>KK502612.1:427628-469513 GCA_000688735.1 Glossina austeni
TTATATATATATATTTATATATATATATAAAATATATATTCACATATATATATATTTTATATATTTATATATATATATATTTTATATATTTATATATATATATTTATATATATATATAAAATATATATTCACATATATATTCACATATATATATATATATATATATAATATATATGATCACATTGTCGAACTACACTGACAACGACAACATTGACGCTATTCTTACATTTCTGATAACAAAGTCAAATCAAGCGTAAGGCTTGAATATTTTTTCTTAACAAATTTTCTAGTGAATAAATGATTTGTTTTTTTCCTTTTCCTTCTATTAAAGAAACTAATTGCAATTGAAAAACAAGCAAAGCCCATATGTGTGGCCAAGGGTGTCAAAGAGTTAAGCCCTAATGGACTAACTTATCCCTTAATGCTCTCTTATTTTTTCTTCTTTATTTTTGGAATTTTTATGAACTATCAATCTATCAGCAGTTGCATGTTCCTCGTAATATAATTGAAAGGAACTTTTAGTTGCTCGATGTTTATCTCTTTAATGTGTGATAGGAATTCGATAACGATGTATTTTTGAGTTACTCCATGTGGTTGTTTTTTTTGTTACTTGTAAAATTTGTAAAATAAATATCAAATCAATACATATACGGGATTTGTTATAACAAAGTCACAATGGAAATAAACAACGTACATATATTATAGACATATGTAGGATTAGTTCAAAGCATGAGGATATAAACAACTTAACTCTTAGCAACTGAACACAATAGCAAATAAATCAACGAAGAGTTTTATGGAAGAAGCGATCTTCTTCGACCCTTTAACACCTTACTTCAAATATATTAGTCGGATGCCTAATCGATATAAAAAAACTTTTATACGATTTATTTATTCAATTTTGTTTCGTTTACGTGTTCGCGTACGTAAGTCGCTTGAGCGTGTTAGCAAAAACAAGTTACCAAAGTGACTTTTTCACTGCCTACAGCCTTCTCACAGAATACGGATTTAATATATACAAATGTTATAGATTATCAAGGAAATTTTTGATCAATGGTTTCGTAAATCAGTGGGTCGGTTATTATTTTGCTATCGAGTGGCTATAATAAATTTAAGAAAACTTTGTCAGACTTATGAATGGCTGGCCGTGTCTATTGTCTTGAAAAGATTCAAAAACAATTAAAAATCGATTAGCATTCTTAGCATAGCTAAGATTCACACAAACCTCCACATAAACATGACACACTCTTACCGTTAGCGTTATAAAATATAAGGTGTTCTAAATTGATGATATCATCACTATAAATAACACAAACCAAAAAAGTCAAAAGAAAAATGGAAACAATTGAAAAATAATGTGAAAAGAAATGCTGACAAATGCCCAATAATTCGATTTTAAGTTTTACAAGAAAATATCGCCTCAGGATATTAATACCGATGATTTAAAATATTATACTTTAAAGCTGCAATAAGAAATGAATTACACTCAGCTGCACCGTCTTCCTAAATCTAATATAAACGTTTTATCAGTACTTATACCCTACACCACTTGTGATAGGGGCTATGTTAAGTTACAACAGCCAGAAGGACTTGACATAGGCCCACCTATTATTACGCCGATCGATTCAGAAACATTTTCTAAGCTTGTCTGTCCGTCTGATGTCTTACCACAGGTTGTCACTTTCGAGGTATTTTGATCAAATTAGGCACAGTGACGTGTTCTGGCTGATGATGATTCGGAGCGAAACACTTTTTCGAAGCCTCAATCTGATAAGTCGTTATAAGACAAAATATTGTAATATATAATATATGTAATGTGTAGATAATATATAATAATAGTATTTTGGGATTCTAAAACTTTGGATCCCATGGGGCAATTACTTGAGCCCCTTGTCTTGTGATCGTTCCTACGGAAACTGAGTCTTGATTTGGTGAAAAGGCCGAATTTTCAATACTTCTTGACAAAAGTTCGTTCATAACAATAATTTTACAGACAAAATTAGCCTTAGCGAATTTGGACCATGGAGGTCTATTTTTTGGATCCCAAACCATATAAGGATTCTAATGAAAAATACGGCTTTATATACCGAAACCGTCTAATTTTTAATATCGTGTGATGAAAATTTGTCCTAAGTACATCTGTAAATCAGGAATTGGATCGCATAAATCTATTCTCTTGACCGCACTACATATAGGGGTTTTCACGAAAACAACACGTCTTCTATGGCGACAAAGCCTAATTTGTGGTTTGTTATGACAGAAAAGTACTTGGGAAATAAAAAATCTTTGACAAAGAAATTAAGTTTAAGGCCACGCCACGTCAGTTAACCTTTTGAGTATCTTTCAATATGAGGGCTTGCATGAAAAGTACGTGTTTACCTTAAAATAGTGTATAGGTTTTAGTATATAATTTGGTAAACGAAACGGGGTAAATGAGGTAGGGTATCTAATGGTCGGCTTTGCCAGACCATAGCACTCTTATTTGTCTTTTATTTTTATATTTATTATTTATTCCACTTTATAGAATAGAAAGTTTATTTAAATTAACTAACAATTATCTCACACAACTTCATTTTCCGCGGGCCCTAACTGAGTGCCGTTTTTTCATAAAAAGTATTTATCTCTGCAATAGCTTATCCGCAAGATTTCAACTACGCTGCGCAAAACAATTAAATTTAAAATCACTCTACCAGATTTCCTTAAGATGTAGGTTATAAGCGAACATCCTACCTATTGCCACATTCCACTTTACGCATATACTATATGATATTATATAGTATTGTGTGACAGGTACATGCTCATGTCTATGCAGTATTTTTTGTACTCCTGCACTATAATAATAAGCTTTCATCGTTTTATGCGCGGAACTGTTCAACTAAAGTAAATAAATAATTATGATAAAAAAGAGAAATAATTGAATGAGTAAAATAAAAAGGGAATAAATAGAAACATAACCAACTAAGCCGTCTTGGAAGGAGTGAAGAAATTTAGAAAATATATATATATTGTTAGCCCGGAACCGTTTAATTCTCTTTAAAGAATGATGATTTATGGAATGGTTGGTGACTTTCTCCGATAATCTCTTACTACAGCTTAATAGTTATTAAAGAAACGTACAGCATCCTCTCTTAAAACAGATCGATATCGGCTTCAGTAACTATTTCCGCATGTTACAACTGAAACGATAAAATTTATGCATACACAGTATCCAGCATTTTTATATTATGGCAATACACCATTTCCGCTGCATAACACGTTACGGGCCTACAACTCTCGCGATTTATATTATTTTTAGAAATCTCAGACAACGCCCGTCAAAATTTTCAATTTTTTTAAAAGAGTTACAATGATTCTTATAGGGGGCGTTAGTTCTATTATTTTCTTAACCAACTACCATCTGAAGAAGGTAGTGTAACCTGAGAATTAATCTCAATAAAAAAAGGGTGAAAAAGTGTAGTTTTAACGGCTATCCGACATCTTAACGATTTCAAACGGCAGCATATTCAACATTTTGCATGAAATTTTGGGCCTGAGCAAGCTTTTTTACACATGCACACCACGTTTACGTATGAAAATAAGCCTTGTTTGTTAGCTAAACCCTTTAAGTAAAAAAGGGTGCCACTACGAGGGTGTGAAATTTCACAGAGGGAAGGAGGAAACCTTTGCAAACTATTTCATAAAATGTTTTGCTTTTATTTGCTTAATAGATGGATGCTCTGAGCCTTCGAAAATACGTGGAAAAAATTTCATTAACTGGGAAATTTTTTTTCTTAAAAAATATTGGCTGTTCCCAGCCATGTCTCGCTAAGCGCCTATGAAAAAAAAGCCTAGTGGAAAATTGCAGCCTAGTATGCTGATGATGATTTTTCACTTCTCTAATATAGTAATAAACATGTTAAGGGAGTGCTTGTGACCGCTTAAAAGCATTCTCAAACAAAAGTAGGTGAGGGTAGCTTCAGGAAGACCTCCATTGAACGCATGAATGAGGCTGTAAACGCTTCGAAAGGAATCTGTGTTTAAGCCAACAAGTTAAAAATTTGTAACCAAGTCCATGGGAAGGGGAACTAATTTTTGAACGTTGGAGGGTATCTTTAAGGTTCTGGGGTTGCAGACTAATTGTAAAAATTAATAGAAAATTTATTGAAATAAAAAAATCCGTTCATAACATATTTGTTTGAGTTTTTAGTACGGCATGCAGTATTTTCTCTTAAATTTGAAAATGAGTTTTCAAACTGCAGCACGTAGGGAGCATTTCGTTGCATAAGTTGCTTCAAACTTGATTTATCAAAAAAGGCTGCCTCTCCTTTATCGAAAATTGAAATTTTTCATTCAAATGCTCCGCAATCACACAGACATCAATGTTGTTAAAATTTTCCACTTGCTTCATAAGATATAAGTAAGCGATATAAGTAAACGATTTATTTTTTTTGCACTCATAGCCGAAGGATGTTTTTTATTTTTTTGTAACGCCGTTTGAAGCAAGCTTCAGAGACCCCATCAAGTACATATATTCTTGCTCGCAAAAATTGAGAACACCTTGGTCTTCGTTGGCTTCTGATTGTTACTCGTAAACACACTCGTACAACACATACAAATTTCTACAAAATTATTGCACAAAAATAAGGAAAAGCATTCACGCCCACCCACTATTGTAGTTGCCTCTTCTTAAAGCGGTCCACCGAAACTAAAAGACTAGACAACGATGATGTAAACACCGTCTGATTATATCATCAGTACCCTTTAAAAAGCTATAAATTGCTCGAGTGTACAGTCATTTCGTATTGGAAACATTATTTTTTGTTGTGTTAAACGGTTCGCTGGTTCGGAAAACAGAACAATTTTTTTAGTAAATGACAAGCACGTTAGTTAAAACAAATGCCTTTTCATCGTGTGGGTAATTTAGGTTAAATCGAAAGAAGTAGTTTTAAAAAACTTAACTGTAAGAGAGAGGAGTAAGTAGCCAGCACGCGCTATCATGCCGTAAGTAGCTCGAAGTTGAAAACCAATTTGAAACGAGAAAGACTGCTACTGCTCAAAGTAGATTATCGCTTAAAGCAGTTCGAAAGCCGAGTTTTGGAATTTCGTAAAAAAAAAAGGTTAAAAAAGCTATAGCAATGAATTTGAAAAGAGTTTTCTATTAGTTGTTATGAGCCAAATTAACCGAAAAATTAATAAATAAATCGTTATAATGGTAGGCAAACTGAAAACATGTACAAATAACGCAATCGGAACACGCCGACCGTTATACACAGTATACGAGGTGGGTGGTACAAAAAGTAGCCATAGGTCAACCAAATTCGATACTTTGTTTCTTGTAATGAATTTTTTAAAATAAGAATAAGAAGATAGTGTTCGCAGAGGAGGTTCAATCTAATCTATTTTCACTTGGGTTTATCATTGAGTTAAGGCCTTTCGTTAGTGAATCAAATTTTACCAAACCATCTCTAAGGATGCGATGTGCAGGTCGAAAAAATGTCCGGCATGGACAGACAGAAAAGCTTAAATCAATTTTAAATCGGTCGTTGCAATAAAAGATGAGTCTGTACATCCATCCGTCAACCTAATATAGAATAAGTGATGTTTCTCCCTCACTCTTTTTATCTGAGTAGGGTATAAGAGGTCGGCGTTTTGAGCGTTTTGAACTATCAAGTGTTTTTAAATTCACGTTTACTTAAGTCTTGAAATAAACAGAAGCAGCTAATTACCACGTTACACTACTTTCAGCAATATTGATATCATAACCTTAGTATATTGCTTATTATTGACTACACGCATATTACTTCTATTACTGTTATTGCTTTTGAAGCTAATGGATTCCAGCTTTACTGTCGCCGTCGTTGTCTGAATTGCGTTAGTTTTCTGCTTAAGTATTGAATTGTGTACATGGGTGATTATATTGGACAGACAAATATAGATTCTCTCTAAAATGAATATGTTTATAAGTTTCTATAGTACAGTTCTGTAGGCAACACAAAGAAGACCGTAAACAAAATAAATATCTTGAATCGGAGAAATACAAGCGTACATAATACGACATGTATGCATAATATTTCAAGTAGATTAAATACAGTTGTTTGAACAAATGAGAAATCAGATTCCCTAATGTATTATATAGTAGAAGATATTAAACATGTAAAACTATTTTCTATCCTTTTACTGTATACATTGTATATGTAAATGCGAACTCAAGTGGATATGTATGTAAATACATATGTTGGTGTTTTGGAATATATTCAAATCCTCTTTTCATTGAATGCCAAATCAATCACATGTTAATACACTTTTATATATATATATGTANTTTATATATATATATGTACATATATATATATATATATATATATATACATATAGATGTAAAAAAAAAAAAAAGAGAAAAGAAAGGATGTTGGATCGGTTCCACATTTAATACAAATTGAATTAATTACTATAGCTCTTGTCGGTCGGTCATTCGGTCGGCTGTTCGGTCGGTATCATGCCTCATAAATATTTTACTATTGCATATATCTACCGTACATTTACATATACACTAAAAATACAACAGTATGAGTGTACATTTTTTAAGATATCTATGTGTAAATCGGAAGTGTATAAGTGTGCTTTAAAAGGTGCTATTCAGTTTTATATCTGCAGATAGCCTTGCGAGTGTGCATGTAAAATAGTGTATTACATAACTACGCATTGAATATATATTGATGTGAATATATGCAGGGCCATAAGAGCAATATATTTGAAGATGACAATCTATGTGAAGATATCTAAAGTATAAGAACAAGAGAAAATATATACTCATCGATTATATTATCAATTGATATACGTACTTTTGCATGTTCATGTGTCATGTGTCATGCATATACACATACATACATACATATATACATACATACATACATACATACATACAAAGCATATGCAATTTCAAGTGAAGCAATAAAACAGCAATCGTATATAAAATAATGTAAAGTTTACAAAAAAAAAAAAGAAAAAAAAACGAAAAAAACAAACACTTGCGCATCTTTCAAATATTCGTTCGCAATTACACTTATACTAAGATCAGTGTTTTTGTAGTAGTTTTGGAGCTTTATCCATTAAAATTCACTGCGCGCCAATTGAACAGTGAATTTCTAATGAAAACAGTTAAAGTTCGCTATACGGAACCCTAGTTTCAAATTTAATTACAAAGGAAGGAATTCAAAATTGCATCGAATATTTGGCTAGAAATTGCGATTTGTGTGTCTACTATAAGCAGAGTACTTTCACTTTCCAATTTCATCTGTAAAAATCTGTAAAATATTCATACAAATGATAATAAGTGATTCAATAATATTTATAATAAGGATAACTGTCTATATTGGATGGATGGACACACTCATCGTTAAGAATGTAGTTCAGAGTCTTGGACTGGTCGCTACTAAATAACTAATAAGAGTTCTGTAGCACATATAATTTTTGACGTTACAATGGAAAAGACAAACTTAATATATCGTAAAAATTATAAATCTTTGACATAAGGATTACATTTAAGAATGCAAAAAACGAAAGGAAGAGTACGAAGAAAACAACAAAACGTTTACTAAAATTAATACTATTTCTTGCCGAAAAGAAATTTTTTTCTCGCGCATGAAAAGACTGATATTTTAAATTTGTTTTTATTTTCTCAAATACGGGTTTAAAACATGCCAGATATAAAGTTGAAACAAGAATTTCGTAAAGGTGATTACTCTAACCATTTAGAGACAGAGAGACAGAAATATCCTAACAGTTTTGGCCATAACAAAATCAAAATGTAAACTATATTTTCGGACACGAAGAATATCATTGATATTTACCTTACTACACCTAAAAGTTCAAAACTTTACATAAAATTGGATAAGAAATCCCATGAAATGCTTTTTTTCTGTGGATCTAGAGGCTAAATGTAAATAAAACTCCGTTTGGCCACTAATCTGTTTCTTTTCAAAAAAAAAAAAGGAAGGCTCGTACTCGACGCATACACGGAGACGGATCTGAAAACTTGAAAGTATTTTCTCCGTTTAATTAATGAGCCACAACAACTAACAGATGTCGGTCTGAAGCTTGGCACAAGTATTTATTCATTTCATTGGTTTGATGAAATAGCATTTGCACGTAGCTAAAGCCGTTACAGTTTCAAAGAACATCTGTCGGTAATATTGTTTTTTTTCTTTTCTTTTTTTTTTCATTTTCGTGATCGTGTTTAGTTGAAATTAAAAACCAGCCGAGCAAGATATGATTTCAGTTTTGTAGCGCTAGCCAAAAGTAACAAAATAACGCCATATTTTATTTATGCTTCTTTTGTTAGGCGAAGAAAGCGAGTAAGTTGTGCAAAGAGCTGTCTGTATATGAGTAAACGGCCATTGCATGACGTAAGGCACTTAACAATTGCAAATCAATTGAAATTATCTCTGAATTGGCAAAAAGCTCGATGTCCCACTTTCTTCTGGAATTGGGGGAACTGATTTAAAATAATAAATTTATATTCACGGTATTCATCTCAAGTTCAATGCAGTCGATTCTCGTTTAAAATAAATCATCGCCTGTGCGATGTAGCTTCATATGAAAACGACCTTAATTCCGTCATGATAAACAGAAAGAAAGGAAGGAACTGCGCCATGTTATCCTACTCCTCTTACTCTTGGTATCATAAAAATCTTTAGTGTATTCCAAACAACTTTGAAGTGAACAACAGAACGCGATCTTTACAGTCAAAAAGCAATGATATGCTTTTTCTTATGGTAACTAAGTATGGTCCCATAGTCCCATAACTTTTTGTAACTAATGCGACATTGTTTTAGTTTACAAATGAAGTCGCATTCAGCGATTTGTTTGCCGTTCATTTGGAATTTTCGAACATTATTTCAATGATAAGTATTATCGTACTTGCACTGTTTGTCTTTCTTGCTGATAATTGCATGAAAGACTACATGGCCGCTACATGATATTTCTTCTTCTCCTTCCTCTCTTGCTTCCTCTTTAATACTACTTAAGCTCTACTAAGCTCGACTACATAAACGTGGGCAAGTTGGATTGAACGCAGTATAATTTTCGACTTCCCTCCAACGGAAAAGTCTTTATAAAAGATAAACCTTTACAATGACAACAAGGACGACCTTTCAGTAGTATTTTGTGTTGAAAAGTGGTCCAGAATAGTGATATGCGCCAAATTGGGTGGTGTTTTGTGCTGCATTTGCAATGGGACCACCTTTACGGGTGAGTAAAAGAAAGATTTCTCTTCTCTTTTTTACATCGGTTTTTGAGCGGCTGCTTAAACATTCGCGTAAAATGCTTTTGTAGACCTTTTAGCCATCGATTTGAAGTTTTTTTTTTTTTTTTTTTTTTGTACCACATTGATGTATGAGGCTTGGCTACGAATTATACACGACAATATTTTTGGGTGAATTATATATTTTTCGAATTTGCCCGCTTTTAACAAGTGCGGAAGAATTTGCGAATTTCATCGCGACCATTTTCTATTTTAATTTGTGCATGTATGCCACTGCATGACACACAAATTGGTGTTTCTATGGTACTGAAGTACTAGAGAGATAATTATTTATAATAATACACCACTTGTGGCAAGATAAGGGTAAGCTTCTAACAAGTTCAGGGAGACTCATCTCTTATGATATCGATCGAATCAGCTTCACTTTCTTATATGGTTTAAGGGTGTCTGTCCGCCTGTCCGTCTTGTTATGTTATGTTCAACCAACAGGTTACAATTTTTGAGACTTTTTGGAATAAAATTTTCTACACTGGTGTGTTTAAGCCCAAATGTGTTTAAGTCAAACGTTATCGAATATGGTTCGGATCGGACGATTTCTTCGACCACTTATTTCGAAAACTTGTTATGTGAATACCTGCAAGGTGGTGTATGATATTTAATAGTGCGCCGTGCCCTGCCATAGTGTTTTTATTTTTTACGGTTCTTTTGTTGTGAAAGCGAGCGTGAAAGGAGGAGCGTACAGGAGCGGGTAAGCTTAGAATTCTAGATTTGTAAACTAAATTTCTTTACTAACTTATAAATATTTCCATCGGTGTTTATTATATTTACTAATTACATCTAAAAAGTTTCTTATTCGATTTGTTCGTTCGATATTTAATTCTTAAAAATTATTGCTGTAGTGTGAAAAGCGCTTCAATTTTCTATTTGAACTTTGAACATATACTTAACGATTTTATACAATAATATATCTCGCCCGCGTGTGCGTGTATGCGTCCTTGTGTATGAAGTAGCAATATTGACAATGGAAACAACTAAAACGACTAAGACGACCATCGACACATCTGATACATCTGTAAAAGGAAATTTAATTAGCACTCACTCTCACCTGCACTTCCAAAGCATGATAAGCTATAATTAGACCTAAAAGAATCACAGTCGAAACCGATATTAATGTTTTAAGCGCCGTGGAATAAAAGGATGCCTGAAAGAAACGCGAGACGTGAATGAAAATAGAATAAGAGGGAAGAAAAATAATAGAATTAATTCATTATGACTCCCGTGTAATAAAATATATAAACAAAAAAAAAAAAAAACAAGAGGGAAGTAAGTATACAATTATCGATTATACCTTTGTGTAAACGCCAGCGCTGCTTAACTCATTCTCTATAACCATCACAATAATGCCAAACATACCCATGACCAAAGCGTAGTCACTGATGCGTTTGCGTTTCTCGAATAAAGCTTTACGTTTCCCAAGTCGATAGCCGACATTGGGTTTGTGTTTAGTGGAATTTGTCGAAGGTTTTCGGGATGTATTACCGCCAGTTAAAGCGCGTTCCTCCATATACCTGAAAATTTTAAAAATCGTACAAACAAAAGACCTCATTATGCATGAATTTGGAAAAATTTAATAAGAATAAGATTTTATAGGAATCCCTGTAAGCGGCCATAAACAGTAAATTCTTTTTATGGTTTAGGTTTAATTTTAGGTATAATTTTAACTTTATCACAGAGCGAAATTAAATCTTTGAATCGGTTTTCAAACGCATTACTATATGTCTATGATTGTAGATAAATAGTATAGTAACCCGATCATACGATCTATAACAGCCAGAAATCCGCACTCTAATCTCTGAATTTTCAGAAACAATTTCCATCGCATTTACGCCAAGTTAATCCAATCATTTTTGTTAGTTTACGTGTCTATTTGCCTCTTACCGAGATTCGATATGAATAACAGTAACAATTATTCGGAAATATTTTCCTTGTTAAGTAATAACAGTAGAGAAGATATAGTTTGACTAAAGTCACGCCAAAGAGGTAAGGGTCATAAATTCAAAATTGCTCTTCACATACATACGAGGCCCAATAGTCTCATCATCATTCTTATAGTGTGGACGAGGACGAGGACGAGTTTAAATATTGGCTCAGTCAATTCAAAGGTTCATTTAGAATTTCCAGTAACTATGTCATGTATAAATAAGCCGGAGGTTATATATATATGTAAGAATGATGATGATATTGTTAGTGATAGTGATTGTGATAAGGATAATAACCATAATGATAACCATAACGGCAATGATAATAATAATAACGATAACCATAACGATGATGATGATGATGATTATGATGATGATGAATAATAATGAAAGTGATAATGCCGATAATGACGACAATGATAATGATAATGATAATCGTAATGATAATTGCAATGATAGTAGTAATGATAATGATAAGAGTAATGATAATAATACCCATAATAGTAATGATAATAGCACTAATGTTTAATGCCACTGATAATGATAATCTTAATGCTAATGATAAAGATAGTCATAGTGATAGTGATAGTGATAATGATATTAATAATTGATAATAATAGTGATAGTGCAAGAGGTTACGATTTTGCTTTATGAAGCTTTGCTTTTTTGTCTCTCTTCTAAGCTACGAGTAGATGAAATGTTCAGTTCCAAATCTATATTCATCTAAATTTCCGGATATTCCCAATTTTCTGCGCAATTAGTAATTAAGAACGATTCAATTCGCATTATTTTCTGGTATTCATCGATGGCAGTTCGAACGTTTGAATGAACGTTGATCAACTAATTTGATTAAAAGTAAAATTTTTCTTTCTTTATTAGAATCAGTTGAGTGTATTTTATATTGAGAAAGACGAACTTCAGCATACTACGAGCATATAATAAATGTGTCCAACAAGCTATCAAATCTTAGTGAATCAAGAAGGAATTCAGTTTTCATATTGTTTGCTGTAACTTTAAAAATTGTTACAACAGATTGGCAAACAGTTGGATAAATCGTTTTGGCACGGCACGTTAATCATATTACAAATACGTATATGTGTTGGTTACATACGGAACTAGAGAATAAAAATATGTTCTTATCCCTGAATGGTAAATTGAAAAAGAAAAGCATTAGCAAAAGCGAGCAGGTGTTTATGAGAGGTGTTTATAAGTGACCTTAACACTTAGCACTGCTCTGAAATACTGATTTGCGTGCAGCAAATATTATGCTCAAACTATTCAAATAGTTTTCTTAGGCAACGGCTTACACAAAAGCTTTCCAAGCAATAAATTTTACAATTATTTTTCATAAACTCAATTATAAATCAAAAAAAAAAGTGAAATCAAAAAGGAAAAATCCTCCCTTCGTTTCTATAAAATGACATAATATTTTACTGCAAACGCTTGCATGCATGGAGTTTATCGCAGCAAAATGTTTTTTCAAGTGCAGAGTTTTCGCATACTGATGCTGCACACACACACACACACACACATGAATGTGTCTAATATATGTTATATATCGTATATACATTTTGCAGTTTCGAAGTGGAATGCAAAGAATGTCGGCATGTTTCCACTGAAACATAGTAAACTTAAATTCATTATTTGTCGACTACGGATGCATTGGTACAGATTTCAACATACAAATATTTAAGTTTACATATGAAGGAGCTGTTGTTTGTTCACATGTTCAACAAGGAGTCCGAAACAAGGCCCGAAAAGTATGTGTGCGTTAAATATAAAATAAAATTTATGCACACCTACACTTAATAAAATATTTTTGTATTTGTTTTTTTTTTGTTTTTTGTATATAGTGTAGATAAATAAATAAATGTTATTTGTTATAGCGGATGTCACACTGGACGGAAATATTGTGAGTGTGTGTATTATACTTCTAGCCTAAACAATAAAAAGGATGCTCAAAATAAATGAATGGTAGACCGACTTTAGAATTTAATTTTGCTGACTTCGTTTCAAACTAAAAAAGGACGGAATGACAATCTCTGTGATTAAAAAACATGAAAAGTCCTGTTCAACAAATCAACCTCACAGGTTACAATATTCTGATACATTACTACTTAACTCGAGTTTAGTTTGAGTTTAGTTGTAAGGTTTTGATTTCGAAATAACTATTTTTTCAGCAGACTCGTTCAATTAGAAGCTTTCAATAATAATATGATAAGCATAGACATGCGATTTGCCCATGTTAAAGGACATCGTGATCCTTCAGGGCGTAACATCATTCAATTGAATTTCAGTTGCCGTCGTGAATGGACCGACAAGTCCTTACCGGCCTTATAGACTTCTTCCCCATGTCATGTAAGCTTTTTAAGAAAACATTATTGAAGTGCTCGGGGCCCCATATCTAAAAGTAAATGAAATATTTCCTCATCACCAATTTGGAAACTCAGCAAAATAGCTCACGTACTGTAGTCGTCTACATATGTGAGACTTTTGAAAAGAGACAGTATTGGTCAGTTTTGTTTTATGAACAATATACGAAAAAGTTTGGTACAAAGGCACTACGGACAGAATTGAAACGGTATTTAAAGAGAAGCACTGGAATCGATGTTCAAAAGATACCTTTCAGACGACACATTCGTAATACGAATGAACGATTGTTGGTCGAAGTATATTTGGACTCCTTCTTAGAGACTTGCTATCCTGTCTCACTATCCACAGGACACATTAGAATGGCGCCTTACAAGCGCGTATCGTATGCAAGCGAAGATAATTTAGGCCAAAATCAATGAGTTCTAGTGCCTATTAAGGTACCAAACGTAACCATTTGAAAAGAACATCCACAGAAAGCTTAATAGAGCGAGTGCGGTGATATACACGCACTACCGCTTTCAAGGAAAATGATTAGATTTATAAGATTGGATAGCATGGATTGTAATCCTGAGGAGAGCTTTTATTTTCTCAAACAAAGACCTAAAAAAAAAAAAGAAACGACAAATTATGTTAAGTGAGATCGTATTGAGTATTTAATAATCGTCTTTGCCTAGCCTTAGCTAGCCTAGCGTTAGCATGTTTAGCTGACCTTATCCCACTTAATTCGGGGAATGGAACACTAAAAGTACATAGAAAAGTGAATGGACGAAACCGAGTCTTCCCTTAATCGGACATAACAACTGTAGAACTTTTAAAGGCAATTTTTGATTTTTACAATTGGTAGACAGACAGACTTCTTATCCGCATTAAATTCTTCCAACGTACGAATTATTTTATATATATATCTATGTATTTTGTAAATATCATTATATATATATTCATATTTGTATCATTTTTAAATAAATAATGAAGACACACATACACACAAGAGACTTACTGGCCAAGTATAACGAGGCGAAACGGTGGATTGTTCAGGATTGATTTTAGGAAGATCTATAAAGTGCTAAAGAATTTTTTTATTGGTTTTTTAATTCTAAGGCAAAAAAGGAAAGGTTTTGAATTCTAAGGCAAAAAGGTATAGGTAGAGTATTTTTAATCTACGTATTGGTTTCACACTAATATTAACATAAATATAATAATAAAAAATGTTGTTTAACAAATTCTACTTACTAGATGCGGATGGGAAGGATTTTGGATATACATACATTTCATACCTTGGATAGTCGGTATTTATGCCAACTAACGCCTCTGCTGCTTCTTCGTTGCATCCTGATGAGATCTGTTCCCGATTCGCAATGGAAGGTGTTTTCATCGAGCCAGGAATTGAAAGAGTGGATGCCGGTTTGCGGAGCTGTGTATTGCAGTTCACGAAAATCACGACAGATGAGCGACGGTGGAAAGAAAAGAGAGAAGGAAATATAAATGAAATTAATATCACTCTACAGATCGATGCAATGCTACGGTGAGGGATGACTTCACTAAATATCATTGCATAAATGTATATACATATACACGCACACACTTAAATATTTTATCTATTCATTTATTTGTGTGTGTGAAAGCGGTGTGTGCATGTGGCAATAGTCAATAATTGGCTCATCTTAACGCAACAGCACACAAACACAAAAGCAATGGAAAGCTTGTATAACAATAAATTTTTGAGTTGCATAAAACTTTATTGTGCTTGACAGACATACATGCGGAAAGCGATAGATGCATCTATACCTTGATTTACACGTTATAATATATATTTTTTTTTTTTTCTTTTTTTTTTTTGTTATTACAAAGTTCACATTGCAGGCTTTCAATGAGGAATTAATTGCGTTTGTCAGCTATCGGACCAATCGGATCACTGTGACTACTTTGGGCAGAGGACTTAGTAGCAGAACGAAATTATCAAACCTTTGCACTCTTGTTTTATTTTCTTCTTTTTTTCTTTTTGGGCCTTTTTTACATACCGCTAACACCTTAAAGAACAATTTCAAATAATTCAGTGCCGAGTCTTTGCAACGGCTGGTGTAAGAAATACAATGTCGACGCATAGTTGATGATGGATGTGGGAGTGCAAAGAGCTAATATTAAGCGAAAGTCGCGATGAATAAGAAGAGTTTTTCTCTTTTCTTTTGCGATTGATTGCATATTTGCAAAATTCTATACTTTTGGGAAGATTTTATTTAATTGACGAATAAATATTGTTGTTTATGTTGTACTCGTGTAAATCGGGGAATAGGTGTATGTATCTCGTGCAGTGAACTAAAACGAGGTCACAAAATATAATTTAAACAGAAGAAAGCAAAGAAAGGAATGACTAGATTCCATAACTACAGTTGACAACTTAAAATTTGTGGTAAAATGTTTTATCTACGAATTCATACTCTTTTCGTTCGTATAGTAGCGACAGAAATCCATGCTTGCACACCACACCAAACACGCACGCATACTCAAGCACACGTACACACTTAAGTTGTGTGTGAAAATAAATTAGATAGAGAATCATGCCAATTATGCTCGCACACAAAATGCATGCGTTCGTAGACCGAATAATATATGCACAGACGCATGCACACGAAAATGTACTTAGTTATGATAAACAGTATTGATTTTCATTGCAAGCTGAAAACTTTCGCAACCCACTAATGGAGGGCACAAGGAGGGCACAAGAACTTGGCCAAACCGCTTGGAACGCTTGGAACGCGCCGAAGAAGTTATCGACATTTGTCTGCTACATCGCGTATTGAATAGTACAACAGTTTAAGCGAACAGAAATCTGCTTTTCTCTCTGCATTCCCAAAAAAGCCAATTCGAAGAGGGAAAATTTAATTTGATCGCATTTTGCCGTTCTTTCGGAATTTATTATATCGAAAAGGGAAAATATTGTTTTGGAAATCGCAATTTGCTTCTCATTGCCTTCACAAAAGCGAAGCTTAAGAGAAATTCTTATTTTGATTTTCTTCATGAATGTTCGCATCAAAGATTTTTATTTTTTACTGGAAATATTAGGTCGCTAAGGATGAAATTTGTAAAGAAAAAGGCGAAAGTATTTCTGGCATATTGCTCGATACACTTTTGCAATTTAAGCGGCATCTTGTTCAGGCCGATGATATAAAACCCTGGGAGACGAGAGTCTATGAATTCCTGGAAAGCCAGTCTTAACGCATTATCGCAATTGACAATTTCTCCTATCAAGAAGTTGCCCAAATTGCGAAAAAAAAGGCCGTCAATGGGAGCTAGATTGGATGAGTATGGAGAACGATGAAGATGTCCCAACACCCCAATTTTGTAGCTTTGCTACAGTTATTTGCCCAATGCATAGTCTCGCGTCCTCTTGCAATAAGATGAGACGAGTCTGGTTTCATGAAATCGTAATCAACCACACACAGCGCCAGACCACCAAACACCCATAATCAGATTCTTCTGATAAATACTGCGCTTTGGAGTATGTTTTGGTGATTCATCCTTGTCGAACCACTGCGCTGAACGTCTGCGCATCATCATAAGTGATTATTCGAATCAAAAATGGATCAGATTTGCGATGAGAAAGCAACATCAAAGAAGCTTCCAAGCGCTTTTGTTTCGGTTTTTCGTTCAGTTCAGGGGGAGAACCCACTTATCTAACTTTTTCACTTTCCCGATGTGAGCTAAATGAGTTAGTTAACAGTGTTTGTTTACGAACACCAAACTTGAGGGATAGGTAACCTTTAGTGCGTCATTATTGACCTTTGACCCTGGGCGACCGCGTGGATCATTTGTGAGGTCAAAGTTATTTGGCAAACCAATTTGATACTGTCCGCTGGCTTGTTACACTAGAAACAAATAAATCACTTATGTTTCGCACGGTCTGCGCTGCCGTAGTTCCATACTTCATGACAGTATGACAGTTTCCGGCAGATTCAGTATCAAGAAAAAAATATGTAAAAAAGAGTTAATAATATTTTTTAGAGCTTGCAATAGTTTGCTTCTACGGACAACATGGTGGACTTTCTTAACAAAAAAAAAAAAAAAAAAAAAACAGAGCCGCGAAATATTAAGTTATTGTCCAACAACAAGCTGCCAAGGTTGGCAAAATTGTAAACTACAAGTGTCATCCTTGCCAGGCCATAGGTAAGCTGCGACTATTTTCAAATTGAATTTTTAAATAACTCCAAATTCTACTCTACACTGAGTTACCAGTTATCAGTGTTTGACTTTCAAAGTTCCGCCGTCTTCGTTATGACGCCCGCAATTTGAAAGGTGTGCATAAGTGATTTTATTTATCTGATATATATATACGTGCTCAGAATATTTTGCTACATAAAAAAACACTGAGTTTGAAAATTTTCGTTCGAGGTCTCGACTAATTATTTTCCAGTCGACCGCTATAAGGATCTATTGGATATACTTTGTTCAATGCTGTTTGTTGCTGAGGGAAGTTTCTTCGAAACCGTTTGTTGTTGTTGTTTGAGGAAACGTTAACAACGTGTGCAAAACGCAATCATCGACTCAAGCGTACTTAGTCTAATTATGACTAGCAGACGTGAACCTTAAATCAAGAGCAACCTCCATACAGTTGGACGTGTTAACAAGTAGCTTAAAAGATTCTTTGAAGCGATCCAGTCACGTTGTTTGTCATAAATGGCGTATAATATTCGATAGAAAGAACAATTTACTCTACAAAGGGTTTCCAGACTTGCAGCCTTTACTAAACGCTACTAATAATACAAAATATAGATCCGTTTGGCTGCTTTGTTAGACTATGCAGTGAACGAAATTAATAAAATAATTATATAATAAAAAAAATTAAATAAAATTAGGAAATAAAGCCGTGTCGGGATCCAGCATAATTACATCGACAAGTATGTAGCAAGTAAGGAATGAAAGCTGATATGGGCTGACCCTTCTTCCCTGAAATTCTTTGCCTAACAATCATCTCCATAGATAGTTACTAACAACAATTATTATTTATTTTTTTTAACATGGAACACATGATTTAGTTTCTCCCAGGCATCTATATCTTCGTTATAATTTTAATGAAAATGCCAATCCAAAAGAAAGCACCATACACGGTGAGCGACCTCCAAATGAGTTATTTACTGAAAATGTAGTGTATGTGCTCAGGAAGAGGTGTTCGAGTTCAAAGCCCTTTGCAGTAAATGTTTGTCGCTTCCTTTCGAGTAATTGTGGCTTGTGGCAGCACTGACCGATATCAGCTACATCGCCCAAGTCTGATTGAAACTATTGGGAGTCATTGGGAGTTTTTCGATGGATGAAAAAGAAATGGGTCTCCACACAGCGGTGCAAGTTGTTAAAACCCGTGAATTGTGTGTGTGTGTGCGTGTGTGTGTGTGTGTGTGTGTGTGGGGGGGGGGATTAAACTCCACGTAGACCTTGCGAAGTAAAAGCTACATGAGCGAAGGATTTCGGCAGTAGAAGACTGAAAGAGTGAAAAAAAAAAATGTTTCCGAACGTTTTATTCTTAGCTGGTTAGTCTTATATGTATGTTCTGCCGTGTTTCGGCTTCTAAATTATTAACGATAATGTTTGCAAAGTGGTTAGCTAAAGTTTTTTTTCAATTTTTATATATAAAGTGTTTTAAGCAGAATGAAAAACTTGCACATCTTAGCACGACGCCTGATGCCTTCAAATTATAGAGAATATGTTAATAAATCGATCAAGCACAAGCGTGTGCATGTACCCATGACTGATATTTCTCCCGCATGCTATAAGTTACTGGGGGCATAGCTTTAAGGCTGTTCGCACATTTCTTCAGATATATATATGTATATATATATATATAGCGTCTTATAACAAGAAATCTCATTTACATAGAGCGGTCCCTGCGATAACATTTGACAATTTAAAACTGGGAGTTTTCTTCAGATCTGGACAACATGTTAAAATAAAAGAAGTTCATTGCCCAGATTTCTTGTCTTTCCAGGAAACTATTTTGAACGATAAAATTCATTTTCCTCCGAAAACAAAAATTGTCATGTCTGGCGTTTCGAAAGCCCAAGACATGTAGTCAGATTTTCTTTTCAATCACAACGACTGACCTTTACTGATCCCTTTGGCATTGGGATGGCGCCATCTTTTACAGAACTTGTCAAGCAGTGTCTTGCAAAATTCAAACGAAATTTCTTGTTGAAAGCTTCCGCAGTTGCCGATGATGACATTTTACGCTTGCTTAGCTATTCCCTGACGGTGGGCGTTTAGTTATGTAGCTTCTCCCAAACTCATGCAAAATTTTAATTTTGCACCATTTGGGTAGCAAAGTGTTGGTAAAGGAAAAAAAAAGTAAGAAAATCATATTCGACTCTTCTACACAATCATTTTAGAAAAAATGAAAACAACTCAATGAAAGAAATTGAAATCTTGATATTCTATATTATTAGTTGGGACTGCCAGATTTTTTCCATTCCCTTGGATGGAATCAGAGATTCATTTATAGAATAAACATAAAAATTTTTACCATGATTTCCGTTGCAATTTGTGCGTAACGAGCACTAAATAAAATTAAGTTTTTGTTTGTCTTTGATAGCAAAAGCTTTCTTCGCTTACGTTGTATTGTGAGGGAGTGGTTCAAACGATGTGACCCATTTGACATCGTCAATATCAACCCGTGTGCAAGAAATTCTAATCTGGTCGACAAATTTGGAGCCGATATCTTCACTTTTCCGGCTTGAAGAATTGCACAAAGAGGGACAAACAGACGGACATGCTGAAATCGATTTGGAATTGGACACTAATCAAGTATATATACACTTTATAGGATCCCTGAAGCATTCTTCCGAGTATTGCAAACGTTTTGACAACGTTTTGAACATACGTCCATCCTTTGGCGCTGAGTATACAAAGCAGACAGCGTGTCAGCAGATTTTTCGAACTTAATTATGTTCAGCAATGAGTTGCGTTTCCATCTCGATGGTTTGATTAATCGATAACATGCTCGCCTGTTGAGTTCAGAAAATTCGCGATGGATTCGTTGAAAAGCGAGCGCACAGCGAGCGCACAGCGAGCGCATCACTGTTTGGCTGCGATTCTGCGGTGGAAGCACTATCAAATCATATTTTCCGAACACGCTTCTGGTCGGGCACTAACAACTATCGCTGATTCTTTTGTGCTTAAATATTACGACATGAATACCGTATGCCATGCAGCCCGAGAATCAATTCCATTAATACATGAAAATTTATTACCTTTAAAATTTGCTTGCATTCTGGGACACTTTGTAGTGTATTTATATGCGAATGTAGGAACATTGAATCATACATACACCATGCATATGAAAGCGTTGTCGATATAACACGCTATCGCAGTGTTTAACCTTGAAAGCGTTTTGCTTACGAAATAGTGATAGTGTCTCAGGCACCGTAATACATAAATTGAAACAGATTCAGTAGAAAGTCATTTGCTGTATAACACTTCAACACTCATCGCTTAGGATTATGAAAGTATTGGGAAAACCTTGCCAAAAAAAAAGGTGCATTTAGTCCTTCGCATATACACTAAATACCAAAAGTGTCGGTGTTCTTACACACCGGCATAGGAAGAAATAATGCCCGGATGAAGAGAGAAAGACTATGCATAGGCCTCGGGTGATATGTTTGCCATTTGTGCATGCGACATGCTTTTAGTCCCTTTTGATTTGGAAATTTCAATATTCAAAAGTTGTCTCGCAAAAGCAACGCATTATTGAATGAATGTGGCGTCGAAGAAGGAACGGCGATTAATCTATAATCAGTTAAGTGCGGAAAGAATCTTAATAAGCAAACGTAAAGTCCACATTGACGAACCCAAAAGATATCCTGCCTACTCTACGGAGGATGTGAAAGGGCATAATTCTTCCATATATTCTGCTATATCGACATCGCGGTCATGAGGCAATTGAAAGCAAGATATGATATCATCGCGCTAGTATTTACTTGTTTAGAAGCTAACTACATAAGTGATTTGTAAAATCCACTTGTGAAAGTCTCTTGATCAAAAATTGAATATTCGTGGAAGAAGGCGTTTCGTTACGATACTTCTCATATGATGCTAAACGGTCTTGAAATATTTTTTAGACGACTACTATTGTGTAGTAATAGTAAGATTCCTCTTTCAATAGTAAGCCATTCAGCAAAAGGTTTAATTTTCAATGAAAAGTGAAACGATTTAGCAAAAAAGAAAATGCCGGTATAAAATTGGAGTCAAATGGGTTTACTTTTTGGACCCCAACATATAAAGATGTGATCATGATAACCCTTGTAGGGAGAGAGAGAGTGCAGCTTCTAGTTGTTTATGAAGAAATCGGAAAATAATAAGTTTTTAGGAAGCAAACTAAGTTTTCTAAAAAATATTCTAAGCCATATAATGTCTTGGGCATCGTTTGGGCGTAAGTGCGCCACCATGCGCGCCTTTATGCCTTTGCATCGACATAATGCGTAATTTTTGGTATATAATTACCAAAACGAATGGTTAACTGTGTCAGACGAAGTGGTGTAGGGTGTCAAACGATCGGCCTTGCCCTTGAATATAATATTCTTGCGTGTTCTGTTCTACACAATCATTACTCAGAAAGAAGTATATCGTCATATAACATCTTGAGCAGATTATCACACAAACGAAAATGTGAAAGATATTCGAAATTTTCATTTTTTGATTGGACCGGTAGGTCCAATATTAAGGGCCATTAAGAAAAAAAGCCTATAAATAAATCTTTTCCTTGTTGAATTAAACACACTTTTGCGCTGACAATCGTGAGCTCACCCTATTCCGTTATTCGTCCTAATCACGGCGCTTTTGTATTGTATTTTTAATAAAGTTCTCGATATTAATTTCCATAAGTTATGAAATGTTAGATATGCGCTATAATAAGTTGCCTTTGAAGAAAATAAAAATAAAAAAAAAAAAAAAAAAAATAATCAACAATTTTATTGTCAAAACTTTCAAACGCTGGTCTTTTTTTTCTAACAAAGTTTTTATTCACATTTAAATCTTCAAGACTCCTAAGATTCAACAGATTTAGCATTACTTGTCGAATTTAAATTTTGTTTATGGTTGAAAAAAAAAAGGAAGGAAGAGAAAACTTAAAATGTAAGAGTGTTGGATTTCAAGCGATTCGAGCCAAAACAAAGATAACCTAGTTTTTCTTTTTTTCTTTTGTTATTTTTCATAACAAATTCAAAAAGTTTTCTATGATATATAAAAATATTATAATAACATGACGTCGTGTTTCGCTTTTGAATGCAAACAGTTATCTATACTTTTTAAAGCACTCTTTAATCTATATGTGTATATATTTTAAAAAATAAACTTGCCTTGTGCAAGCGCATTTTTATTCCATTCTAAAGCAGATATGCAGAAGCGAAAAATTTCTGCTCGAAGTACTTAACAAAATTTCAAGTATTTCCTCATAGGCAACCAATGCACAACTTCTTCATAATTAAAGAGGTGAAATGCAGTTCTACTTTAAATTCTGTAAGGCATCATCAGGCGTTCGCCAATCCTCTTGAATTCATTTCATCGTACATCCGAAGGAAAACTTAAACAAAATGATGGCCGATAAGATCAGACTAAATTAGTTAATAGTCATAAGAGTTTCATGTAAATTGATGTCAATTAATTTTTATTACAGATCACGTGTTGCAGATTCCCCAAACGAAATTATGTCACCCTCTCTGAGATAGAAAAGAGAAAAACATGTCTTTTCATGGAGCAAGAGCACCTGCAGAACTATCATATATATAGCACTATAGAGTGTAATGAGTGTCATATTACTTTTTTTCCGATCTTGATCGAGCTTTTCTGGAAAATGCGAATCTTATACTAATATAATCGAAAAACTCCCACATACCAATCCAGAGTTCCCTTCGTTACGTTTCTGTATGAAAACTTTTAAAATTTGTATACCGTGTAGAAGAAGAAACACGATCTTGATATGCTTGCTCTTCTTATCCTGAACGGGTTTATGTTCGCGAGAAATTTATATTTTTCAAAAAAGTTAGATTTGCGAAGCTCTGAGACAAGGCAAGACAAGACTAATGCTAAGGGTAGGAAACCATGCTTCTCAGCGCTTACAAGTCAGAAAGAAAATGAATAAATAAAAAAATTAGTGTAGTGGCCAAACGGTGATTATTAAATAGCTTACATCTTCCTACAACTGTTCATGTAGAGACTTTTCAAAATAAGGCTTTGGCTGGGAAGTGATGTAAACCATCTTTAAAAGGGTTCATCCTTGTGCTAAAACATGTCGGTGTACTAAATTTCACTAAAATATCTTAAAAATTGCAATCTGTAGATTGGATGTAAGTAAACAGGGTGGACAGATGGACGGACACGCTTAGATTAACTCGAAAAATGATTCTGAATTGAAGAATATACCACGTGAGATAATTGTGGACAGCATATTATTATTGTAGAAGAAGAAGAAGAAGAAGATTGCTGATAATGAGCTGTAGGCCTGAGATTAGTCTGACTGCTATTATCTTTAATTGGTTTATTAAAACTTATTTCAATGACTTTCATTATTTGCAAACTATGCTAAGCACACTCTCCCTTATTTGACTTTATGAGAATAACATTAAACTCATATATAAGTTAAGTGGATTTCCTTTAAATAACTTGATGTTAAGGAATGAATAAAAAACGTAAAGTCAACGTTCTTTAGCAAGGGCTTCTCAACAAAGTCGAACAGGCTGTTGTGAACAATAAATTATTTAAATCGATTTATTGCTAACCATAGATATAAAGAACGATTAATATTGTGATTATTATTATTATTATTCTATGTTGCCCACAAGTTAAAGGTTATCTGACTTTATTCCTTCGTTTGTAACACTTAAAAATGCACATCACAAATGGTGTGAATTCGTTCTATCTCTACATGTGTGCATATACAGATGCATATTAGATGCAAGAAAAATTTTTTAAAGAAAAGTTTTTCCTATACAATGGAGATATGGACGGTAAAGCAAGGCTGACGTGAATAGACAAGAAGCTTTCGAAAGGTGAGTACATCGTAGACCCCTAAAAATACCATTGACAGAATGAATAATAAACAAAGAAAGAAAAAAATCAGGCAAGATCGGGAACTACTAATAAGTATAAAACACATATTCACACGACAAGGGAAAATCGTAGAAAGTCCTGACAGAGACAGAAAACGAGCATCTTGGCCTCGTCATATACGCTAATGGGCACACTGCGTAAGCAGTATGAGACATTTGCTAACAGCTACAAGAAATCGAGAAGTTTTTTCTGAAAATTGTTAGAAACATAAAATAGGACAACTTAGTCTACTTACACAGTACACACTCTTGTACACCATTTAAAGTATTTCAGTATATATATTATGCAGATAATTTTAAACTGTTAAATAAAATACCAACTTGTATGGTCACAAACATCCGATATCGTAGAAGTGAATCAAGAAGAAGATTACAATTGTCACGTGACGATGAGCTCTACTACAATATATATAAGCGATCGGGATTAACTAAATGCATTGCGATTATTCGCTTTAATCATTTCAAACAATCTAATAAAGCGTATGCAATATATAGAGGGCTTCCATTTTATGCTCAAGAAGTTCGTCAATTGCGGCTCACTAAAGACTTTTTTTGTCGTTTGCAAAGACATGGAAAATTAAAGTGAAGTTTGAGTTAATCGCACAAACATTTCCCATAGGTAACATGCCTTCAATAGAGTAGCTATAAGCATTTGCTCTCTTAGCCTATCTTTCTCGCAACTTTATTGCCTATGAAATATTTTGAATGGAAGAGGAAAGTCATTTATGGATAAACGTTAAATTTCCTCATTAAATATGGATTCGAATCAGTTATGTTTTTTTTTTTTTTTTTTTTTTCTTTTTTGTTTTAAAGAACCGAAAAAGATTTAAATTTATTATAATTTCATAAGAGAAATGACAAACTTTAAAATTCGCTTGGATACGTTTACGACAGTAAAACTGTAAAGTGGCTGTCATTCAATGCATTCGCTTTTAAAGTACGTACATCTCATTTCCTTTCTCTTACAAAGTTTTTGATGTAAGGTTATGTATGTTATGTATGTATGTTGATATATATATATATATATATATATATGTGTATGTGTATGCATGTGTATGCATGTGTATGTAATTCACAGAGTTATCATTTTGACATTTTCTCGAAATTTCGCTTTTTAACAAGATAGACAGGACTGGAAAAGGAATCTAATTGAATGCGTACATGTTCGCTCATTATTATCTTTATTTCAATTTGAGGGCACAGTTGATACGTGTAACCCTTGCCTTAGAGGGATTGACATAAATGAAAATCAACTTCGAATACATGGAATGCCTCTAAGAAGTTAATACATACCATAACTCCTTATGGTATAATTTAAATAAAAACTTTATTACAGTGTACAGGTAGTACGTGCTTGTCTTTTTTCGAAGGTGAGGTTAGCAAGATTGGACAGCAAAAAATGATTTTCGTTATTCATACATACATGATGGGTATACTAGCATGATATCATTCATATCTACAATAATTTGAAGGCAGAATTTCGCATACATTTATTTATAGCTATCAGTTTAGGAGCAATTGTTAAAAAAAAAAAAAGGAAAAGAAAAAGGAAAAGAAAAACTCACTAGTGAGGCCCGCAAAGAGATGCGCAAAGTTTATGCTGTTGAATGTATAACAAAGTACGCGTTTGCAGGTGTATGGAAAATCTGACATTCCGAAGATTTGCCGTCCAAAGGTAACGTACATTGTGCCCGATCAATATGAAATAAATTTCGTGACAGTCGAATAATTTAAACTAATAATTTTAAATGATCATTATATTAGGGACGGGGGGCTTACAAGTTAAACCTATCTTACATGCATTAAAATTGAAATTGACTTAAAACAATCTTAACAAATCAATGACTTCCTCATAAACATCAAGAGTTTTATCTAACACAAGAAATATTTTCTCATAATGCACCTTTAGATGCGGTGAAATCATTCGAGAAGCATCAGAGACTCGATAAAATATATATATTCTTGATCAGTATAAAATTTTGAATCGATTAGATCTTGTCCGTCCGTCCATTGGTATAATGTCTGTTGGAAACGTTCTTCTGCCCGCAAAATGAAGCAATCGACTTCAAATTTGGCAGGAACATTGGAAGTCCTTGCACGCAGGTTGGTATTGAAGATAGGCGAAATCAATCAAAGGACACGCCTACAGTACTACGGCGTAAGGTGAGAACATCTTTGTTTTTCAAAAGGAATAAAAAAATGTTTTTTTGCAGGTAAATGTACAAAAAGTTGAACGTATATTTATTTCATAGGCGATGCTGTAATATTTGCATAAAAATGAAAAAGATCGACCACGCCTACCCAATATTAGAATGTATGAAAATTTAGTTTTTTTTTAAATGCCTTTACAACGCACAGAAGCAAGCCTCAAAAGCCTAATAAAGTGTCGAAATTCTTGACCATTTTCAATTCCCAAATGCAGCATATAAGCATATCCGTCCGTTCATCTGTCCATCTGTCCGTCTGCGAACTCGTATAGTAGTATATGTGGTAAACATTCTTTCGTTAACGACTATGAAAATAACGCCTACAAACTTTCGAAAGAATTTGGAAGTGACTTAAACATTCCCAAGGAGACGTTTACACCGTCCACAACCCAATGCGGCAAAAACTTTTATTTTGAAAATAGAAAAACTCGCCCGCGTCAACTTCATATTATAGGGCATGAAAATTTGGTTCTTTAACTTGTTTTCTCTTTTTTAGGCACAAAAGTGATGGGTATAAACGATTCGGTCACGATCGAGTATAATTTTCTTGCTTATTCATTTATGCAATGAATTTAGAAATAGGTGAAGTGAAGTACGGAATATATGGATTTTATGTCAATATTGTATTGAACGCGCAAGATATACACGATGATAGAAAAAAAAAAAATTAATGTCAAAGTGTTTGAATTATAACTCAACGGTCAATAGCCAACTACGGAGCTGCTGCGATTACCAAGTCCGTGCGTTCATAGGTTTAAATGTCAATGCCAAAGAATACACTGCTTCTTCGTATCTATTGTGAGATGTCAGTCAATAAAGCCATAACACTAACCGATTGAGCATGTACCTAGTAGGTGGCGCCTACCGTCTCCCCATCTTTATTTCTGTTTGCCCACTTCTTTGTGAATGTCACCCTGTCACACATATAAGGACCATTTATCACCTCAGTGATTAGTCATATAAAAAAGAGAAAGAAAGAAAGGAAGAAAAATTAGAAAGATGTCATCTCGGAGCGAAAATGCATTCTATTCACTTTAACATTTATTTAATTTCATGCCATTTCGATCATCTGCTTACGAGTTACGGTAGAGTAGTTTTAGCGAGAAGCTGCATCTGTTATTTTCCAACCAATACAAAAATCCGAATTTCGAATTTCGAATTTCGCTTATGCCAACGTGAAGAACGAAAAAAGCTTCCGTTCCCTATGTTCACTGCTTACTGGCGAAGGATTGCTAGCCGGTATATTCTTGAGCTCATTTAGTGATTGATTTATTTACTGATTTCGCGCCTAACGACTATGATCGGATAGGAAGGCTATATGGAAAAAAATTTTAATCATATTATGGGGCCATTGGCGAACGTCTTGACAAGTTAATCTATGAAGAAGACATCGAAATGTTAGAGAAGTTCTGGCACTGATTGTATCACAACACACCTACTCTCGCTTATGTGTGTTGTATTGATTACGCTGCGAACCAATGAAAGGGCACGAAGGCTGAGTTATTTTTCAGTCGAGTTGAATTTTCACACATTTTTTACTGTTACATATTGCGTACGAAAATTGCTTAGGATGAGCTAGAGCAATGCTGGACGCATTTAAGATCGCACTCTCTCTCTCTCTCTCTCTCTCTCTCTCTCTCTCTCTCTTTTTCCCTTGTTCGATCAATACGTTTGATCAATTTTAGATTACCTAAAATTTACTTTAAGGATCCCGTTGACAGAGTTCCCTAACAAAGCTTCATTACTTAACCGTATTATTAAAGCTTTTAATTTATTATGAGAAACGTTACAAATACTTTTTAGATCCAAGGTCACAGTCAAGATATTTTATGCGTCGTTAATTGAACATTTCTTGAATTGAGAATTCCTCGGACTTAGGAGAGATTTGAATGTCTGAATTTTTTTCCCAACTGATCCAAGAATAAGATTAAAATATAAAATTATATATAAAACTATATATCTGCTAATAATTGAAGAGGTCAGCTTTGAAAAAAATCGACTCCCAGTCTATTAAGATATCAATTTCATTGACATGTTGGTAACGAGAAAAACACATAAGAAAATCGCAAGATATTAACTATGAAAATCCATATGTCAGTGAAAATTGCTTGAATTTTAAATGCCGCGTCTAACATATCGATTTATTCAAAAGGAAGAGGATTTTCCTGCATCTAGGAAGGTATTAGCCGCAATCAAAGCCAGCGTTGATTTCTTACACAAATGCAAATCTTTTCGTTTTCCCCAATGAACTGTTGCAAGGTAAAATTTTTATTTATAGCTT
This sequence comes from Glossina austeni, assembly GCA_000688735.1. Taxonomy (NCBI): domain Eukaryota; kingdom Metazoa; phylum Arthropoda; class Insecta; order Diptera; family Glossinidae; genus Glossina; species Glossina austeni. The sequence goes on from KK502612.1 coordinate 456,794, forward strand.
CGTTCAGTGCTTGCGAAATAATGGAAGCAAAAGCAAAACGCGATGATATCCGTTTGTAGAATATACGTAGACATCGAACGATTTCTTTTATCTTTAATTGTCAGCCAAAGAGAGAGGAAACATTTCGCTTCTGCTTTTCATTTCCCTTATCTGTTTCTTGCTTAAGGGAATCTAAAACTACGGTTAGCAGTTATTGCTTGGCATGAACTGACTCTGCAAAGCAATTACATAGCAATCTAAGTCCTAAGGTACGAACTAAACGCTTTTTATTTATACTTAGAAGAACAAACGAGTTATAATAGTGCATTTTGCACTTGAATGTGTAAATGTGCATGCATTTATGCATATGAAAAATGTTAACACCATACATATTAATTAATTAAATTCATTGGCTTAATGCGAGGAAAACCACATAAACACGAATATGTGTTTTTTCAGAAAACCAAAGACAAAAAAAAAAAAAACAACAACAGAAAAAAAATATGGCAACAAATGGAAAAACCAAAAACAAGACCAACATCGTAACGGTTTCATGCTATTTCTGTGGTTTGTAACATAAATAACATTTACATTGTAACAACGGTTTACTCATGTTTGCGTAAACTGAGATTTAACACACAGTTTACCTGGCGGATTGCATAACAAAGATAAAGCGTCAGAGATTTAATAACATGTGGAGAATTTCGGACTAGTAAGTGGGATAAACTGATGTTAATATGAATGATCAGATATGCTTTGCTTCACATTATTCTACTCATATACGCATTATCGACATAAACAGACCGCCTTCTAATTTTCTCTAAAAACTACCGTTTAAACGTTTAGCATTTAGGAAAAGCAATTGCCTGCACCTTCAATGTGCGCACTTATCATGTAAACGTAGAGAGTAAATTGATCAGAAAGTGCGGTTAATTCCTTTGCTTTCTTTATTGATCTTTAGTTTTTCTCACAAATCTCAATTGAAAGGACTCCTTGTCCCACGCAATGCAATGCAATGCAATGCACTTATGCCAACAACTTCTTCGATCCTCAAAATAGTCAGAGATGCTTTTTTTTGGGATGGCCTGCCTTATACACTCCTCGGTCGCAGGTTGACTTTAGGCAGCCAAACGAACAGATGGACAGACGGACAGGCTTACCAAATTTAAAACAATTCAGGAAGTGAATCTGAATAGATCGCCAATGTAACAGATTCTAATAGGCGATTACATCCACACATACAGAGTTAATGCAATTTTTACCACAAATCATGTAAATATTAGAGGCATTAATAAACGCTACAAATTTGAATTGTTTTCTCCATAAAACGTATAAGACGCGTTCGTTATTTCCGATATTTTGGATGCACATAACTTAGGCACAATTCTTCGTGCAGTGTAAGTATCAATTGTTTAGAATAGTGTAAAGGGGTGGGGTGTCGACAAGCATCATTTGCGTGACTGCTTACTGTTAAACTGGAAAAAAGGCAGTTGAACCTACGGAAATGATTAACTTGGCATAGGGTGAAAGTGAAGTAAACTGTGAGCAAGTGAATAAATGATTTGCGTGATTTTGTATAAAACCTTTTCGACCGATGTGGTCGTATTTAGCAAATTAGCGGCTCACAAAAAGCTAAAGATGTGCGAAAATGGGTGGATGAGTATTTCTCCTAGAGACTGCAAAGTTTCTATCGCGAGGGCAACCGCAAGCTACCCAATAAAAGGTTTGTCACAAATTGACTTTTATCAGAAAGTTGATAGCAAATCACCCGATAAGAGGCAAAAGATCGTATACAACGATCGCGAAAATTTCGATTATTAAGAGTTCGCCTCAAAATATCGGTCTTTCTGATCCAAAATCTCCGCACTAACTTAATGTCTATTATTGCTGAGCGGTTTTTGTCGACAAATTTGAAAAACTTTACTTTATTTGTTATCTGACGACCGTTTTAAAATAAGGTTTTTTATGGAAATAAGAGTCATCCTTGGGCCAACACGCACCAGCGTAACAAATTTCGTCAAAATATTCCAAAAATAGCAATCCGTAGATTGGATCGAAAAATGCATGGACAGACATCGGGCGGATATATGGGGAGATAATTCAATCGATTCACAGAATCTCTCTGAATCTGTCGGTTTAGAAAAAAGCTGACTCTTGATTATTACGTACGCCCGTATATACTTAATGTACCCCAAATAGGGTAGCGTGTAAAAATTTAATTTAAAACAAATAGCTTCCTACGATTAATGATAAAAGAAAATAATTTGGCCGCAATTTTTTTTCTTCGATTTTCACACAACATGGAATACTTGGAAGCTTGTTTTATGCAGATAAGGTAAGCCAGGGATTTTCGCATCAACTTTAAGCGAAGTACATAAAAGAAAAATTGTGATTCTTAATCTCTTAAACTTTATAACAGCTATAAGAAAGTTATGACGTTCACTGAGTTAATTGCAAGACGATTCAAGTTATCCGACGGTCGGTTATATCGACGGTCTCTTCGCCAATCGAATATTTAATGTCGAAATTTAAATTCATTCAATTTTAATAAATGAACCATTGGATGGAGAGTGTTTTTCACGTCGAATCGTAAAGAAAATCTAAATGAAATATAAAAAAAAGTGAAGAATATATTTTATCATATAATGGTCGATAGCAAAGACTTGGCTGATATGGAAAATGATTGTCATGTTTGTTTATCTGCATTGCTGCTCTTTTTTCTGCAACGAACTAATGGCCCGCCACCCAAAATCGAATACATTAAGTGTAACCGAGAGATCCGAATGAAAGAATCCAGTGCGATTCCTGACATAAAAATTCCTCTTGTAGTTAGTTTTTATTTTTTCTTTTGTTTTTTATTTTTTGTGTTTGTGTTTGTGTTGTTTTTTTTTTTTTCATAAATAATGTTAAGCTATCTCTTTACATGTCAACTAAGACAATACCGATGTTATTGCCGTTGTGTTGTGTGTGTGTGTGTGTTAGCGCGTTTGTGTTTGTACTCTTGCCATAACAAACCCCCAGTTAGACATGCATGCGGTAATGTTTTATTTTAGTCTTTACTTTATATTATTTGCCCGAAAACTATAATAAATTACGAGTACTTGTTTTCTTTTAATCTGTCCTTTTTAAGATTTTCCTGTCAATTTCCTTTTTATTATTCCCTCTGCTTGTGTGTGCTAAATATGTTTATAGGATTTAGTTAGATGAATAGTGTTATTCAGTTGCTCTTGTCCATGTTTCTGCATAAAATGCTGAGTATTTTTCAAAGTTGTTGCATATATTGCATCTTACGCAGAAAACTTTAATAGCTTTATTTCTCTACTTGATACGATGTCAAAGGATTTTTCCAATTTTGTGTGCTTGCTAAGCAATATGTATATGCGTATGCGTATGCGTATGCGTATGCGTATGCATAGTGTTCATGTGTTTTTAAGCTTTTATTAGAAAATTGAAAAATTTTCATTTTTTAAAATCTTAAATATAACGATTTTAATATGAAATCCGAGAACTCGTTATGCTCTACACCATATGAAGCTTGTACGGATGTGTGAAATATGCAGAAGGACTTGCGACAGACCCATTCTTTATTATACCGATCGAATTGATTTACACATGTCTGTCCGTCTATCCGCCTGTCCCTCTTGCTTTCTTGCATTTAAACTACAGGTCTTAACCTTTGAGATATGTGAGATCATACTGACTGGTACACTGACGTGTTATTCCATGGCTTTAAACCTCAAGTAGATCTGTGCTTATATTTAACATATCTGCGAAAATGCTACTCAAAATCTAAGCGGCGGGCAATACATATAGTGCAAGCCGAAAGCCGAAAGCCGAAAGCAAGAGTTCATTCAAACATTATTTCATTGTCAACCGATTCAATATTGATGATATTTATTTCTGTAATGGATGCTTTTATGAGAAAAGTTCTTGGTCTTGCGAAACAATTTATTTGACCTTAAAAACTTCTAAGCAAAGTCACTGAAGATTGCTAATGCACTAGACGAGAAGAAGCGAAATTATTCTTATGTCTAAAACGTTGGAAAAATCAAACCAAACGTACGCTACTTGTAATACAATTATTGTATAACGCAGCGACAGAGATCGGAATGGTTTTACTATATATATCTTAAGACAAGTTATAGGTAAAATGGCATTTGCTTTGATTTACTTGAGTTGCTGCATTTTCTCTTTTGTTAGGATATCCTTGGCGTTTGCAAGATTTCACGAGCAAACCTTAACGGCGATATTAACAGTGGGTTTGGGGAAAATGTTTTTTAAACATTACAAGCACTTAACATATAATTCTTTATCTTTCAATATCAGTGCTTACATATATTTCCTGCACAGTCATAATAATATTTATGCTATTTGGTATCCGAGTGAGCGTTTCTGAATTAACACCATTAACACGCCGAGATCGGGGGAGAGAGTTTCCAGCTTCGCAAACTATATGCGATGTGTGTTAAGTCCACACATTACTACTAACGTCACTGTTATTTGTTTTGTTTTTCCTCTTATTACCGGCTGCCTTTGTTTTTCATTTTTTTATTTTTAAATTCGTCTGGATATCTGTTTGTGGCACCATATCTAAGCATTTTGGCCTAAGCTTAAGAAAATTATAATCTCTTAGTACTTTTTTATGGTAATTTGCTCCTGAAAGTTATGTTTTCTTGTTTTTTCCTCTTGCCTTTTCTTGCTTTTTGTCTTGTGTACATGTTTTATTGATTTTCTGGTATATTTCAGATTTATAAAGTACAAGTTTTAAATATACACCAAGCAAAGTTTGTACAGTTTCGTTCTGATAATGCCAGAAGTAATTGTGCCAAGTTTTACTTTTCCATCTCTTAAATTTGATCTTAAATTTTATGACTTTTTTATAATTCCAAATAAATATAAGATTATGGACGGACAGACGGGAAGGTGTGCATGAAAATCAATAGAAATATCAGATGGAAAAGTCACACAGTTTTCTTTAATCTCGCATAGCTTATAGCGATTGGAAATCGATCGAAACTGGAAAGGTGGGTTATATACCCACCTGTAAGTATTATATCTTAGGATATATCGTTTAAATCGTTTTGTGTTTGTTTCTTATGTGTTAGCCTTAGCCTCTTTTACTTACGAGAAGCTTTATATTTGTGATTGTGTGCGTTGCAAAATATTTATTAAAAAGCATCGAGTTCAGTTAATTAATAACGTGAGCCTAGACGACGATTCTATTTAATGCAAAGCGTTGATCGTCCAAGTTGGTCGATTGTAATGTGCATCAGGAAGTTCTTGGGAGACATGTGTGAACATTTCATAGCTTAATCATACCATAATCTTATATTAGGTAAGATGAATAATCCACTTTAATGGAATTAATTCTTTCCAAGTTTCCTTGGATGTTATGACTTGTTAATGTTATTCCTTCTTTTATCTCCCGTTAACTGTGTTGGCATAACGAGTTCATAGTCGACTTAAGTAATACATAAATGATGATAAGTAAATAACTAGCAAAAGGAGAAATGTCTAAGAAATAACGATTATGAGTTGACAAGGGAAAATAAATACTGGATGTAAAATGAAGGCTGACAACGGATAATCCATAATAGATGGTAACTAGCAGATGATGTATTAACTTCTGGAAAACGTTAGCACAACGATTTCTATGCAATAGTTTTAATAACGTAGTTAATAATATAGGGACGCGTTTAGCATAAGATTAAGCCATAGCAAGCCATATCTGTAATGCATGGTACTTGGAATAGAATTATCAAGTGTGATGCATGGCATCGCATCTGGCAGGTGTTAGTTAAATGTACCATTTATTTACAGACTCTAGCAGAATCAATTGAACGTTTTCAAAAATGCCCTAAATCCTAAAACAAAGTATAGACCGTGTGATGCTAACTAGTTGAACACTGCTGAAGATACCTACCTATATATAGAGTTGTTTCCTACTTATTTCATTTTATTTATTCAACTTCGCAATTATAAAGACATAGGCCAAGTCATGTGCACAAATTAAATCATCACCTTGCTAATCCTTGCAATCATTAACTGCCGATATCGGACGACTTCAGATGTTCTTAAAAATATTTAAAGGGATCGCAAAGAATTTCAGCGTCCTCGACGACGCAACTTCAGTAGTGAGCCGACCGGACAATAAAGGAGCGTTCAGTCAAAAAGTTTGAAAACTTCTTAACACATTGTCGACCGCACAAATTGCACCTCAATATATGCTACCCACCGGGCATTTTTTACGTGTGATAACTAGTGAAGTTCTCAAATATATGTAAACAACAATTACGTATTTATAAGCATTGAAAGAAATAAAATAGTAAAATAGTGTTAATAGAATTAATTATTATTTATTTATTTATTTTCATTCAAGCGACAAAATCAAGTTTGTAAAATTTAATATTTGTTTAGAGTATGAGTTTGAGTACCGTTGGAAACATTTAAGTTTGCGTAGCGGTACTGCACAGCTTTTGCAAATATATCGAGTATATCCTGTATTTTTATGCGCAGAACAGACTTTACGTTGTTTATGGGGATATTTTTTCTTGCCGCCAGTAACAATTTGAATAAGTAGATGTTTATTCATATCCATCGAAAGTCTATCTGGTGGATCAATTCTGGGCGACTGTTTTGTTCTTTCCTTACTTGTTGAAGGCTCTTCTGCCTTCTGTTGTCCAGATTTTGCGTTTCTTTTTCCTCTATTGCAATTTTGAGTAAACATTTTTTATAGTCTATTCTCGTATCGAAGAGGAGCGGGCATCAAATTATTTACAATAAATATAAATTGTCAAACGGGGAGATTTCCCTGATCGGTCGTGCACCTACATTTTAAAAAATGGGGAGATTTCCCCGAGCGGTCGGCAATGTGTTAAGAATAAGATTGGACGTGCTATGGCCACAATGAAAATGGGATTGAGCATCAAGTAGCAGATTACGATAGTTCAAGTGCGACTCAATTTGTTCCTTAAGGATGTGGTTCGTTATTTTACCAAGACAAGCTAAACCGCTGATTGGTCGAAGATTATTAACTGGAAACGACGGGCTCTGCTCAGGAAAAGCCGAGCTCGTAAGTGTTGCATTAAATTGTTTGATAAGGTAAGGAAAGATCATATTCAGAACTTAAAATGGATTATGGATTGGAATCATTAACACCGGCCGAGGCAAAAGTAATTTTGCGAAACGTACTACGGTCGGTATTCTCAACTACATTTTCTAAGGAAATAGAGTTCTCTCGCTCAATGAGGTCGTGAGAAGCCGCTGGTAACTTGGAACTGTTTGGCTTAGAATGAAGACTGAGGAATTTATTCTACTTACGTTCAACTCATTATCGTCTTAATTAATATGATGGTTTTAATTTAAAAATTAATCCCTTGGATTGCTTTTTAAAATTGTATCCCTTTAATTGGTCTCAGAATTCTATGTAGTTGTCTAAGTAGGTAATAAAGTTACAGCGTTAAGTAAAATGGAGGAATGGAGGAATTGAGTTCCACCAATGCACTCATTAGTGAACTTTTCATTGTTGACTGGGGGAATGAAATAGATTTTCACGGAAAGAAGAAGAAAAAAGAAAGAAATAAACTCCACCCATTATCTCAATATTCTTATTACACCTGTAAACATAGTCTAATCGGCTCTTAGATACCCTCAACAAGGGTTACCTCCGCGGGGTAAAAATGGTCCTATCCAAAAAATTTTCAATAGCGTGACTTCTTGGGCTTTGGCCCAAGCACATCAGTATACTAACGAACAGACAGACGGACAGAAAGGCAATCTTATTGAAGCCAATTTAAGAAGTGGTTCTGAATAAATCGGTTCTTCAAAGGGCATCTTTTTTAAAATTTCCTAAATGTTACATCCATCGAAACAGATTTTATATAACTTACGTCATATATGATGTAAACATTAGGTATATAAGTAAATTCTATAAATTGAAATTAAATCGTATATGACATAAGTTACAATTATTCACAAGTTGTCGTTCACAGTGTACATCAAGGCGTAAACAGATGGATGTCATCAAGCAGCTTTTACGAGACATGCAGTAAGCTATGAAACAGTTCGAAAGTGGTTTAGATTTAGATTTTGTGCAAAATATTTTCGTTTCGTCTTAGTAATGATGAAAATTCGCATACGCCCGTTCGTTCCTTGCCAGCGAAAGCAACTAAAGAAGTGATTTTAAAGTTGGACCGTGAGCTTTTCTCCAGATTAACGATTATTCTCCAGACCTGTGTTGTTTTTAATTAGCACTGACTCAGACCGATGTGCTCATATTTAGCGGATCAGCAGCTCACAAAAAATCTAAAGATGTGCCAAAATGAATCGACGAGTATTGCTCCTAGAAACTGCAAAGTTTCTATCGCGAGGGCAACCGCAAGCTACCCAATAAAAGGTTTGTCACAAATTGACTTTTATCAGAAAGTTGATAGAATTTATTTGTACACCTACTATAATGACACCGAACGTTTGTACATAGCAGTGCAAGTTGAAAGAGGAATATTAAATAGCTTTATAGGCTTTTATGTTAATTAAATCAATCACTTCCTAAATTATGAAATAAATTATTTTTTTTTTTCAATGTAATAAAAATGAATTTTCAATAATTATGCTTATGATAGATAATTAATGAACTTGAAAGTGTTGATCAATTCACATCAATTTCATTTTTGTTGCACAAAGGAAGAAAAACGAGAAGGACAGAGAGAGAGAGAGAGAGAGAGAGACTCATTACCTCTTGCGAGATGCCGCACAATTAATTTAAATGAATCGTTCAGCCTATTTCGCTTTGAATAGGAAAATACTTAAGAGGCCTATATTTTATATACAGTATGAGCCATGAGCAATGATTCTTGGATGTATACCATCACAAGAAAACCTTTGTCGATACAACATTATATATATGTATATATATTTTACTGGCACGTGATTAATATTTGAGTTCATGTTTACATCGATACTGCCCATAAACTGCTGTAATTATTAAAGAACATCTAAGAATTCAATAAATAGACTAAGCGATGCGATGCTATGTGGAGCAACAACTGTCGAAAAACGATTCAGATATAGTCGTGTTGAGAAAAAAGATATAGATCTATGTAGATGTAGAAAGTATTCTTATGTGTTTATCCGACCTCTTCTGAGATGCAGATAAGTACAACTGGATTATGGTCTCCTAGGGTAGCATAGAGGGCATCAAGGGTGCCCTTGATACGGCCCAGGATACGACCTCTAGCATGCAAAGTTCCCTTCTAAAAGTGTTGCAGTTTTGAGTGAATTTGATAAATTTGAAAATTTCTTTGTAACAAAAATTTGAATGCATTCAAATGATGATAAAAAATGAAAATACACAAGTGCTCCCCAGTTAATCTCTTATGCAACGACAAATTGCCAGACAAGTAAATAATCGATTTTACAATGGAAATATTGCTTGCTGAACGCTATAATAGATAAGCATCATCATCATCATCATCATCATCATCATCATCATCGTCGTGGTAAGAGTGTAAGGCATTGTAATGAAAATATTAGTTTAATAGTTTTTTTTTTTTTTTCTTTTCTTTTTTTATTCATTTATTGATTTAGTCTTTGCGTGTACATAAATTTTTAAAAATAGCTTATGATATGTAAATAGAATAATATATCATATCTAATTGTGATTAAAATAAAAAAAAAAAAAAAAAAAAAAAAAAAAAAAAAAAAGTACGTAGATACTTGGATGTATCTGCAAATACACATGTATATTAAATAAATAAAAACGTCAAAACATCGACTCATATATACATATCAAAAATATCGTAATAAATATTAATGTCATCATAAATCCCATTCTCATATAAGAAAATCTCTCAGGCAATGCGCATTCACACGTGTGTGTACAATTATTCGGCTATGTGCACCGTACTTTACCGTACACCCCTAAACAAATTGCATATCTGTGTGCGCGCACACACTTGATAACCCATAATTTATAAAAAATGTACTTTTTTTTTATTTTTTTTCTTGTGTGCTTTTTGGTTTAATAAAAGGCGAATAATTGGATGAATTCATTCGATGTGTTTCAAAATATAGTAAGAACAAAAATAAAGACATATTTTTTGTGCAAAACAAGTAAGAACATTATGGGCGAGCAAGGCCGACCACTAAATATCCTACGCAATTAGTTCCAGTAGCTCCAGTTATTCACTCGTTTTCATAATAATAACGCACTAAAGATTACACGCTATTTTTATGCGAAAACTTACTTTTCACGAAAGCCCGCTTACTGAAGGACGCCCAAAACGTCACATGACATGATCTAAATTAAGCAAACTTAACTTACTTTGCAAAAAAAATTCATTATTTTTCAGTTTCCCTCATAAAAAACTAGAAATTAGAGTTTCTTTTCGTATAAGGATTTTCATGGTAACCCCCATATATAGTGGAGTCTAAAAAATAGATCCATGTGATCCTAATTTCTTATCGGCAGTTTTTTTTGCTAAATTACTACCATGGACCAATGTTCAGCACAACGTACTATAAAATTAAACTTTATTCCGAAGAGGTTACTATTCATGAGAAATCTTATAGGCAGTGTGCTCGCAGAAATAGATTCATGGGGGGTACAAATTTGGTCCACTTAACAACAGAGTTTTCATCGCAAAACAGTAAAAATTCGACCTTTTCGGAATGCAAGAGTTTACATTTCCAAAAAATATACCTACATGGTCCAAAGCCGATAAGATTGATTTCTTAGCCAATTTGCTATTGTGAACCAATTTTCGCTGTGAAACCTCGAAAATTATATCTTTTTACTATATAGAGATGCGGTTTTCGTAGAGATGGTCATACGACAAGGGGTTCAAAGGATTGCTACCGACCGAACCAAATATTTTACATCAATTAAAAATATCAAAGTACTCTGACAGAGCGAGTGTTTTTCGAAAAATTTTGAAAAATGCAATCTTTTTGAAAGGTCGTTATATGGGGAAAGACCGAAAAAGGGCTTAAATCCGATCCATTTTCAATAGGTTTCGCCGTTAGGTCGGTGTACTAATTTTCATCAAAATATTATTCGAAAACAGCGACCTGTAGATTGAATACTAGAAAACCTGATGGACAGACATCAGGCGCACGGGCAAGTTAGGCAAGTAGGCCTATCTTAATCTCTTCTGAGTGTTACGTTCGCACAATCTTAATGTACCCTGTAGCACAAGCGGTGTAAGGTGTAAAAATGATGTGCGCGTACGTAGATACATATATGTACGCTTTCATAGCCATTAAAGTCAATTAAGTAATCAGTCTTTAAATTCATTTGTTGACATTATCTGAATTGGTGAGCATTTAAAAATTGTTTTCATGAATTTTTTGTTTCGTTGTCTTTTTCTTTTTATGTTTTTGTTTTTGTTTTTGTTTTTATATTTATTATCAATTTAATCTCGTAGCTTTTCTGTTTTCATAAAACCTATCGTTTACATGGATAATATTGAATATAAAATTTAAATGAATTTCATTTCGAATTAATTTCACATATCAGCGATCTGTAGTGAAAAGTATTTTAATGAAAGGCTTTCGAAAAATTTCATGTGCAAAAATTAATTTTAAAGCAAAAGAATTGATTTTCAGCAAAATAATTCAGGTAATAATTTTTAATTATACGATAATAAATTTCTTTTTATACAAATAAGTTTCTCATAAAGAGTCTGATGGCCCGAAAGCTCTTTCCTAAACGATAAATAATTCTTGAAGACTTTCCAAAAATATAAGTACATTGGATTTCGTGATCTATGCAACTCACTGAGGTTAAATGCGCGTAACTGGGCAGATGTTAAAATTCTTGAAAGTTATAGGCGGCGTTAAATCGACTATGAATTCATTGTGTACACGGGTGCAATGCGCATTTCTGGATGCCGCAAAATGAATGGCAAAATCTAGGTATCTTTTGAGTTCGAAAGCATGCTATGTTGCATTCAAATTTTTCTAAAACACTTATGTCAATTAATATTTTGGTTGAATAAATCAATGTGTCAGTGAACAGTTAGTTCTGAAGAGCAAAATATGATTTTATTATTAAAACCCTTTATACGATACCTAAAGCTATCCTCAATTTTCACAATCGAAGCCAAGGGTATTCTTCAACTAATGAACTTTGCTCATAAACTCAAACTCAAAATTGTTATTGTCACTGTTTGTCTATCTGTCTACGTTTAGAGCCATCCGGGAATCCTTCCCCTTCGAGTTGGCACCCTGTGAACAAATTAAGGCATACCATGACAACATGTGGTGATAGAACTAAGACGCTGTGCATGCTCAGTCATATCGGTTTATTGGCAAATGGGGAAGCTGATCGAGCGGCGCAGTCTGCTGGTTCTGCATCGTGCGACTTTGACCTTTAAAGTTACGTTGAGGGGAAAGTGAGAGAGTAAATTATGGGAGGAAATCTACAATGCTGTCGCCAGCGGTGCTCCTCTGTTAATCTTCACCAATTTCCACCATTACAGACAACGACATCGATTGGGTAAACTTTTACTTTATTAAAAGAATTGCATTCGGAATAACTAATTGTGTGGACATCCTGACATCATCTCTCTCGATCTATCTCTCTCTCTCTCTCTCTCTCCCTCTCTCTCTATTTCTCTCTCCCTCTCTCTCTCTCTCTCTCCCTTTCACTCTCTCTCTCGCTCCCTCTCTCTCTCTCTCTATCTATCTATCTATCTCTTTCTCTCTCTCTCTCTCTCTCTCTCTCTCTCTCTCTCCCTCTCT
>KK502613.1:6657-18803 GCA_000688735.1 Glossina austeni
TGCATGAAGGAATGCATGAATGAAGTAATGGTCGTATCGATGGATAAACAAGTGCGCGAATGAATAAATGATATAAAGGAACGGAGAACAAGAATGAATGAATAATTTAGGTGAGCATATGAATGAAATGAGTGCATGAAGGAATGCATGAATGATCTAATGCTTGCAAGCATGGATAAATAAATGCGTGAATGAATGAATGAATGATATAAAGCAACAGCAAACAACAATTTAGATGACTACATGAATGAAATGAATGAACAAATGAATTATTAAGTTCAGCACAAACAAATGAATTATTAATCAGCGACTGAAATAAATCATTAAGTGCAGCTGAAGAATAAACGAACGAATCAAAGAAATGAATAAATGAATTAAAAGGTTGAATGAACCAATGAATAATATTAATTAATGAATGAAGATGAATGAATGAATGAAATTAATAAATGAAAGAAGTGAATGCGTATAGCCCGAGTGATCGATCGATCAATACGTTTTGAACTATCATTCCTTGATGATTGTGACGACTGTGTACTTCGTTATTATGGATCATAAAAATCATGTCCCCTTTTGCAAAATGTATAATTAATTGGAAATTTTCAAAAGTCTTCGACTTAATAACGGATAGTAAGTATTCGGATTAACTTGATCTACTTTTACTTTGATTTTTATTGTCTTTATTGTTTTGTTTGCGTTTTTCCAAAAGATTTATTATAACTATCAGGAACAATCAAAAATTTGTTAAGCCTTCTGCCAGTACCGTGACGAACGTAATATTTCGTATTTTTCGAAAATAATACCTATCTCTCTTAGCTATGATAAGTGGACCTAAAAAATATTTTTTAAATTAAAATGAAAATTTTAACAAAGTTCATGGCATTAATTGAAAAACTTTTTCATTTTCTATAAGATTATAAATAATATTCATCGTCTCCACTACTACTATGACCACAATCGTTAGCACGGAATATATGCAAGTGATAGTTAAATTTTCTGAATATAAATTTTTTTTTTTTTTTTTTGTATGATGCTGCGCAAATTGTTGTTATGCAATCGAACAAAGCAATCCTCATGTTGCAATTTTAGTGAACGCAATCTTTTACCCATGATAAATGTGAGCGGGAGATGTTAATAATTTGTAATTGCTTACAGATGACACCTCTTTTACGCAATTATCTTTTCCTTTCTTTTCATTACTTGAATGTTGTCGGCATAAAGAGTGAAATAATTTGAATTGTTTGATAGCCTCTCTAGAAATCAGGAAATTTTTGAGATGATTAAACGATATTTTCATCATACAGATTCAACCGGACATCCAACCATCCACATAGCTTATGTTGTATTCTTTTCTCTTTTTTCGGGGCGAATAGCCTTAAAAAGTGTGAAGTGAGAAGTGCTAACATGTTGACACACAGTTTTATATAGGTATTATACGATGTTTTTAAAGTAAAACTTCAAAATTCTTTTTCTTCTTCTTCTTCGAGTCAACAAATCAAAAACAAATGATTTACCCAATTGAGTAAAAAGGGTTCTATATGAACACGAAATTCAAAAAAAAAAAAAAAATATATATATATATGTGTATATATATAATGCCAAATTCTTTCTCTTCTTCTTCTCCGAGTCAGCAAATCAAAAACAGATAATTTACTGAGTTTAGTAGAAAGGGTTCTGTATGAACACGAAAATCGTTGTTTGTAGACATCACTTAAGCCAGAACTTTAAAAAGCGCTTGCCTTGCGTGTTATCACGTGATCTTTTTCAAGCTTCGCCACACACTTTCTAACTTGTTTACTATGAAGCAGTTTCTATCATATAGAGTTTTTTTTTTTTAATTCTGGCTTAAGTGATTTCTACAAAAGTTTTTTTTTGAGGTTAGATGATGAAAGGGGATGACGTCGAATTTATTTCTTGTGACTTTTATTCGAGTTCGAAAATCAAATCTTTAAAAATTTCGGGGAATGATTTCCTATCAATAGCGTGAACCTCCACCAGAATCATGGGCAAGAGTTCGTTTCTTTATTGGTGCGGGCAGGAGGAGGAAGCAGTTTTAACTTGAAAATAGATTAATGAAGAATTGCTGAGTCATGCTGATTTAAATACAGTTAGGACACCCTATGTTTAGTTTTTTGGTTTAGTTTTTAAAACTCGTTTTTTGATTGAATTCGTAAGAATGCTTTATGGGAAGAGTGCTCGGTCTCTAATATGGAACTAGGAAAAATTTCTCTCTTAATAATTCCCCTTTTCTTTGCCATCCATGTGGCAAGCTTGTGTGGCGTCTTGGCGTTTTTCGATTCCTCGAGCAGGGCATCTCATCTTTAATATCAGGTCATATATAACGGTTTTGTTTTATTGGACGATATGTCTTTTCCGATTACATTTCTTTGCTTAATTGGGCTAATGTATGTGTGTCGAATTAAAATTCAATTTTCCGCTTTATCGAGGTGATTATTAATTGATTTTAATCTAGTCAGGCTTTCTTTAGATTCCTAAAAAACGCAATTAGAATAACTTGCAAACGCTGTTGAAGTCTACGGTAAGGGATGATTAAAAGCTTTGCCAGGTTGAAAGAAATTAGTAAATTATTACACAACAATCTAGTGTGAAGGGACTCCACAATCAAGGTGACCATCTCGACTCTTTTAGAAAAATGTTTTAGTATTTTTTGAAAATGCTTTTTGTGTTTTTGTTGATTTCTTTTCGAACAGCATTCTTATGGGTTGAAATAGGAAAAGAACGCTAGTACGAGGCACTTCAAAAGGAAGATTTTAGGATAGTAAGGCGTGGGAATTAACACGTTGATGCTTTCTCTGCAATCGTTGATAGATGACAAAAACACACAACCCAATCTTCTGTATTTACAATATTACGAATGCAGGGCGACCATTGACGTCGCTTCCATCCATATCACCCTTAGACACATTGGACGACGCGGCATTTCTAGACGGCATTTACGTCAATGGGTTCAACCATTAAGAAGTGTTGCTTCATGCTCCTCGAAGAAATACCGGAAATGGATTTCAAACTAAGGACAAATTTGCTTATGTACATCCTTTGAGCTGAACTGAAGGAGACTTGTGCCTGTCTTTTTGTAGGAAACCAAGTAGAAATGAAGGATGAAGTTTCAGGTAATTTGGTTATGGTTCTTACATTTCATCAACCAGTAGAAAGAAACTAAGAAAAGACTTGTACTCGTAGTAGAGCGTGAATAAAAGTTTCTGACCATTTTCAAGAGAGAGAGAGAAAGAAACAAAGCCTACGAACACGCCAGATTGTTCGGATCTCTCCATTCGAAAATTACCAATTTGCGTAACCCTAAGCCTTATATTAGCAAAGCGTGCAAACCAAACGGTTCTTCTTTCTCACTTTGAATAGATCGAATTTCGTGCTTGTAAAAAACGAAGGAAGGGAGAAAATTTTCCCGTCCTGGAAACTTAGAAAGATCATCGCTCGAACTACGAAAAGCTATCAACAACAGTCGATGCAACTGCAAAACTTATCATACTTAAGGGTTAACTCATCACAAATTAATAAAAAAAAATTATTTTTGCTTCACAAAGACTTTGAAATTTCTATTAGATCGTCAAGAATGAAATTATGTAACATTGCATTTAATCTATTACCTAAAATTTTATCCTGGACGACCTACTAGAAGGTCTAAAACAACCAATGGAATGAATGGAAAAAACCTGATTACTTGAAATCGATTTTTTCCTTCAAATCTTTTCTATGCTGACAAGTCACAGCCTTACAGTCTCATCTGACGATTTCTAACCTCTCTAACACATTAAGTGTGTGTGTGCACGTTTAAAAGCATTTACAAACAAAAATATATTTTCGATCGTTGAGCGGATGTGGGAACGAGAGCGATTCGAAAGTTTCCAGCGCTTATCTCAAGAATATCTTGCTCGCGAGAAAATTGCCGCCGTTTTTATTGTTTTTCAACAATTTAATGTAAATACTGAACGATTTTCTATTAACAAAATATTTCGTTTTTTGGTTGAAAAGTGAAAATTATCCCTCAAAGCTTCGCCAATTAGAAAAAACTGAATATTTGTAAAACTTCCGACACTCGATCGTCATAGCTAACAACATCTCGATAACTCTCCTGTCCAACGTATATATGACACCATTGGTGACAGACGTGTATGATTTCTGGATAGCATCAACCTTCCAACGAGACGCGCCAAAATTTCGTGATATTCTGACAATTAGCTTACAAATTACGGTTGTGTTAGTGGTGCCACTTTTCTAATTTTTAAAGCAATGGAAAAATCGGAATTTCGTTTGTTGATTAAATAAAAAATCGCTTTTTTTGTTGAGGACAACTGCCCCCCACCAACAACAACATTGGTGAGAGTGGTGTTATGGCGACTCTTGTATGTCGAGAAGATAAATTTCTGGATGCCTTGTCAATTTTAAACACAATCATATGGCCGCCGATTGTGTTGAATCCTCTGGCCGCCTAAAATCGATAGTTGTTGTAGAAAACATAAAAAAGTGTACAAAACAGTTTTGGAAGACTGAAAACTGAAGTTGCACGAGATAGCTGAGACTTTAAAGATATCAGAAGGCAGTGTATCTTCTATTTTGTATGAACATCAGTGCCTGAGAAAGCTCTGTTCAAAGTGACTTTCGTCTTCGCTCACTTTGGACACACAACGCCGACGTGATGACTCAGGGTGCTGTTTAAGCGAAATAATGAGCATTTTTTTCATGCGCTATGGGAAAATATATGAAAGAGCGATTCAGAGCCAAATGGGCTATCAGCCGAATGGACAGAACCCGGCGGGAGCCATGTAAAGCGACCAAAAAACTAGTGCCGGCTTAAACAACTGTAACGTGTAAACTAATTGTCAGAATATCATGAAATTGTGATGCGTGTTGTCTAGAGGTTGGTTCTTCTAACCAGGAATAGTATGGGTCCGTCAACAAAGCATATGCAATATATGTGTCAGACCGGAGACTTATTGAGCGAAGTGGTAAAGAGAGTTAGATTCAAATTTGCACGAACCACACCATAGGCTGTGGAGCTTGTTAAATTTAAGGTCGCTATTTGTTGTGTTTAATAAACTTCTGGAATACTTCACTCACTACTTTCACTAACTTTCCTTCCATCCAAAAAAAAAAAAGTGCGCTTTTACTTTAGCCTGTAACAGTGGCCCCGTACCTTTGGTCACCTCAAGTAGATTTGTAACTCGCCCACACTCTCCAACTCTCTTTCAAGACACTCTCACTTTTCGTTTTGAGAAATTTTTACATCAACTTTACTTCATGCTATACAAATATTGAATGCAACGGCAAACACATCAACATACATAGGTTTGAACAAAGATTGCAATTTAGATAAAACGGTCGAAAGTAAATAAAAGTAAAGATAATTATAGTCAAAGTCCTTAAGCATTATTCGCTTTTGTATGAGAAAACTTATGACTGCATTTTCTGTCAATTTATACAAAATGTTCTACTCTAAGCGTTATAAGCTTTTGCATTTAACGGTTCTTTTTTATTTCATTTTATTTGAAGTGACGGCCTCTAATGAAAACCTCATTTTACAGTTGAAAGAAAATATTCAATATTTTATTGATTTCATAGCGAGTGTCCGGGAAGAACGCGAATTTCAAACTTTATTTATGATGCAAAATTTCGAAAGATTTCCGTACGATTCGCGTATTGATTTTTTAGTGAAACTTGAAAAACCGAAAATAATTTTACAAAAACATCAAGAAGTTTATATAAAATCACAAATTAATAGCGAAATATTCGCTGTTGTTCTCGTTCTAAAAGAATACGATGAGAAATTATTTTTCAATTTAGCTGCGAGCATACGTTACATACGTCCAGTACGCGTTTTAGTTTTGGCTTTCTTTGTAAAAGAACAGAAGAAATTTCGGAATTCATTGCTCGATTTTTGTGAGGTTAATAAAATTATAAATTTATTGGTGAATTTCATCGAAACGAATGTGGAACGTAATCTTATCTATTATCAGTTGACGCCTTTTCCGTGGTTCAAGTGGTCGATGCATTCATTCAACCGTAAGAAAAACGGGAAGACTTTGTTTTACGCTCCCCATTGGCTTAATATGCAAGGCAAGTCTCTATATACGTTACCGGATCAAATTGAACCGCGCGCCATGGTCTATGTGGACAGGAGTGGTCAGCAAGTAATCAGCGGTTACTTGGGGAAACTTTTGCTGCAATTTGCCGAGATGTATAACGCTACGCTAAAGTTCCCGTTTGAAGTGAATGCCGGTGAGGTTATACATTCGCTAAAAGTGGAAAACTATACGCACAGCGGCATCTTGGATGTTGGCATGAGTATGGATTTCACTTTTAGAAATGCTAGATGGCAAGGCTTATCATATCCTTTCGAATTGACGAATTGGGGCATTATGGTGCCCTGTTCGAAGTTGGTGCATATAGCCGACGTTTTCGGTTTAGTGTTAACGTGGGATTTGTATTTAACCTTGGCAACCCTGACGATGGTCTTGTCAATTATTCAGACACTCTTTCAATACGTCATCAAAAGCCGGCTTCTTTGGATAGACATATTTCTGAATGACAAAATTCTACGTGGGGTACTAGGACAGAGTTTCACTATGTCTTACACGGCACAAGTGTCATTGCAGTTATTGTATGGCGTAGTTTTCTTGATAGGCCTCTTCAATAGCGCTTTGTATTCAGCTCATTTGAAGACGCTAATAACCACACCCACTTATCAATCGCATATAAAAACCTTCGATGAGTTAAGAAATTCGAAAACAAAATTGCTTTTCGATGTCGGCGATAAAGAGACTTTAAATGCGATACTTCCGCAGGAATTAAAAAAAAAACTTGAAGGATGTATGATTTTTACGAACGATACGGGCGCATATCAACTGAATCGCAAAATGTTGAACATCTCATACAGTTACACTGTCACTCAGGGTATTTGGCATGCCATCCAAAAGCAACAGAAGTTCTTCTTGCGTAGTGTGTTTTGTCAACCGGAAACGTTGAACTTTTTAGATTTTATGTTAATGGCTTTGCCGCTGCAAGAGAATTCCCCATACAAGGAACCTTTAGATAATCTAATCCTTTCCATACATGCGATGGGCTTATTGGAGGCATGGTCGTTGCAAACATTTCACGACATGGTACGCCAGCATAAAATCCCCTTAACCGATACGAGCGAGAAGATGATTCACGAACCACTAAAAATAGAAGATTTGTACTGGATTTGGTTTCTATTAATTGGCGGGTTACTAATAAGTTTTTTTATTTTCATTGCTGAAAAAGTGTTTAACGCTGTTCACGTGGGAAGTTTCGATTAAAAAGCAGGCGAAAATAAATGCAAATAAATGAATAAGTTTTTAAAGATCAATTTTTTTAATTTTCAATAAAAAATATCCCGCATAATAAAACGTTTGTGAAAATTGATTAAAATTAAAAAAAAAAAAAAAATCTTTTATAAATGATTTTTTAAAAAATTCGTATGATTTTGTGCAGAAAAATTTCAATTGATTTTTCAACGACAATTTTATACAAATAAGCTCTTCTGGACGGGTAATGTTATAAAATGGTTGCTGTTGAAACGAGAACATAAGCAAGGAATTAATAAAGAAAGCTCTTTACTACTTTTCGAGTTAGTAGTAAGAAAGCAGCCTTACATGAATTGCTAAGAAACTATTTCTCAAGTTCAAACGTCTTTTCTCAACGAACGATAACAGTATGTAGCCGTAACCATTGCGATGCAATAGTGACGAACTATTTCTGAGACGACATGTCTGTATGTTTGACATGTATGTGTCAGCAAAATGTCACCTTATGCCTCAAAGTTTTCGATCGCAGTGAACTCTTAGAAATAGTAACGATTGCCGGCAAAGAAGAGAATGGAAGCCTATCAAGCCCTCAAGTGCCTCAATCTCCAAAGGATTTGAAGTTAATGTTATGCAGTGAGAAACTTTACAACTCTACGTAATAACTTAAACAAGTAAGTAAAACTATTTTCAACTGAACCTTATTTTTCGCTTTAAATCAAACGATTATTAGATCTATGTAGGTAGGATGACAGCGGAATTATTATATTTCTAGCTCAAGGATAACTCCAACTCAAAATCTAATTCTACTCTTGCTTCTATCTTTAAGTCTAATTCTTATTCTAATTGTAATTCCAACTTCCTCTTCTCGCGCTGACTCCAATTCTAACTCTAACTCTATTTCTAACTGTACTTCACACTCCAACTCTAATTCTGATACTAAATCTAAGTCAAACTCTAACCGTAATTCTAACTCTAATTTTAACTCTAGTCCTAAATGTAAATCTAACGCTAACTCTAACCCTAATTCTAACCCTAATCTAATTCTAATCTTCACTGCTCTAAGTCCAACTATTCTACTTATAATTATAATTAGAACTCCGAGTCTAGATGGAAACATAACTCGAATACCAAATCTAAACCTGAATCTAAAATTTAACTCTAATTTCAACTCTAACTATAAGTCGAATTCTAACTCTATCTCTAAACCTAATCCTAGTCCTTATTATACCTTAATGTCCAATGCTTAAGGTAACTCTAAGTCTAATTCTAATTAGAAATCCAACTTGAAATTTAATTCTATACCTAACTCTAAATCAAATCCTAATCGTAATTGTAACTCTCTCTATGTCTGCCGCTTAATTCAGCTCTAAGAATAACTGCAAATCAAACACCAAATCTAATTCTAACTCGAACTACATATAGTTCTAATTCTAATTCGCAACCTAACTTCAAGACCAACTGTTTGTAGTTCTATTCTAGTTGTAAGGCGGACTCTAACTCTAACTCCAAATCTGAAACTAAACGTAAATCTAAATTTTAATTTTAACTTTAACTCTTAACTATAAGTCTAATTCTAATTCTAACTGTAAATCTAATTCTATCCACTAATTGTCTATCTCTCTATATGGAATACTAAGTCCATCTTAAAGTGTGACTGTAACTCGAACTCTAATTCTAACTCAAGCTACTTCTAGTTGCGATTCGAAGTCTTAGCCTAACTAAGTACTAATTTCAGTTCTAGGTCTACCTACGCTTTTTATATTTAATTTTTAAATTTGTTCTCTAATTTCAGTTCTATTTCTAACTCTAACTCTAATTCGACCTATTTACTCTGTCCATATGTGAGCCTAAGTCCATCTCAAAGTGTGACTCCAACTCGAACTCTAATTCTAAATCAAGCTACTTCTAGTTGCGATTCGAAGTCTTAGCCTAACTAAGTACTAATTTCAGTTCTAGGTCTAGCTACACTTTTTATATTTAATTTTTTATTTTGTTCTCTAACTTCAATTCCATTTCTATTTCTAACTACAATTCGACCTGTTTACTCTCTCCATATGGAACGCTAAGTCCATCTTAAAGTGTGATTGTAACTCGAACTCTAATTCTAACTCAAGCTACTTCTAGTTGCGATTCGAAGTCTTAGCCTAACGAAGTACTAATTTCATTTCTAGGTTTAGCTACGCTTTTTATATTTAGTTTTCATTTTTTCCTCTAATTTCAATTCTATCTCTAACTCTAACTCTAGTTCGACTTATCTATTCCCTCCATATGGAACACTAAGTTCATCTGAAAGTGTGATTGTAACTCGAACTCTAATTCTAAATCAAGCTACTTCTAGTTCTGATTCGAAGTGTTAGCCTAACTAAGTACTAATTTCAGGTCTAGGTCTAGCTACACTTTTTATATTTAATTTTAATTTTGTTCTTTAATTTCAATTCTAACTCTAACTTTAATATTTTTATTCCGTTTTCCTTAATACACCATAAGAGAATTTCATTAAAAAGTACTTTGCTCACGCCGTTCAAAATCAAGATCAATAACTTTCAATCTTCTAGTTAGTGTCAAGAAAAATAAACTCTCGACATTTGTTAACGCAATTTACTGACAAATGCTGCAATTTATGTAAATTAATTTCTTCAATTGCAGCTGTAACATATACAACAACAACAACTACAACAACAACAACAACAACAAAAGAAATAAAAAAGAAAGAAGCAAAGAAAAGAAGAAATGCGATAGACAACAAACATTAAACAGACAGCCCTCGCTCAAACGTGTACATACGTATAAAAAGAAGTTGATGTAACCAAAAAATTTTACAATGTATTGGAGAACACTTTCAATTTCAATGTTTTTCAATGTAATCAGGTTGGCTTGATGGTTTAGGTGGGGGGGAAACATACACACACACACACGCACACACAGATACACACACATATATATATAGATATATATATATATATATATATATATGTTTATGCATACATAGACGACTTTTTCGAGTTGTTTATAGTTACAGTTAAAGAGCTGGACACAACATTATTGTAATATTCATATATACATATATATAAAAATATATATTTAAAATTCCCCACATATGTGCATAACTGGATGTGTATGAGTGCTGTAGGTACATATAAAGTAAATGCGAGATAAGAAAGAGTAAATGTGGCCTTTGATCGTGACTTAATTTAAGACGGATCACTTGTATATGTACACAAACAAGTATTTATTGCAGTAAATCTATACATACATATATCTGCATGTATATATATATGTGTGTGTGTGTTTTTGTAAAGACAAGTTACAACAGTAGAGTTCAATACTCATTTAAAACACCTTGTGTGGACGCATTACATAGCTTTATAAACACTAAGTGTTCATTTTGATGATGTTGATGACAACACATATTGTTAAGCGAAAGTTTTTTTTTTTGTACTTTTTTTCAATTTTCTTCTTTATATTACATGTTGTTACATTCGCATTTTATCACCTAAATCGTATGCATGGCCATCCATAGAGTTTAATACGATTTTTTTCCTTTTTTTTTTTGACGGTTTTACCAGATTTCATGTCTAGTCATCTAATAGCCCAACAGTGTCATATTCATGTAGAAAGCCGGTTATATGCGGAACATAAAATTATAGTTTTCTTTTTTTTTTTTTTTTGATATTATCTTAAAAGAAATTCAAAATCAATGCATAAATAAAATCACTTTTCTTTTTTTTTTATGTTGTAACATATGTGTGTTCAAAGGTAGAGCAGGTTTTGTTCGTAGAAAAGAAAAGAAAAAAAAAAAAAACAAAAAAGAAGAAAATGTTTAATTTACAAGAAAAGGAAATTACAAAAAAATTAAGGGAAATTAAAGAAAATTTATGGAAAAATTTTTTAAAAAATTAAAGTAAATTATTAAAGTTAAAATTGATCCTCGCATTAACATTAAATACACATTAGCAAAAACATTATCCCTAACCATGTTGCCATTATCTTTATCATCATTAACTTTATTAGATATTTTATACGGTAAATATACATGTATATATTTATGTGTGAGTATTGTGTGTGTGTGTGTGTGTGTGTGTATGTTTGTGTATGGATTTGACATACCTTCATACGTGCACAAGAGATTTTAAATTGTAATTTTTGCTTCATTGTATATTATGGTTCAGCTTTAACGATGGTAAGGTAACAGTAGTAGTAGTTGTTGTTGTTGTTGTTGTTGTTGTTGCTTTTTTTCTCTTTTTCGTACTATCCGCTTCTGCATATGCGAAACTTGGTCTTCTTCAATTGTTGTTGCACCATTGGCTTGATAAGCCCGACCGTGCCAAGAAAGCACACACACGCACTCATTTACACCGATAGTTTGGATGGGCTTTCGTTTCGTACGACCAACCAAACAACCAACTAACGAACTAACTAAGCAGCCTAGCTAGACTGCCAGCCAACGAATGAACCAGTCACAGAGACTAAATAGTGTTTTGCTTGAATATTTTGGTTTTAATAAATTTAGTTTAACTTCAACCTTAACAACATTCGGTCGCGTTTCATAAAGAAAATCTCTCGAAAAGTGTACTCAACAACAATTGGAAACGGTAGCTAATTTTTTATTTTGTTTGGTGCTATTTCTTATTGATAGTGTGTAGGTTGAATTTTTTTTTTTTTTAAAGAAGTTTTCTCTTTTCAAATTTATTAAACTTAAATTGTGCTTAAAGCGCGAAAGTCAATTCAGATAAAATGCAAGATAAAATTATGAAAAGGGAAATTTATAAAAAAAAAATTAATAAGAATTAAAAAAACAAAAAAAAAAATTAATAACTAAGCAATTAATTAAATGCAAAAATGCAA
>KK502613.1:19294-29563 GCA_000688735.1 Glossina austeni
AAAATTGAAAAAAATTAAAAAAAAAAAAAAAAAAAATTAAAAAAAAAACAATTAAAGTGAATCAAAAAAGGAAAAAAAAAAAAAAAAATTAAAAAAACCAAAAAACAGTAATCAAAATTCAATAAGCTATATATATAAAATTAATAATAAACGTTATAAAAATATTTAATAGTAAGAAAAAGTTGCGTTCGGCTTGACATGGTTTTTATTAATAATAAATAATATTCTTTACAACATTTAATTGCGACTTAAAGCGAAGCGACTCATTCAATACGCTAAGCATATATCGTATCGTCAATATTTCAAACAACATTTTTATATATTTTAACCGCAAATTTGTGTTCGTGCTCGGCAGCAATGGTGCGCTTATTTGCACAATGATTTTTCTAGGTTCGGCTGATAACTGATTTTTGAAAGTGACAGAGAAATTTTATTAAGGTGACACAAGTAAAATTAGACTTTGTCAAGCGCCGAGCAAAAGAATTTCGTGATGCTTACCCTACCCGATTGTAGTTTATGTCGTTAGTGAGGCCTATTCTAGAATATTGTTCTACTATCCGGAATCCAGAACACGATGTGTACTATAAACAAATTGAATCCGTACAAAAACAGCTTCTATTGTTCTGCTTGCGTCGTCTGTCCTGGAATCGTAACATCGGTCTCCCGTCATGTAAAAACCGCTTAATACTAATAATGTTAAAAAAAATATGTGTTAAACACTTGAGGGCTATATAATGTAATCCGTCTATCAGCCCTTGTTGTATGTGATCAGCTGAATCATGCTGTAGGTGACGATTGGGAGCTTATTTTAATTCACGCTCTGCACCCTAATGTACGCACGGGTGGCTTATTTGTTAATTACGGTTCATTTTCGCTTTTAATTTATCCAGAATCTAATTGAGGCGAATATTTATTGCCCAAAAAGCATCGTAAGGTCGATATTATGATTTAAAACAGCGCATGGATAGACAGACATGGGTAGAATGTTTGAGTTATGCACTCTAATTATATAGCTATAGCCATTGATTTTCAATGCACACACATTTCAATGCAATGAAAACATATGGTAAAATGGTTATAAGAACACATATATTATCATATATAGATTCATTTTGTGCTAAGTATTGCGATCGAGTCAAATTTCGAACGAAAACTATTTTGTTCTATTTCAATTCCTGGAACCTGTTGGGTCTTGGCGGAACCCAATGTTGAAATGTTTGTGATACCAAACGTTTCAAAGAGTTTCGAACTTTTGTAAGACTTTTCCCACGAATATAAAGTCTCTGCAGAACCGTTCAATGTTTTTAGAGTGCAAGGAAAGATAACAGAATCATAATATATTAGGGTTTAGTAAGTAATTAATTCAAAAGAATTTTTTTTTGCTTTTTGAAAAATATGAAAAAATAGCACCGTCGAAGAACTGTGAATTTAAGGCGTTCTGCGACGATGTATGGGTAAAGTCACAAGTCTATTATAAGAGAGAGTGGAAACCTGGTTTATATTACGCAAAGTTTTTCGTTTTACTTGTCGTTGGCTTCTTACTCGTGGAATATTTTATGTTACGAACTTTCTTCGTTCTCCCTTAGCGGGAAACTAAGCTCAGAAAGGCTGTCGAGAATATCGAAATATGTTTGCTTACGGATTTCAATTCTATATACCTAACTTTTATGCAAATCCGAGATTAACACGATATAGTAGTGAAGAGCATGGCACTGTTGCTTCGAGATCTTCTTGGACATTCATTTATCGATGTGGAAAGTACTACACAAAGTGTGGATAATCCAGACGGAAGAATGTATTTATTCCCATATGAAAGTAGTTTAGTCCAGACCCAGATAGTAAAGTCCAGATTTATATAGTTCACACTCTTGTGAATCACTAGCTACTTGCTTGTAATTCCATGTCGGCTTCAGACGCGGTCTATGAACTTTACTTAAAAATGAAAAGCAATTCAAACGATGATAATCTTGCTAAAAATAAACAATCGAAGCTTGAGCCAGCAACTGCGTCTCAATTAAAGGTTCTCAAGTTCGCAAGACTAGCCGAGTAGGTAAGAATAGCGATTATAAAGTTAAGGTTCATGGGTTCAACTCTCAAACGCAGTAGATTTCACTTTGGTCGCTAACCTTTGGAATGCTCAGTTGGTAAAGGCTTAAGGAACACTTGCCGATTAAGCCCACAACTACTAGACTACGGCCATGTCCCTATCTCTTGATCTTTCTTCACTACTTTGTAACGGTCACCGTGTTGCATGAATCAGGGACATTCTCTGAGTGATTGGTTACATTATTAAAAAAAAAAAGAGAAAGAAAAGACAATCAACAAAATATTTCTTTTATCGCTTAGACCCTTGAAGCGTACTTTCAAATATTGCAAACGTTATGATCATTCATTGCGGTTAAATATAACAAGAAACAAAAATTGTTAATTAAACAAATATTTGATAATTAAGATGAAAAATAACTTAATCTTAAATTACAATATATATTATAATTGAAAATATTTCATAATTATGGATAATTAGCGGTTTTTTTCTCTTTGCGTAAATTTGTTGCGTTTATAATAAAAGAAAAATTAAGAAATAAAAAAAAAAATATATATATATATATATATATACATATATTGGATGAAATAAAAATTGAATAAAAATCGTATAAAAAAATTGAAAAAGGAAACCTAATTAAACTTTAATGTCCCTTAATTAAATTTCATTTTAATGCGTTTTTGCATGCATTTAATGTGTTTTTAGTACATTGTTTTCGCTACCGAAAGCGATCATCAATTTCATAAATAGTTTCGAGTGTAAGCAGAGAAATTCAACAGCATGAGGATTATTTATATGCTGGTAAGTAAGAGGATACATAATGAACGAAATGGAGAAGCCTAAACCTTAAAGGTGTTTAGTGTAAGTAAGTTTACTGACCTTAGAAGAGCTATTGCATGAAGGATAGTAGAGATTATGCCTCGCTATGGATTGCCTTGAAAAATGTTTTACCATTAAATAGAAATGTGAGCTTAAGTAAAAGAGTTAAAAATCAAATCATAATTATAATCTGGACGGACCATAGTGCGGAGAGCGTTTGTTTGTCTTCATGAACTCCCACATACTCGCGTACGTATATATTATATACATGTTTTTGAGTTTTTAATGGAATCTTTGGAATTTCGCACATTACACCCCTACACTATTGATTGTATAAAGGTATATGTGAATGTATAGAACACTCAGAAGGACTTGAGCTAGATCTACTTTCTATTATACCGACCAAATTAAAATTATTTTCCGAATCACTCTAAACTTGTCTGTCTGTCCGTCCACCTTATCTTCTGGTTTGCAACCTATAAGCGGCAACTTTCGAGATATTTTGATGAAGTTGTGTGCACGGGCCTGTTTTGACCCAAGCACGAACACTTTTGAAAATACTTCCGATTGAACCACTTTTTCGACTACTTTCCATATAAAGCCTTACTTTGAAAAGTCATTATATATATAACTGTATTAGCCGAAGTTATGTAGGGTGATTAACAGTGGCCCGTGACCCGCTATAGTGTTTTTACTTGACCTTAGTCGATGCTAGCTTTTAGATAGTCATCAAATCAACTATAACTTGTAAACTAATGGCTGCAATGTCATGATATTTTGACACATTTCGTGTGAAGGTTAACATTATTTAAGAATCATGAGAATTGTGTCAATGGTGGCGACATGTACACACTATCCGCTTCCAAGATTCATTACAAAACTTCCTCGATTCCTAGAACAACTAAAGGACGGAATTGATTCCAACCAATAGAAGCGTCATCCTTCGTACTCATTGGGTGAACTATTATAAGATTCAGTTAGCGAATATCCTTCTTACCTACATCAACAAATTGTAGGGTGGTGTTAGGTATTTAATGGTGATCCGTGGTTCACTATGGTATGTTTTTTTATTTTTTAAATAATTTTTTTTCTTCATGACTATATATGTACACAATCAACTTATTATATGTATGTAGATGTGATGGTACTAGATATATTTGTATATACAAATAGAAAAAAAAAAAGAATTATTTAAAAAATAATTTTAAAAAAATATCGAACATACGCGTGGTATAAAAACAAAAGAAAAAATTAACAAAAAATCAAAAAATTGAAAAAAAAAAACAAGTAAAAAAAAAAAAATGTTTTTTCCTTTCAATTAACCTTCAACTTTTGCTATTATGTTGCCATTGTCTGTAGATAATAAGTGGAACAAGTGAAGATGAATAATAAAGCAGATGAAAATCGAAACATCATGATTATCATTATAATGCTTCAACTAACCAAAAGTGATTTTAAGCTTTTAAAAACATATATAAAAAATGAGTAAATAAATGCATTAAATTTTTAAATGTTTAAAAGTATCAATATTTTTAAATTGTTTCAAATAAAATATATTAAAGTAATCTTAATAATACATTGACCCAGAAATTTGTTTTTTTTTTGTTGTTTTTTTTTTTTGTTTTTTAATTATCATTCATTTTAAACTTTTCTTTATGCATGATGTGCAGATATGTATATAAAAGGAAGAAAAAAAAAAAAACAAAAATTAGGTTATTTTACACATCGATCTTGACAAAAAAAAAAAAAAAAAAAAAAATGACAAAAAAAAAAAAAAAAAAAATTCGAAATTAATTTTTAGGTTTTTGTGAGCACATTTTTTCTTTCTTTATTCAATTGACAGAAATTGTAAGGTGCGAAGTGAAATGCAATGAATATTTATGCATTTTAATAGCGTCTGTTTTTTTTTTTTTTAATATTCTGGTCACACACATGCCAACCAAAGACGGAGCATTGTTTGATATCAAGACTATAGAAAGTTTTGAGGTTTTTTTTTGTGCAAATGTCTTTTTCTTTTTTCAAATTTTATATCAGGAAATCGTAAAATTTCTCTGTAAAAGAAAAAATTTCTAATTTCAATGATTTTCATACTTATCGATGGAAGTATACTAAGTTTATGATATTCCTTGTAACATTTAAAAAGCATAGGTCAGAAATAATCCATATCCAAGGTCTACACATCGCTGTTGTCTTTAGGCTTTTCTGTTAGTTTATTAATGTGTTCTCCTGTCCATCACTCTAATCATTTCTCTTTCTATTCTTGTTTCTTTTTCGTACTTCTTTTTTTTGCCTTTCTTTCTGCTCTTGTATTTTTTGGCCAGTTTGGTCTTTTATCCATTATTTTGTCCGGCCCTGTTTCAACCTTTCTGTTCGCCATTTTATGCTGTTACTTTCTTTTTTCTGATCGTAGCATTATGTGTTACTGTGTCCTGTGTTCTATCTTCTATTTGTAATTTTATTAAAAAAAAAATTATCTTAATTTTTTTATTTGTTATTTTAGCTCTTGTTCTTCCCGCAATTGTCCTAAGGCTCACATTGTTTGCTCGCAATTCTTTTTGGCACGCCTTTTCTTTGTTTGTTCGCTACTTTGCACATGATTTTCTACCGTCTCCTGCTCGAAATTTCATTCTTTCACTATCTTATTTAGTAGTTTGTCATTATCTACTTTCTTCTTAGGTTTTCCATTTCTCGTTCCCTTCTTCTATTTGTCCCGTCCTACATGATTCTGCTTGTTCTTTTACTAGCATCTCAACTAAAGTGTTTATTATAGTGCTTAATATCCTTCCTTTCTTTTCCTTCCATGTCTCTTCTTTTTTTTGTGTTTTCTTCTGTCCATCCTACGTAATTTTCTTCTTTCCTTTACTCAGAGTTTTTACCGTTTGATCTGTTATTCCGCATTCCTTTGCACTCTGTTGTCTTTTCATATGTTCATCATTTCAGATGAAGCTCTCCTTTCTTCTGCAATATCTCTATGTGTCTGTCTATCCTTTACCCTTTTTTCCTCCTTCGTCGTTCTCCGTCCATCATTTTTGTATGACAGTCTTCTTTCTTCTACCGTATACGTATATGTTTTCCCGTTCCCTATAGGCTTCCTTCTTTTGCTGCAACACTGTACGTCCCTCTGTTCGTTTATTTTCTCTGTTGAAACTCTCTCTAAGTTCTCTTGCCGCCACTCTATAGGGCTTTCGGTCCATCAATCTCTAATTCGTTTGTCTGATGTTTTCTGTCCGCTTGCCTTTTGTTCATTCTTCTAATTCTTCTTTGGTACACCATTTTGCTGGTCGCACAACTCGGATCATATATTACAAATTTGAAGCCGCAAATGAAATTGAAAATGAGCGTAGCTCCAGAGATTCCATCAAATGTTGGTATTAAAGGCTAAAAGTAAACATTCTTTCTTGAAAAGTTAATGCCGGTAAAAGACAGAAAAATCCAGTCCACCTCTCGCCGCAGCTGAGCACCAGATGTCAACTTGGCACTTCCCTTGGCTTAATGTAATGGGTATCCAGCATTTTCCTTGTGGCAATTATAAATTTGTCAGTTGTTATTTCCCCACTTTTCATGTTAATTAAAATAAGTAAAAGAATTTTTGTTCCCTTTTTTTGGTGTATTGTAATAAAAAATTTTCAAAAGTTTTTTTCAAAAATTATTTTTTTTTTCCCCTCTCTAATAAACGTAGGAAATGGTTTATCGTAATTATCTTTTACTCAATTATTTATTTATTTAGTATAGATGTGTGTGTAAAGGCACATAAGAGTCTAAACATAGACATGAATAATTATAGAGTAATAGTGCGCGGCGTTCGTCAGTGTGCTCGTATCTGGCATGTTTACCTATAAAATTTATTTGCATTTAATTTATATTTCTTTGCGCATACTCTTCAGGCAGCGTTCATGTCTAACCGCAAACACCAATAATAACAAAAACAATAACTATTTGACTATACATGTGTTTACAGTATGTAATTGCAGTGCTGTGGTCAGTAATAGTGGACACACATGCACACAAACTCAACGGTAGTTACGTTACATTGTTATTAGTTAAGGGGTGTTAGTCTGTTTACTTCATAGAGCAGAAGAAGCTCTTTATTAAGAGTTTTGTTAGTGTTTAACACTTCGTTTTCCGCTTGAAATGAAAAGTAACTCCAACAAGAAAAATTTACTGCCATTTTTTTTTTTTTTCATTATGAGATAACAGAAATTCTTTTCGTATGAATCGATGAAGAATTTCTTAAAGATCGTGGGAATTGTTAAAGATGAACATATGTGGCTAACATTGAATTCATTTGTTTTTTTAAAACTTTACCGCCATTAAGTCATTGGACTAACCTCTGGCATTTAAAACTTGTTGGCTTATATAATACATATAACTTTAAATATTGGTTTTTTATTTTTTTTTACTTTTTTTTATTTTTTTTTTTTTTGGGTTTTTATGTTATGTAATTTAAAATGTGAAATAATTTTAGTAATTAACAAAACTTTGAAGGAAATAAAAAAGTGTAACTAATGAACTAAAGACTAAAGATGAACAGAAATTAATAACTGAGTTAATTTTCCTCACTTTCAAGATAAACGGGAAGAAAATTTTATGAAACAAATCATCGCCATCTCATATATAATTTTTGGTGGAATTATACGTATTCAAGTAATTGCAATTTGTATATATATATATATATATGTATGTATGTATATATGTTTATATAGAAGTTAAAAGTAAAAATCAAAAAAATTAAAACAAACTTTTGGTAATGTGGAGATCGAGAGTCACTTCATTGCAGCCACCAGCAACCAGTTATATTATGTATAACGGCAAAAGGAATGCCTTTCACTTTAGTCTTCTGCCTTATGATACGTGCCGCGGTGATATCCATGAGAAAGAGTGAGATGAGTTGTTGCCACAATAAAAACAACAATAACACTGACAGCAAACAAAACCATAAAAAGCTCTTGCAATGAGTTGTATGATTAGTATTATTTTTTTATTTTTTATTTTTTATTTTAAAATTTATAGTACTGCGACCAGGCAAGGTTTCGTTTTTATTATTTTATGTGCTCCTATCATGAAAGGATAAGGGCATACTAACTTTTTCATTTCATTTGCAAGAATTGATCAAAAATCGCGCGGAGATATATGTTGGTATATTTAAATGTCCGTCCATATGTATATTCTTCTGGCCACTCTTCCTTTTCATCACCTCATTTTGTACGTCGGCGTGTCCATAAGCTTATGTATGTCCGTCCTTCTGTGCCCACATCTGGTAACCCATGTCTTATTATACATTTATCGCTTTGCCCTTCTTTGTATGATATACACATCCATCTGGCAATCCTTGCATTTTATTCTTATCCATATATAAATAAATGTCCGTCCATCTCTGCACACATCTCGTAATAGACGTATGTAGATTTGAAAAGCCTCTTGTCTTATTATACATTTAGCCTTCCGCCCAATTGTCTACTATCCACCTGGCAATCCTCGCATTTTATCCTTTCAGTTTGTACGTAAGTTTGTCCATAAGTTAATATAATCGACTGTCCGTCCAGTTGTATAACCTTCTAGTATTATTATTATTACTATTATTATAACTAATACTAAACTAAAAAAAAATTGATTATTAGCAACACAAGCTATCGGCTCAGGATTCTGGTAACCCGTTTATGTACATTTCGACAGCCTATTGTCTTATTACATATTTATCCATCGGTCCGCCTGTATATGGCTTAGTATATATACCGGCTCGTCCATTCATCCGCTTGTCCCTGTACATTCACCAACACAATCTCTCCTTTTTTCACGGTTTTGTCCGTCCTTCCTTTTGTTCATACTTTAGTGTGTTAAACTGCCCATTTGTCTATGTATCCATCCGTAAACGTGTGTATTCGTCTGCACTGTCCCTTGCCTATCTTGCCTATCCTTCAGTTTGTCTGTCCACTCGCGGTTGTCAAAGTCTTCAGTTTTCATCCACTTGTTTGTCCATCCGCTCGTCTTTTCATTGGTATATTTGACTATCTATTCGTCTGTATATGCATTGCACAGCCACTTGTCTTATCACTCATTTCTGCGTCCGTCGATGTGTGTCTGCATGAGTACGTTTGTCCGTTAGTGCATTCATTCATATCCATTTGTTTATCCATGTTAGCGTATTTAGCGGCCATGCATCCGCACATCCACCTAGTTATAACTGTACATTCGTCCCTGCGTCCATCCGTAATATAATTATAAATAAAATAGCTTGCAAAATAGAGGAGACACTGATTTTATGTTTTGGAAGTTTATTCTTCATCTAAAATGCTGTGCTTGGTTGTTGTTAAAATGATTTTGAATGAATAACACTATTATTGTTAAGAAACAAAATAACTTTTCATATATTCGTTAAAATTGATGGGTATTCGAGATTCGAACAAAAAGGCACGTAACGCATAGATTTGTTATTTTTTGCTACACCATTGCACATGATGCTCATAAAAGATATTAATACTTAGATAGATGTGCATGTATATAGGTATGTACGTATATACACCTATCAGCAGTTGTATATTTATGGAAATAAAACAGGTTCACTGGGTAATCATGTAATCCTAGTTTTGTTTGAAATCAATCTCACTAAAAAGAGTCAATCTTTAAAAAAAAAAAAAAACAAAATCTAAACTCATACGAAAATCCTTTATAACGCCTTCAGCTTTCTTTCACAGTCCTATCAATCCTACTAACTTCAGCCAATATGGCAGCATTTCTTTTTCTATTTGCGTATTAAGACAATGGACGATTAAAAAAATGTCTTATGAAAACACGTTGCGTTGTGATGTTTGTATTAATTGCATAACAGTCACTTGTAACAGTTGCGTCTCGCGTGGGCGTGTGAAAATTATATACTTTTTTCTAAGCAAATTATGACAGAATTCATAAGATATTACAAATATCTGCGTCGCAAGCAGATTTACATAAATATTTATACATAAGTGAACTGAATTTTCGTTTCTATTCAACTTTTCGTTTTACTTAATTCGGTGTGTATCCGCCTGTGTGGCCGAATAGGCAAAGAGTCTTGACTAATAACTCACTGGTCGTATGTTCAAATCTCAAGTGCGGTTGAGCTTTCAATAAAGCCGATAGCCTTAGGTATGCTAGTGCTTTAAGAGTTTAGTCTCAGAATTTAGTCTCTGACTAAATTAATAATAATATTAACTCGGTGTGCGTGCGTGTGTGTGTGCTTGTTTTTTTTTGGCAGGGAAAATAGATATTAGCGATTCGCATCGGTGGAGTGGCGCGATTCACAAATCCATAGCGCGTACTTGCTAAACCTACTTCCACATACACACACACTACGCCTACCATTCTCATCTTCGAGATCACCATTCGGTATTTCTTTGCGGGGATTATATATATATATATATATATATATATAA
>KK502613.1:99104-111338 GCA_000688735.1 Glossina austeni
TATGGATTATTTAATTAATTATCAACAAAAACATAAAAAAATAAAAAAAAAAAAAAAAAAAAAAAACAAAAAAAAAATGAAAAAGAAAATAACAACAACAATGAACGCATTTAAAACAGTTTGCATTGCATTTAAGGTATTTTTTTATATATTGGTTTTTTATCTTATTTTAACCATAATCCTCATAAACTCCGATGCGATTGTCGTTCAAAACCGCAAAACAATATTAATTCAACAGACTGCGTTAATGTTTTAATTGCTATTTAGTATTTTTCAAATGATGGCTAAGTTGTGTTTGACTTTTTTTTGCTTATGTCCGGCTTTCTTTTTATATCTACTTGAAATTTTATTAGTGAATGCGGGCAAAATAATTTTCGCCAAAACGCTCATTAACTAAACGTCCGCCATCAACGAAAACATATACACAATCATTAAGACGAACAATTAATCTTTTTGGTTCTTCAGTGTTTTATAAATTAAAACCATTTTTGCAGCTTAAGCACCGTTACTCTAATTGCCGCTTTCTTTAACCTTAATCTGCACACCATAGGTGTCACTTTGAGTCACTTTTAGACTTTTAACTTAAATATTTTTTCCACAAAACAATAACATTCAAGGCAGGCGGAGAGTATAGAGTTGTGTGCATTGTTTATACAGACGAGGTTAGGATTCGCTGAAATGCGCAGGGATTTAGAGCCGATCTCTATAATGTTTAAAAACATCTCTTTTTTTCTTTGAGCTTTTCAAGGAGCTTAAGACTCTTGAGGAATCAGCTGTAAAGATGCAGAAGCATCCTGAATCATATCATGATGTGGCTTGTGTGCGCTCCCGTCCATCATCAAACCTTGCGCCTTCTTCATCAATGACAGTTCCTTTGTCAGAGGCGTTGCCAACAACCCGGTGAACCTATGGAAGCTACATCAACTGACCCCGACAATCGCCAAAATTCGATCCAAGCAGTTACGTTGGATGTTCCTTCAAGGCGTAGTACAAGTACAGATAAACTCCCCGAACTTTCTTCTGCTCCGAGCAAGGTGTCTATTGAGGAAAAAAACCATCTCCTTCCGGAGAATCTTTTTCCCAATGTGTCAATGTTAAGGGTCATTCCTTCTCGGAAAGCTCTACCGCTCTCATGTGTATCCCCTGAAACGTGATTGGAAACTATTAAGTACTACGTAGCCGCTAAGATGCGTGAGATTAATTGGAGCAGGATCAGTATTTTTTTTAAAAATGTCAGGAGCGCTGCCTAACCCCATTTCATTGTTCAAAGTGTTGATATTCGTGTTGACTGATCGCACATTTTTGCTCACAATTTATTACTCAGGTATCCGGTAGTTTACTCACCAGCTTGCAGGGCAGTAACATTGCTCCCACCTGCACCTTATCTGTTTCGCTCTTCTTTCACTTCATTTAAATTTCATTTCTTTTCACATTACTTAAAACGGTATGAGATCTTCCAATGGCATCAAATGTTTGCCGTTAATATGTAAGAATCTTCCACTTTACTGTCATACGTTTTTTCCAGCTTATTTTATTTTTGAATTTTTTGTCTAATTGACTGAAAACCGTCTATCTTACAAGATGCAGCTTCCGATAAACTTCAGAATTAAGCGGGATATTTTTTCTCAGCAAACAATTTATTGGTTAGCTTTGAACGCAGCGGTAACTCTGCCTACATTATCTGTTGCTAAGTCAACTTTTCTCTCATTTCATTTTTAATTCTCTCAATCTCTTTGAAAGATAGATAAAGCCTTCTGTTGATATATCACTATCTTCCAACTTAACGGCAAATTTTTACTCATCTCTCTATAGGTTATTCACCAACTCGGAACACTGCAGCATTACTGCCTATGTTCCCTTACTAGGTCAACTTTTGTTGCGTTTCATTTCAAATTCTTAATAGAACTGCCCGGCCACATGAGTTTTGTAATATCCAATGTTTTTGAGTGATAGGCAATATGTTTCGTCCGTACTTCCTTCCATTACTCAATGGATCTTCCATTACAAATGGAACTATCTTCCATTACTTAACCGCATTACTTTTTGCTCATAGTTCATTATCCATGCGTCTGTGCAGATTACATTATCTTTCATCGCAGGGGTACGCCTTCGTCTACGCTCTCTTCTCCTTTCTTCAAGCATTTTTATTAGATTTTGTTCTTCTTCTTGTTCGGGGACTTTATCCACCTTGCAGAGATAATTTGCACTCGAGTGGCAAATTAAATTCTAAGATGATTCTAACACGCCTACTGAATAATGTAACAATGCGCACACAATTCGCTTAAGTACACATGGCCCAGCTTTTCGTGTCTATTATTTCATGATTGCGTGACGATTTGTATTCATAGACAAAACTTCGATGATAATCGAGCGAAACAAATCTAAGCTGCTTCTCTACTTCATATGTTCATAAACTGTGTGCAGAAGTTTTCTTGGAAACTTCAGGAGCATATCCGTTTGGTGGCAACAGTTGATATAAACGATTCAATGGTTAGCATATTTTTTTTTGTTCACTTTTATTATTTTATTTTTTATGACCATGACGATGAAGAATACAATATAACAACCTCGACTTTTTTCTCTATGCTTTTGTTTTTTTTTTTTTCTTTTTTCATTTTAACGACACATTTACTTTTAATTTTGTAATATTGTGTACGTGTGCAAAAAGTTTAATAAAGAAATTTTTATTTAAATTAGAATTTTTCCACATAACTTTCATTTGCATACAATGCTTTTCTCAATACGGTTTTTAACGCGACATTGAATATAAGCGCAAATCCATAATTCATCTTCTTTTTAAGTTGCTGTTGCTTACAACAACTCGTATAGGCTCGTATTTCATAACAATAGAATCTTCAAATATTAGAAATTTCCATAGCGAACAATGTTTCCGGGAGACATGTGACATTTTATTGCTTCGGTTGACCTTTTTTTTTTTTTTCTAGAGGTCTTTCTGTTTATGAGATCAATGTCTTGTGTTTTTGTGTCATAAAGAATCTATTTATGATTTTTCTTTCTTTTTTTATGGCTAAACTTAATTCATAAAGAAAATAAGATAAAAGAACTTTACGAGTTTAAAAAAAAAAAAACACAAAATTTCATATTTTGATTAGCTTTTTTACTGCATATATATAGTCAGAGCTCGCAATAGTAGACACAAAAGTGCTTAACATATTTTCGTGACAATGCCATGTTCTCTTTGAATACTAAAGAGCTCGAGGAAATATGCGAAAGGACCCCAAAAAGATTAAGCAAGACTGTTGACCTTTTAGGTCGTGGCTTAGTTGAAAAATCAACCATCAATCGGTCCGTAAGGAAGGACGTGAAAGGGTCCCCAAAAGAGTAAGCCAGACAGACCGTCTCTATAAGAAGTTGTTGGCCTTCCTGGTCGTGCATAAATTGAAAAATCAACCAGCGATCAGTCTTTACCTTGGGCCACAGCCAACAAACATGCTTGAAAATTTGGAAACTTAGCCTATGGTGTTATGTCTTCTGTAATTTTGTTTTGCAGTGATTTTTTTTTTTTTTACTCAGTGAGCAGGAGGTAGAAAATATTCAAAAAATACTGCTGGTTCTTAGTGGCAGCAAATACAACTTCTACATACTAAAAACTGACCCCCACACACACTTCTTCTACCACTCTCCTCCGCGGGACCACCGTTAGGTACTACTTCGCAGAGGCTGGATGTCGTTAGCACGCTTCCGATGGTGGGACCTCAGTGGAATACGTTATTGGCTTCCGCACCCTCGGCTCTCCATCCGTTGTCTCTCCACCCGTCGTAGCTCAACGAGGGTATTGCTAGCGAACGCGTCTACGGCATTCCAAGCTGCTGCACTACCGATCATTAGGCTCGTTAACTGGAACTTGTGGCCGCGCGTTCTGAAACCTGCAGTAGTAGAACATTATGTGCTCTGCGTCTTCTTCCGCATCCGTGCATATCGGGCAGTTAGGCGAGCTATCGTGCCCGAACCTTTGTAGGTACTTCCGAAAGCAGCCATGGCCAGTTGGAAGCTGGCTGAGGTAATAGTTTACCTCTCCGTGGCGTCTTTCAACCCATACTCTTATGCTAGAGATAAGAACGAGCGTCCATCTTCCTTTGGTCGTTCTGTGATTGTGTAAATGTGTGTGTGTGTGTGTGTGTGTGTGTTTATATGCGGTTACTGGGATTATTTGACTTGTGTGAGCATATATTCAGGTCTTCTACAAGGAACCACACTCTTTGGATCGCACAAACTTTACAAAAGCGTAGAGAGAGCAGCAGATAGTCAGCTGGTCAAAGCCTCCACTTCTACTTAAGATTTTGTGGTTCTCCGTGTCAAAGCCCGCAACGATACGATTACTTTTTGCATTGATTGCGCTCGATTGCGTTCGTATCGTGTTGATCTTCCCGCTCGTTGGCAATTACAACGGAATATTTATAATATTTTAATAAAGAACTTTTTTCTA
The DNA here is from genome assembly GCA_000688735.1 of Glossina austeni. Classification (NCBI taxonomy): domain Eukaryota; kingdom Metazoa; phylum Arthropoda; class Insecta; order Diptera; family Glossinidae; genus Glossina; species Glossina austeni. The sequence goes on from KK502613.1 coordinate 103,552, forward strand.
TTTATTTTTCCTTCGAATTGTGACATTTTACAGTCAATATCGAGCAAACATTCATACGCAGTCGAGAACAATGAACCTAAAGTGCAAATTAATCGATAATGAGAACCGTAAAACAACCCCGGTTTGACTTCTGCAGTAGCAATAGCCTATGAACGGCTAGCACGGTAAAGTTATGAAGTGGTGGAGTTACGTATCTACACCTTTTTCCGTTTGCATTATTTCACTTATTACAAAACAAAACAAGCAAGTAATAACTATCAGAAGAGTCGGTACATGCCTTCTTCTTCTTCACTTCTTCTTGGAAACTTCTTCATTGGAAAGCCCTACATCACTTGGGTTACAGGGCATATTAAGTTTGCACCGGCGTTATTTCACATGCGGAAGGGCTTTTTTCTCATACCGATCGATTCAGAATTATTTTTGAATTGATCTAAGTCTGTCTGTCTGTCCGTCTAGTGCCTATCCATGTATTTTTGTGCTCAAGCTACAGGTCGTAAATTTTTAAAGTGTTTTAATGAAATTGGGTGCACCGACGTGCGTTAACCCAAGGACAAACGCTGTTGTGAATGGTTTGGATCGAGCTAGTTTTCCAAAAAAAAATTGCAATGTTTAAAATGTCTCGACAAAACTCGCTCGCCGTACTAATATTTGGTATGAAAAATTTGATTCGGCTGGGACGATTTGTTGAGCCCCCTCCCACATAACCGTTCCTACGAAAATTGAATCTTTATGCAGTAAAAAGGTATCAGTTTTAATATTTCACAGTGAAGGTTAGTTCATAATAGTAAATTGACATAGAAATTAACGTCACCGAATTTGGAGCACCTAGGTCCACCGCCGATACCACCGATACCACCGCTAATAAGGATTCCTCCACCACGCGGACTTTCATGAAAACTATACCGTTGCATGAAAATAATGTTTAAGTTTTGGCGTCATGTTACCAAAAGGAGTGAACAACTATATTAGACGGAGTAGTGTAGGGTTTCTAATAGCCGACGTCGCGGGACTATAATGTGCTTACTTGTTTCCAATTTGTTTTTATTTAATTTCTTTTCTAAGTTCGTTGACTTTAGCCGTAATTCTAATTTCATATAAAAACTTGTCACTTATTTATTAAAAACGTTTTTGGAAGAGACTCTCTCTCTGTCAGCTGAATGTTGATATTTCTCAAAAATATCTTTTCACATTTGAATTAAATTTTTTGTTTACAGTCGGTTATAAGGGGTTTCGATAAACAAAACCGTTCTCTATTTCGATTTGAAGATTTCCATAAGACCGTAATTGCATATTTTTATAAAGATATCTTTTTTTTTGCTTTTTTGTTTTTTTGTGTTTTTTAATTGAGGGCACATATGCGTACATAAATGCGTTGTACTGGCTCCCTCACTTCTGTCTGCTGTGATAAGCTTTAATAACTTTTAACCATTTTTGGTTTGCTTTTCAATATTTAATATAATTTTTTTTTTTCTTTAAATATTTTTTCGCTTACTATTTGAATAATTAATGTCACGTTCTATTTAATGTGAAATCATGCCTTTTTCAGATATTATGTATGCATAAGTTGTAGGCATGTGTTAGTGGGCTGTATGTGTATGCGAAAATTTACATTGATGTGATAATAAGAAGGAAAGGTTTCATGATTTTTTTTTCTTTTTTTTTCTCTCTTTTAATGTTTATTTTGGCGTCTTTTTTTTTGCGGATAATTTAAAAGAGCTTTAAAGAGCCTTCAGTTGCATTGAAACAATTTAAAATTAAATTGAGAAAGTTGAACGTGCCTTAAGCAAGAGATCTTTCACTACTACGAAGGTCTACGAACTAACGAAGCATTAGATGCGTTCGAAAGCATGACAGCAAGGTTGAGATTTCCTCCACGATGAAGGAACATTATCTGGTAAAAGAGAGGTCTTCTTGTGTTGAATAAAGATGTTAAGCAGCCCTTAACGCTTAACGTGCACGACTCGAGCACTAAATGGAAATGAAGATCTTCGAAGTAGGTTTCGTCTTAATGAAAAGCGGTGACATGGTATGACAGCTTTATTTTATAGTAGTATCCCCGTGGAGCCTCTGGTGGCTTGACCAATTTTGATGTACTCCACTATTGAGAGACGGATGTCACAATACGTCACATCGCCAACTGGTGATACTCTTAAGAGGGATTTTCCGCCAATCAGCTTATTTTTCTACCCGATTTGGAAAGAAAGGGTGAATTAAAGACAGGATTTATAGTCACAGGCACAATAATCCACAGCTTAGTGGGCACACATTTTATTTAATATGAGCAAAGACTGAGGGAAGGTCCCCCAATCGTCAGAAAGATATAGGGAAATAGGCGCAGACTAACCTGAGCACTCACCATAGCTGTGACCAAAGCAAACTCTGCCGACCTAACGAGGTTTGAAACTGCGAACACTAACTCGAGAGTCTTATGTATTCATGCTACTCATGCGGCAATAAATTTTGATATCTATTTTAATAAAGTTCATAAGTTGCGCTACCAAGTCCAACGTAATGTTTAAAGTGAATTCTTCTTCTTTCCATATGAACTTTACATTTATTCTTTTTTATTGTAAATTAATTCGTTTTCATTGTATTTTACAGTTCAGTTCCCATGATCCTCATACACCGCAATGGCGGCTGGATCCCTGTCAATTGGAGGATACCGCCCCAGAAATGGAAGACCCCGTTAGGTTATTTCATGGACGTGTGCGCATTGTTTGGGAACATAATAATCACACTCTAAACGCTAAGCTAATGGTTACCGTATTGGGTAAAGGAGACCAGTGCCGTAGTGAAAAGAAACATCAATGTTTAAAAATAGGGTACATATTCTTTCAAATGCTTTAGCAATTTATCGGAAAAAACATAATTAAAAAATTTGATTTCTTTTCCCCTTTACACAGAGATGAGCCAATATTATGTATATCTAAAGCCTTAATATGCGATGGCATACGTCATTGTCCGTACAGCAATGAATATGATAGTGATGAAGATTACGAAATGTGCTGGAAGCGTAGTCGTTACGATGAGCCTATACCGCCAGCCATCGAATCTGATTTGCTCGAGCATTTTGCTTTAGAAATATTTCATAATCTTTTTGCTTTTGATGCGCCCGTGTTAGAGAGGAAACCGGAAGGCAAGTCAAATATCACAAAGACGGATGGTCCTAAGGAGGACGCAGCAAGCGGCTTGAACATTTCTTTGGCTGACAATAAGGGTGAAAATGCAGCAAATGACAACAGCAGCTTGGAGGTAAAAGGTTTGGGTATTTTGGGTCGACGTAACGCTACACGCAACGGTCTAAACTCAGATCTTTCTAAATATGGACCTTGGGGCTATTTAATGCTAGGCATGCTGCTATGTGGAGGAGCACTTTTAATCTGTGGATTATGGGGTAAGTATTTAGGTTTACGATAAAAAGATTTATTTGTTTGATCCTCAAAAGCCTGACATATGCGTTTTCTCTTCTCATTGTTTGACTTTTGCCATAACTCATATATGCACACCTATGAATACCTATTTCTTTTCCGGATTTCCTAAATCTGAACACAGTTCTTTATTATCGCTTTAGCTATTACATTCAAAGCATACGTTCATTTTCAGCTTCTGCTTCGCAGCATGCCGCCAATAATGAACGTCAGTCAGCTCTGCAAAGTGCCAATGGTGGCGCTACGAATAATATAAATGGAGAGCAAGTAGCTAATGCTAATCCTCCGCCCAACTATGAAGAATTAGATCCACCACCTCCCTATTCAGTACTGTTTCCTAATCAGAAGGCATCTTCCAGTAATACATTAAATGCTTCTGAAACGTCAGCTACGTCTGCGATGCCCGCAACGACCACTCAATTGCCACCATCGGCTGCCCCAAGTACAACGAGATCAACAATACGTGTCGCGGTTAATTGAAGCAAAGAAAAAAAAAAAAACAAAACAAAAGAATATTGTGTTCGTTCGTAACTGTCCTTTTGTTATGGAAACAACATTAATCAGTGAACACGTTTTAATACGGTTGACATCCAATTAATTGTAAACTTTGACTGACTTTTTTTGCTTATGCATATATATTTGTATTCAGAAAAGAGAGAGAGAGAGAGAGAGAGAGAGAAAAAAAAAAGAAAAAACTTAAAACATATCAAGGTTTGTTTTTTTTGTTTTTTTTTCCCTTTTTTTATAAAGATGTTTTTTTTTTCTCTTCTCAGCTAAACTTCAGATCGTAAATGTATCCAAGACAGCTCAAGTTTATATTTAAGTTTAGTTATGTGTACACTTTTCAGATAATTTATTTAATTAGCTTTAAGTTAATGTATAAAAAAAAAATGTTCGGAAATATTTACGATTATACTTGGTTTTTGTTTTATATGACGATTTTATTATTAAAAAATCATTTATATTTTGGTGTTTTTTTTTTTTTCCTTTTTCTCGTTTTTGTCTCTATAATTAACAGAAATGATTTTTAATGAAACTCGAAGTTTTGTATAGAAATGTTGTGAAACCATTGTATGTCTAGCTATAATTTTTAAGAATATATTTATAAATTATTTGTTAATTTATTTTTTAATGTGATATAATTTAAAAAAAAAACACATCATCATAAGAGAAATCAAAAATTGATTCAAAAAATAACATTAGAAGGAATAAATAAGAAAAAAACAAACTTAAAAATAAAAAAAAAAAATTTTTTTTTTCTATTTCTTTCCATTTTTCCACAGCTAAAAGAAACTTTTGAAAATTATCTTTTATCAAAAGTTAGATGTTAATATTAAAAAAAAAAAATTAATATTAAAAAAGAAATATTAAAAACTTTATAAATGATGTGAAAAGTTTTAAAGTTTAAATAAAAACTTTTCCTATTGCCTTCAAAAATTTTCCTTTTTATCCTTAACTTTTTTAAAATATTTCCATTGTTTAGAGAATATTACCTTGTGACTTCACATTTTTATTCAACTCCTTTTGGACATGAAGTAGTGGTCAGTGTCTTTGAATTGTGATTTTTACGATGGCGATCTATTTACATATTATTTGAAGTAACTTATATTTACGAGGTTTTAATGTTCGTTCCGGTCTTATCCGTTCGAATAATACAATTCAACTCTCTTGGGTCGAGTAACTTTGCCTTCCGTCAAGTCTATTCCAGGCACCAGTGTCTAACTTCATTATGACATTCTTGTGATAAACCGAGTTACTGGCACTCCTTTTGCCATCTGCTTGATGGAGGTGGAGCGTCATGAATGTTTATTCGGTTTTTTCGATTATTGGAATTTGGTTTTTCAGAAAGCCGAGTGATTTTTCATGCAAACCCGAATTATCAAATGTGGGATTTTGGTAACAATATCCTTATCTACGACTTACTGCAGCAACCATCGTTTTTATTTATTTTAATTTAGCTGTCACTTGTCGCTTTGTCTTCAAAGGTTTTTGCTCCTCCTTTTCTTGTAAGAAGCAATGCCTTCACGCCTAAGCAATATCTAAGGAACAAGAATTTCTTGTTGTTTCTAGTGTAAGCTTTTTTATGCTAATATTATTGCGATTAGTATACAAAAGCAACACGAAAATGATATGCGAAAGGTTGCCGTGAATTTTTTTGGTTTTAAGCAACGAAGCAAGCAACGAACGAAAATATTTGCTAGTTAAACAATCGAAAGTTATGATGGGTGTGTATGGCGAATGATACATGTGCGTGTATGTTAAACCTCGCCACTACAGCGTACGTATGTTTTATATTTAAGTGAGAAAGAGACAACTTGAAGTAAATAAAACATTATAGTGCGCCGCGGTCAATCATCAAATACCCTATTCCTCCCAACAGTTATTCAAATGACTTCTCAATACAAGGCGTAATATAGGATGTGGTTGGAAAAATGGTCCAATCCCGACTGTTTTCAATAGCGTTTGCCCTTGAATCAAAACAGTGTTCAGTGATCAGTGTATAGAAAAAAACAAAATGGACAGAGGGACAAGAAAGCTTGATGTCGATTCCGAAAGTGATTCTGAATCGATCGGTGTAATAAAATGTGAGTCTATCTTAAGTCCTTGTAAGTGTTGCATACATTCGTACAAACTTTACATACCCTTGTACATTATAGTTCGGTTTAGATGAGCAAACAGAACCGATAATTCGCATGGTCAACAGTGCCGCGAACAGTGATTACAATCGTGATTTTATCTAGCAGACACAATCTATACCACCTGAAATTGTTCGTACATGTATTAGGGTCACAATAATGTTCAACAAAATTGGAAAATTTAATTAGAAATAATTTGTTTACGGTAAAGTAAAAATAACTCGAGGTTATGTTTACAACTTTAAGCTTAATGACTTGAGCTAACATCGTTCTTGCTTTAATCGCACTTACGTCAGTTTCTTTCGTCTGCATTTTACTTTCATTTTGTTATATCAACTCTGTTGTTATTCCCATACCTTCTTTTCTTAGTTTTCTTTACACTTTACTTACACATTGAAGACGTTTGTTTACTTTGTCCTTAGAGAGATGTTTTAATATAAGTGGTCGACTACGTTTTCCTCATACTATGACTCCTTATAGTAGCCAAAAAGTAATTCCTCTTAAGCAGATCGATTTAAAGAAACACTAAGCTTCAAACTTTCTTTTTATAAGACAACTATTAGGTAACCATAACAATATTTGAAATCCACTCAACCAAAAGTAGTATTACTCAGGAATTATCAGATGATGATGCTCAAGGGAAGGAATCTGTTCACAATACATTGCAAGCACTCAGTTGGAAAATGCTTGCTTTTGCGGCCTATTTTCGTCTCTTGCTTTTGCTGGTCTTATCATTGACCACAGGTCAGAGGCAGGTGTTTCTGATCAATAAAATCGTTTGGAAAAGTCTTTGAGAAGTGAAATCTTTATCTTTCCAACCTTAGTTAAGTTACTCAAAATATTCGTTAAGGCATTCATTTCACTTTTTATGCCACTGAACCTAATTTACTTACTTGTTTAAAGCATACTTTTTGGATGAGCAATTTTTTCTCCTTTGCTTAAATAAAACACAATTTATTTGAAGAAATCTTGGAAAAAAAGGAAGAAGAGATACGAGTTAGACACAGTGGGTGTTGAACGTTTTTATTTCATTTTTTTCTTTTTTCTTTTTTGTTTTTGCTTTTTTTTTTTTTTTATATCAATAGATTACTTCCTTTTCCATATGTTTACAATTACAGAGTCGTTTTATTTTATTTTTCTTATTTTTGTAAATTGGTTGCTTGTGTTTTAGTTTTCGTTTTCATTTTCTTTTTCTTTTATTTAATTTTTCATTAATAAAGACGTTTAGTAAATAAGTTTAGGATTTGTTTGGTTTTTAAGGGAATTTGTTTTATTTTGGTTTACCTAGAATTTTTTTGAGGAGATTTTTTTTTTACACATATAAAGTTAATACATATGTAATTGTTTTAAGTCACACATTCAGCTAGTTGTTGTTGTTGTTGTTGTTGATTGATTGATTGATTGATTTATTTTTCTTTTCAAATTATATTCGCTTTTATTTTTTCATTATTATTAAAGTTTCCTTTTTTTACCTAAAGATTTACTAAAAATTTATTTAACTTTTTAATGATAATTTTGGAGGGTATGTAAATAAATAATTTTCTTTTTTTTTGTTTTCTTATTTAAAAATAATTTCAATAAAAATTAAAGTAAACAGTCAACAGAGTTTTTATTTATTTGTGTAGATTTGTTGATTTTTGTAATTTTCTAGGAGTATAACAATTTTCGTTTTTTTTTTTTTTTTTTTTTTTATCTGTACTTTTACTAATTTACTGCTTTTTGT
>KK502613.1:111473-136931 GCA_000688735.1 Glossina austeni
ATAATTTTTATATATATATATACTTCATTTATCTATATATGGCTTGGTAGGTAACGATTTTCATTCATGCCCAATTTAAGTGTTGAGTGTTTCTGTACTTGTTTGCATAGGTGTTGTGTCTTGTGCGGTGTTCGTTCGTGATTGTGGCATGAATCCAAGAAAATGTTCCTTTGATAAAAATTTCATTCATAAGAATTAGGCGTTTAATTATCATATGTTCACAATTTGTAATTTATTCTGATTTTTTTTTTTCCTTTTTTCATTGTAGTTATACGTACGCACGGTTGCTTTCTATATATAATGTTTGTCTTGTTTTAGCTATGAGTTCATAAGGACAAACTTATTGTTATTTTTTTTTGCTTAATATCTAGGGAGGACTTAAAAATACTTTAGATTTTCCGAAGTCTGTGTGGGTTTAATAGAGTAAAAGCCGTCAAAATCTATATATTTTGTATGAAAATAAAGAAAGAAATAAAAAATAAAAATAAGAGAAATTCGCTGCAATCAAGTTTGAGATACAACACCATTGTACATTTTCTTTATTGAATTGAAAGGTGCTTTGCACCTTCTAGAAGACGTGACAAAAAATTTATTACTCGCAAAAAATATTTTCTTGAAATTTCGGGGCTTTTTGAAAGTAAAATGTCTTGAACATGACGACTGACATTACCATGTGCAGTTTTAATCGCTAGTATTGTAAAAATCATTAAAGTTCTGGGTTATACCCAATCGTACAATTTTTGCATTGAAGCCGACGCTAACCGAATCAAGAAAGCTGAGCGTTGTTTGACAGATGCTGTAAAAAGGCATGTTATAGCATAAACTTTTCGAAAAAAGACAAGTTGGAAGGGCAGCTTGATAGTCCTGGAACAAAAACATGTGTAAGTCAAAGCTTTGGCGCTTTAGCAAAGCGCTTGTTTCGAAACTCAGCCTTTGAAGCCGGCAAGCAGCATATCGTAAACAATCTCCTTTTTTTCCGGATTTTCTTACTGCGATCTTTTTTCGAATTTTGTAAGACATCTTGATTATAATAATATTTATTAAATACGCTCGCCACATTCTCGCCAATCAAACGAAAAGAGTCCCTCTACTAATCCTAACGTTCTCTAGCTATACGAATGTCATTAAATGAAGTACTTTCTTCAATTCAATTCATATTTGCGGCATAAGGTGCATGGATCACAGAAAGAGAGAGAAAGAGAGGGAAGGATAGAGAGAAAGAGAGAGAAAGAGAGAGAAAGAAAGAGAGAGAGAGAGAGAGAGAGAGAGAGAGAGAGAGAGAGAGAGCGAATTAAAGACGTCTCACGAGAAAGGCAATAATGTTGCACGATGATGTTGCAACCACTCAGTCGATGTCACCTATATATGCAACACTTTGATTTTTTTCCCTTTTATGACTGAGATGTCCTCTATGCTTACAAGAACGGCAGTGGCCTGCAAGGGTAGGTAAAGTTAGATGATAAGGAAGAAATGGGGAAGGATCGGGGTAGGAATTGGGCCCGGACTAGTGGATGTGTGGCTAATCGGTAAGTGCTATGACGGAGCACTCACTATAGCTACAGTAATGTAGGGTCCGACCAAGTATGGTTTACCGTATTGATATTTGAATGAGCGAACACTAACTTTGTAGTCGCGAGTTTTATCTATTCGGCTACCTGGTCTTTTGCCTAGGTTGACCGTCTAGAATTGTAAAAATATCTCTTTCTTTCATACTTAAATATACCCTTAATATCTTCCCTGAATACTAATCGATTCTATTAACTTTCCTTCAATCTCAAAAAAATTAATGAGAAGTAGGCTTTCTTTTTTTAAGGGTATTACGATGGTGTTATCTCTTTAAATATAATTGTACCCCTGTACGATTTAATGTGTGAAGCGCTATAACCACAAAAAATAATAAAATAAGATTTCAAAAGCTTTAAGCGAAACTATATACTGAACAAATGTCAACGAATAAAAGAGAAATAGCTTTTCATCCATTTGTTCGCTTTTTTGCTTATCAATATATACAAGAGGTGAAGTTTAAATGGGAGGAAATATAAACCTTTATGCAAACTATTTTAGAAAGCTTAAGCTCTTGAAAAGTAAATCAATTGCTATCCTAAGATCGAAGCAATATTTTTACATAATCTCCCAGTTGTTTCCTAACTAGCCTCGTCGCTCTGTCTCCTGCCATAATTCGAAAGGTTTCATCTGACATTTTATCGTTTTGAAAACCGAAGAGAACAAATCAACGAGAGGCCTTCTTATAGTGATCTTGCCATATCTACTTCCTGATAGGCAAGTAAGCAATATTGGAAATATTGACTAAAGAGTAGCGTTCACGAAGAAAACTGAGTAAAATAATTTCGATATAAAAGTTACACTACAAGCGTAATATGTTACGCAAGCGTAAACTTTGTCTTTCACCATTGCAGGAAAGCATAAAGTTTTAGCTACGGGCTTCTCAAGCAAGCAATGCCTTGAACAGAGTACAGAAACATGGACAAGGAAATGTTTTTACATACAAAGGTTGTAAGAATGATTTGACCGAATTGGCAAATTTTTGAATGTAGCTAGACGAGGAATGGCTTAGCCAGACACTTTTTAGTATATCTGCTCTTCGCAAATTGCGGTATAAGTATTAAGTTTGCGCGGATGACCACTTGACATAGACCCACCTGTTATTATACCGGTCTATACTGAATCACTTTCTAAATCAATCTAAATTTTTTGTCTAGCCGTCTGCCCATCTTATTCAGCCTACAGAATAGTTGACATGTTTTGGTCGTGCGACGAACCCTCGCGCTGGGTGACTTTCATATAAAGCCTTATTTTGAAGGGTCGTGAAGTTATTTATAACGTATTTAATGGTTGGCCGTGGCCGTGTGCGATAAAAATATTTTCACAATGATTGAGGGATGATAAGAAAGTCGTGAATTTGAAAATATGCTCGCACAAAAAAAAAAACAAAAGAAATCGTAAGAGACCGAAAGTTTTTAATGAGATTTTGATGATCCAAAAATCCTTATTCACAGCCAAAGCCATGTATGTCTGATGTATTCACACAAGTGCGGACCGAGAGAGAGAGAGAGAGAGAGAGACAGTATCGTATTGATGCATATTTTAAAGTTTCGAAAAATCCATATAATCGATGAAAAATAACTGGAAATTTGCCATAAGGAAAACTGCAAAAATTAATTATAACTTAAATTAATTGTTTTGCGCACAACTGAACACACTCTTTTAAATAAGTTGCATGTTACTTTAATCTCATTACTACCCACACAGAGTTCCATTTGTATATATTTACTTAATTCTGTTTTTTATTTTTTTTTACAATTCATTTCAACAGTGCTCTAGCTTTCGTACAGTGTGCAGGAGTTAACGTTATTTGTTCTATATGTATATTTGTTTCTGTTTATAATATTTTTCAAATTTTTGAAAAAAAAAAAAAAAAAATTATTTTTATTTGTTTTTACGTCTATTATAAAATTTTTGGAAAAGTTTTTCTCTTGTTCAGTTTTATGATAAGTTTTTGTTTTTCAGTTTTAATACAAATTTTTATTTCTTCAGTTTTGTTCTTGACGGTACTTTGTCTTGGTTTTGCTTTTTCATTTTGGTATAAAAAATAGAAAAAGAGAGTATAAGAGTGTGAATCATTCGGTTTCTTTAATTTAGTTGTCGTATATCATTTCTTGTTTTTTTTTTTTTTATTTATTTTTTTTTATTATCATATGTATCAGAAAAAAATTTATCGAAAAAAAGTTTATGTTTAAAAAATTGTATTCAAAGTTAATGGTTGCCATTTGTTGTTGTTTTTTTTTTTTTTTTTTTTTTTTTTTTTTTTTGCAATTTTTTAAATAATTATTTTATTAAATACTATTGATATCAATGTTTACTTATGTGTTTTGTTAAGTTGTCCTTTATTTATTTATTTATTTATTTATTTATTTTTTACTTAAATTGGAAAAATTTGAGCGTTTTCTCGATTCGTTATTATTAGCGATTTTCAGTGAATGATTGGTTTTGGATTAGTGGAGTGAAGCTCCTCAAACGTACCTTATAGTAGACTTACCTTCTTAGTTTAAGAATACGCCAAATCAATCGGTCGATCGGTCGATTAGTTACACGCTTTGAGCAAAAAACAGAAAAATGCCAAATTAAGTCAACGTTAATACCGGTAGGATAAAATGCAACAAGTTTCCCTCCTTCCCTACTTCTTTGTGTTTTTTCTCCTTATTTAAGATTTTTCTTTCTGCCGATTCGTTTTTAACTATTCATCAGGTAATAGCAGCGATTTAAGAATTTTAATTTTTCCTTTTTCCAATGGCATGTGGAGTCAACGTTTCTGTTCTTCCCTGTAACTTTACTTTGCTTACGTCAAAATCCATATGTTACGTAAATTTTTCAAATTCTTTATGGAAATTCTTTGTTATGGAGCGTTGAAGTTGCATGAAAGTTGAAAGTATGGATTCAAGTTTTCAAAATTTATGTAACGATATGTTGAACGTTAAATGTGATGGTTGTAGAAACGTTTTGATCCCTTTCAGAGGTTTGCTATATCGAATGAATGAATATATATGTTTCAATGCTACGATCATGTTGATAATGATTATTATGATATATATGTTGTTTTTATGTAACAGTAGTAGCCCTTAGCAACCCCCATACCATGGAAATGTCCAGCACCATCAGTGCGGAAGCATTAACGGTCTGGCCGTACTTGTCAATTTAAGGCGTGTTTGCGGTTTTTCTTCGTACTCTTCGTGGTCGTAATTATAAAATGGCGATATCTTCAGTCCTGTCTTCTCTGGTATGATTTTAAAGTGGGGTTGCTCGGTACTTACGATGAGCGGTCGCTTCATTGAATGCATATATTCCGAATGGGGTGCACCTAGGGGACGCCGCGTGCTGGGAACATTCATTTTTTTGCAAGGCTCGGGTTTGGTTTCATTGTTATAATGGCAGTTTTGTGGTGCGTATTTATTTGGCTTGTAAATCGAAAATATGTTATTGATCAGACTTAGAGCTGAATGACCTCCCGCTGAGGTATGATGCCCACTGCTGGTAGGCTGTTGAGTTTGAACGCTATTCTGTTCGGGATAGAAATTATTGTATTGATAGGATGGTAAAACTTCGGCTGCCGGATATACTTTGTGGCCGTAGTTAAAGGAGCGGTGTAGGGGCGAGCCAGCATCCTCAAAAAAATGAAAATTACTTGCAACGTTATTGGCGTCCGTGGGTGAAGAATGATCAACTTGCGGTGGTGAAGGCATACCTTCTAGCAATGATTTCTTTATCATCATGCGTTCCTGCTCGCGATCATGCAAATCGATGGGTTGTCCATTATTATAACAGCCTACATTGACGTTCTTGACTTTTAAATTGCTCTGCATATTGCGACGTTGCATATCTAAGTCAATGGGGCTGGGCGGTTTTTCTAATTCCTCCCAGTATTTTTCTAAATCTATGTTAAAGTCGCGTAAATCCATTTCCGTCGAATCTGAACAGGAGTCCTCGTCATAGCGACTGGGTGGTTGAACCTCTAACATGGATTTACTACGCGTTGGCCTACGATACAATGAATATTGGCGACGCGGTACACTGGAGGAAAGATAACGTTCATCCTCGTCTAGGAATTTGTCTTGCGACATGAGACGTTCACGTTCGTCACGTATGAAATGATCAAGATCCGTATCGTAAGCCATCGCTCGACAATGCATGTGCTCTTCCTCTTCGGCGGCCGGATGATGGCCGGGGCAGTGATAACGAGCTCGTGCTGGTCTGGCTATGTGGTGTTGTTGCTGGCGTTGGTAGCAATAGTCAGTATCCGCAGCACAGCAACAAATCACCGTAGGTGGCGGCGGCTGTGGCTGCTCGCGCCCCAAAAGCAGCGAGTAGCGCGAAGCCCCTGCCACACGATGATTGTTTCGTTCTTCCCACCAGTCGGTCTCATGTAGATTCCTGTTGCTACCACCGCTGGCGCCAGCACCATAAAAACCAGACAATGATGACGAAGAAGGGGCCACACGACGCCAGGGTCGTCGCGGCCCCCCTATATCATAGCTATCTGAATAGATATCATCTAGAAGACATTTGGCGTTGGTGCAATGTTCGCGAGCGCAACAAGTGTGAGCTTCAAGGGAACTTGATAAAGCCGTTTCATCCAGACTGTTGCTACAATAGAAGCCCATAGATTTGCGAAACGCCTCTTGTCGTTCTCTTCTAGTCTTGCCCGTCATCGATTGAGGCACTTCGTAGTCCATGACATCGAAAGGCATAGTTTTGGCTGATGTTGACGATGTGGCACTAAAGGAATATGATTTTGGCACATTGGTGCGATTCTTAAGTATAGGATGCGGAGCGCTGGGAGGCAAAGATGGTGGAGGTGGCGGTCCGGAGACGGTTGGAGCGTCAGCCAAACCTTCTTCGTAAGCATTGACACCAAATGAATAACTTTGCGATTTAGGATAATGAAATTCTTTACAACTGAACGATCTCTGCAAACCATAGCCTGCTGATCCTTCCCCCTCACCCCTCCTCTCTATCACTTCACCTTCGAAATCGTCGGCAAATTCATCTTCGCCCGTATCAATGAAAAGTTCATCATGTTCTCGTATATTACGTAACTTTCGATAGCCCCCATATTTGAGACAATCGGGTATATAATCGTCTTCCAGATCTTCGGAATGATTCGAATAAATGTTGTCCGTATACCAAGACGGATCAAGTTGTCTCGGTTTAGGTTTCCATTGTTGCATTTTATCCCGCTTTGATTGACGGTAACTTTCAAAGCAAATGTGTTTCATGCGTTCTAATTTCTGTTCACGAATACGCTCCCAATTTTCCCAATTTTTATCATTTTTTGATCGACCATTGCCATCTAAAGCAAAACTCTGCGTTTTATAAAGATCGTAATCACCGTTGTAATCGACATTAACATTTTTGGGCTCACGTTCGCGCGGCAGATTATTGTAACTTGTGTGCTCGCCCGCACTGTCGGTTACAACGATGCGTATTTTACGTTTGCCTTTGTCAAGCAATTTGGATGACAGTGATGATTTTTGCGGCGGTTTGTCGCGTTCACAGGGCGGTTCTTCTGGCTGTCACACTTCCTGCAGATATTTGACAGGACAATAGCCTTGTCGATTATCGGCCGACCGTACCATTACCATACCATTCATTTCGTTGCCCGTCTAAAAAGAACATAACAAAATGAAATATTCTCAGTAATTTTCTATTCAGAGACAAGAACAATAATTAGAGCATTAGCGCATAGCTAACCTGTATAACAATTTGATCACGTAATAGAGTCATATTTTCGCCTCGCTCGCCATCCGACACTTGAAGGTTATGCGTTACTTGCAGCGGCTTTTCATTTGCATTCAAGCGTACAACATATTTGGAAGGAAAATAGCCGACACGACCCATTGCTTTACCCTTCCACCAGTCCGGATCTGAGGTATCGATAACAGTGACCTAAAAAATTGGAGAAATTACAGAAAAGCGCATATCGTTTGAATTCATGTCAACGAATATCGTTAAGTAATTTATATAAATTTATTTTCTTTAGTGTTCGAATAATGAAATGGCCACTTGACCACGTCCCGTCGCCCAGCCATGTTCTCTTCAATATTGCATTCTCATTACACACACGAATACTTACTTACTCAGTTTACCCTAACGGCAGAGCGTACATTTTGTATTTTATATCAGGTGGTCGGTGGATTGAACGTTTGGTCGATTGTCTGCCTTTCGTTTAGCATATTTTAACTAGCATTTGTAAATATTTCCGCTACCTTCCGACCGACTCATGCCGGTTGGTTTTCATTTGATTGCACACAACGCATAAAAATGCTGAGCCTTGACTGCTATGTCAGTGATTTTCCTATAGCACTATTATACTGATACTGACGGTGATTGCGATGCTGGTGATGGAGATGGTTATGCTATCAGAATGCATTTTATAGTCAGTCGAATTCGTTATTTTATGTATTCCATTGGTATGTCGGTAGGTATGTATGTTGATGCGAATATTGTACCGCTTCAGCAACCACACGTGCCAAGTAGTATATCTATCTTTGCTCTGCTCTAGCTTATCTGCACAACATTTGTCATGTGGTTTACGACCAGAGTGCGCTACTCCTATGGCCTTTTGATTTGTTCGCCAGGATAATGGCGACTCTTACATGCGATATATTTTTTGTAAATAGCATTGATCATCGGCCTGGCAAGTCGACATGCCTTAATTGTAACGTGTTATTAAAAATGAGATAAAATGCTGCATGAACTTTGAAAAAAACTTTAGGTCATCACAAATTCCTACAAAATTTATCTTGTCTATCTATATCTTTGGCAATTATATGGATAAGATGATTGGAATGGAAATGATGATAATGGCAGCTTCTTTAAATCAAGATAAAATGTGTACATAGGTCCTTTCATGTTTATTACTTCGGAATGCGAATGAATGAACAATTTACTGAAAGTGTCATACTATGGTGACGATGGTTGTGAAGAAATGGACAGATGAAGTGCTCTCATATAAACTCCATTACTTGATGAAAAAATCCCTTAAGTAATGTTTACATCTCTAGCACTATTTTTGCTCAGATTGCTCTCCTCTTCTTAAAATATATCCATAATTTTGTTTTTTTCCCCCTAAAAATTTAGTTTGTTTACCTTTTTCCTGATAGTTTTTATTAATTGTTTGCTTACGGCACGTCATTGACCCGATTTTCTTTCTCATTCTGCGTTTAAATATTTGTCTACTCAAGTTTTGTATGAATTTGATGTTCATTTTTTTCATATTCTTCGTCTTCTTCTTTTTCATCTTTTTTTACTCCTTTTACTTATTCGACGTAAATGAATATTTACTTAAATGATTTCATTTCAGCAGACACTTTTGCTTTAGCTAGCAATTTATCTCTATGTCTACACATTTTATTGCTTCCTTTTTTTTTTTTTTTTTTTTTTTTTGAATGCTTAGATTTCTTAAGCGAAAATCTGTGAGGGTGAAGCTCGCGCGTAACGTTCACATAAAAGTACAACACTTTAATTATTAATCTTTGA
Organism: Glossina austeni; assembly: GCA_000688735.1. NCBI lineage: Eukaryota > Metazoa > Arthropoda > Insecta > Diptera > Glossinidae > Glossina > Glossina austeni. Next base: position 120,528 of record KK502613.1, read on the forward strand.
AATAGAAAGCGATTATACCTGCAATTAAGAAGTTTTTTTTTTTTATTTTTATTTTAATGAGAGCAAAAAATTTCATTGGAATAAGGGCAAGAATTTCTTTATTCATTTTAAATAAAGTTTAAAGGCTTAATTACATAAATATTTATGGAAAGGGATTTAAAACTAAAGCTCAGTGAAAGTTTAAGACAGACAAAGTTTTCCTTTCTCCATATTTGTGGCCGGTTAATTGCTATCGACATCGAGCAAATTCGATTGTGCTTTGAATATGTTATTCGACAGCAATTTCACAATCGAGGGATTTTTCATGGCCGGTAGCTGCAAACTCACTGCTCGTAATCAACAGCTATCGACTTTACTAGACATCGACAGTTAGAAAGTGGCTGTTGGCTTCATCCATGTAACATCCCGAGTGTTTCAATTTCAAGGCACAATAGAAAGACTGTTTCTTTACATGTTTAGAGTTTGGACTACTTGTAGTAAATTCCCGCGGAGGTATGTAATAGCAGAAGAGCTTTAGATGGAATCACATTTTATTATACCGATTACATCGATTGAGGATCATTTTTTGCATTGGTTTAAGCTTGTCTGTCTCTCTGTCCATGTATTTCTGTATGTGACTTATAGGCATTGTATTGATGAAATTTCCTCTAGCGCCGTGCTTTCGCTTAAGAACGTAAGCTATTGAAAAGCGATTGTGTCTGACCATTTTGATTACCACCTGAAACCATCTTATTTTGAAAAAGTTGTCACATGAAAAAATTGGCAAATTGCAAAATCTCTCGCTGGGTAATAACATTTACTAAATAATATTAAAGTATTATTTTCTCCGTCCACTCCGACACACCAACCGTTTCAGAGAGTAAGCTAATTTTTGACAATTCATAGTAAAATTTCTTCATTAGAAGTGCACGGTGTCAGATTTGTTGCACCGAGATCCATTTTTCAAGCCCACCCTATGTAAGTGTCTTCATGAGACTTGAGCTTTCACAGGGCAACAAAGTCGAAATTTTAGTAGTACTTCGCAAGGGTTTTAATTGAAAAAATATATCTGCTGAGTTCGCATCACTTCAGTTCACACTTTGGCTCCACTATGGACATGAAAAATTGGATGAAAAATATGCTTTTGCGTGGAAATATATAATGAGCTATATTGAGGCTAAGTAGTCGATCTTGGTATACAGTTTAACGTTCTTTTTATACCCACCACTGTAAGAAGGGGTTATACTCATTTTATTTGTTTGTTATCCATAACATATGTAACAAACAAAAGAAAGCTTCAGAGACCCTGTAAAGTAAATAAAGATCGCAAAAACTACTTCAAAGTCACTCAAGGATCAACATGATCTTTACAGTTTTTTTCCAACAATCGTGGTGTTGTGCACAATGCTTTGCTTCCGCCGCCGCAAATTCTTAAAATCAAATGTTTTTTGAGTGTTATGAAGGCGATGAGATTGATTTCAAAGAATAATAAATAAAGATTTTTGGAATAATAAACAAATTCACCTTTTACATCGGACACAGTACTAAATGTGTATGGGTTTACTTTATGCTTTAAGCCTGGATTTTAAGCTAGGCCATAAATACTAAAACTACCTAAAGTTTGCTTTATTAGTTGCTAGGCGCTTTAAAAATTTTTATATCATGGCTAATGAAAAAGCTTAACAAAAGTTTCTTATATCAATCAGTGGTAGCATGTCGTCTAAACCACTGCATTGTTGTTGAGTAGCAAAAAACCTTCTTAAAAGCAGCAGTAAAGGCGGATAATATTCGGTGTCAGTCATAGGAAAGACGGATAATATTCTAATAAAAGACGAACTGGACCGGCTTGATAGCATTCGTGACTTCATCAAATGATTTCATTTATTTGCGGACCACTACTGAGCCATTCCCGAATGGCAGCAAGAGGGTAGGCTACGAAGTCTATAACATCACATCATTAAACACGGCCGGGTAGTTTATGCTCTCCATTTATTGCGGCTATAGAGTTTACGAAGAGTATTTCGAAGAGTATTGTAGTGATTTTTGTTACTCCGAAGGTTTTTGGGACGTGAAATAATCAAATGTCAGATAGGCTATGACGCTGACCAAAGTTGCGAGAAAAGTGGCTCACATGTCCAGTTTCTCTCTCAATCCGATGACGTTGTTCTAAGTCTTGGCGGGCTCCGATTATCGATTATTAAATTAACACATTGTTCCAGCAGGCATCGTTCGACTTTAGCATCGAAGACTTTTTGTCATAAAAAATGAGTCGGGTTTTTAAAAAATTTTCTTGACTACGTCATGTTACTGGTTTTACTAGTAATTATGTAGTATATAGTATGTAATGATATGTGTTTGTAAAATTATAAAAATTCAATGAATGCAATGATTTCTTCTCATAATACTACAAAATCATCCTTATACTCAATGTACTTCATATTTGAACACCAAAAAGCTCAATACTTTTTAGGGGACTAATGAGATAACAACATAGTTATTTAGTAGTAAGATGTGCAAAAGAGCCTTACAAGATGTTCACGTTAATGGTCCAAACTTTATATAGAAGAAAAAAAAAAAAAACTCTTAACCGATTTTCACAAAAGCTAATCTTTGCAGATCTTAAAGAATAATTTCCACATTGAATATAGGATATAGTAGAATAGGTAACTGAATTATGCACGGAGGGAGAGATTAAACTAGAATCAAAATGAATGACTCCGTTTGAAGTGTTTTTTTCTCTTATCTCGTTCTTGTAAAGTACAATATGCTCGCAAAGGGAGGCTGAAGCAATATTTTTTATTACCATTGAGACTCGGTGGACTTATGCGAAATATTTAATATAAACTTTCGACCTTTTAGTTAGACAAACACTAGAGCGAGTCCCTTAAGCTATATAGCAAATAATTTAGTTTATCTTTCTCTGGATTCCTTTTTTTTACTCTTAGCACTCTTTTTCATTTACCTTCACATCTCTTCTTAGTTCCTCGCCAATAACAAATTTTATTTGATATTTGACTTAATGCATATGTTTGCTAATATGTAGATATCACAATGCCAACATGTATGTTATAATATGTGCATGAGCTTGAGATTTCGTTTGTTGTTGTGATTTTAGCATGAATTTAACTTTGATGGTTTAAATGCTCTTTGTATGCATTTTATACAAATCACTGATATTCAAGTCGTTCGTGGTCGTTACAGCAGCATATGTATAGTGCCAATCATACATATATACATACAAATATATATACATATACAATATGTATGCACAATATGGTATATGGACCGGTAGCTCATGGCTAAACAATGAGAATGAGTGCTTTTATGTTTGTTTTCTCCTTCTTCTTCTTCTTCAGTTTTTTTTGTTTTTTTTTTTACTCTTAAACAACAACAATAAACATAACAATATGTTTTATTGCTACACATATCAACAATTTTTTATATGTATATATATATATATATATATATATGTGTCATGTACGTGGGTGGATTGAGTTTTATGTTTGATATCTTTATGTACATATTCACAAAGCACATACAACACACAATATGATGTATTGCTGTATAAGTGCAACTAGCTCTCCTGCGGGGAAACATAGAGTATAACTTTCTATTGTGGTATAACTTGGTGTGTGCTCTGACGCTGAATGACAGTTTCGCATAAATGCGGTTTGTTTTTAAAAACTCAATAAAATCATTGTACAGGGATTTTAAGTTATTGTTAAATATTTGTATTTGGTTTTTATATATACATATATATATATATATATATATGTAAACGTACATCCACTGAGTTATATAAATCAATACTAGACATACATATACATATCTACACTTTTTTATGTATATATATTTTTATTTATTTATATATGGAAAAATCTTTTTTACCTTGTAACCGGCTTTCAAGTCCAATTCGTCAGCATGACGGGCTTTAAAATTGTATAAAACTACATATAAATTGGTTGGCAATAAACGATGAGATTTCTATTGTAGATAATAAAGAAAAATAAATAAATAAATAAATAATTAAGAGCGAATATTCAGTTTAAATTGTACATTATATCCGATCTGCCGATCTGCTGGTAAAAATGCCATTCAAACAAGTAAAATACAAAAATAAATAATAAAAATAAATATAAAAATAAATAATAATATAAGAATTTCAAAAACCAAAGCAGTCGAAGTTAATTAAAAACGAAAATGTATACATTCGATCCTTTCCTGTATCGAGGCATAATCAACTAAAAATAATCGAAGTTATTTGGTATTGATGTGATGTGAAAATATTAAAATCTAAGATAAATCTAATCTCTTATCATCTGATTATTATAAAATAATCAGCAGTTCCAACTCATTTGCTTTGCCTATACAAAATCACTCTTATGTTAAAAAGTAAGACGGTGTGCTTCTCTTTAGATTCTCCAGCAAGAACTGGCAGTATACTTATTTTGTCAAAAGCACCCACAAGGAAACGTGAGAGATCCTTTAAGGTGTGTATGTATGTGTATTTAACCAGCATTAAATTCTTAATCGATAGGCATTATCCTGGCCGCAAAAATGAAGCTCCCGGCATCAAACGTGACAGAGGCATCAGGCAGGTTGATATTAAAAAAATTACCAAGTCCTCCCGACGCCAGGTGAGCTAGGAAAACTTCTGCATTCTGGGTTCTTTTTCTCGTATAAAATAAAACGTTTCAAGTAAATTGCTTAAAGAAAGTAAATTTTCTCTCGTTTTTTTTTTTAAGCTAAAAGTGATGGGTTTTGCAAAAGATTCGGTCAAAGTCAAATCCAATTTTCTTACTTCTTGCACATCCAGTGAATGCTACTGAGTAATAAACAAAGCTTCTGTTGAAGTTCAGTTTTGTTTAAATTTAAATTTTGCACCTAAAGCTGTCTTTCTTGCTCGTCAAAATATGTTCATAAAATTTAACTTTTAGCGGTGTGTTTGTTCAACAGAAGTGGTTCGGTTGGTACACAAATTTGACTATTGACCCATGCACCAAAAACGGATATATTCTTGTTGTAGTTTATGTGGGCACTCAAGATACATCAACTACTATACCACGTAAAGGTGGAAAAGTTAACATAGGAAGCAGGGAAGGGGGTGCGCGTTATTTTTCCTAATCTAATATTCGTGGTTGTTTTCTTTTTGATTTCTTTTACCAAAATTATCTCGCGGCCACAAGGGGCTTTGCCATCGATCGGTAACTTCTTCAGTTGCCTCTTAGTCTTATCGAAGTCCTGGTCAATTTAGCTTCAGTTTTGTATAACAAACTGTATGGTTTAGTTTATTGGATTCCATACCATTGACATCGGAATGTGTAGCGACAGATCTACAAGCAAGCTTATCCGGCTTATTAGTAAAATAATGATAATGTCGATGTTGGAAGAAGTCGCTTACTTCATATATTTACGTTAAACGGCAGTGATTGTGATTGCGATTTAAATTTCACACCATGCTAGATTGATTGATGTCGCAGGATATCATGCGATATAAATCTTCTCATCAGTTCTTTCTTTTCTTGCTATCGCAAGAATTCCGATTAAAGTTGAAACTATTGAACAGTTAAAATGACCAGCTCATCAGTGAATATAAACTGAATTAACATCTTAAATAATTTGCTTGCGTAATAAATAAATAAAGTGTTGAATAAAACCATTTATGTAATGGCTTTTAAATGCTAACTAGTAGCATGCAATGCAAAGGTTTTCCCCGAAGCACTTAAACTATAAAGTTAATTGCTGTTTTTCCGTTAAAGCCTTGCTGTGCTACACAATTTGTGGTGAAAAAATTTTTTATTTCCCTCCATAATATTTAAAAAAAATCTTTTTAATCTTTCAATAAGTTTTTATGGAAATTACTCTGTGAATTCTCTGCGATTCGCTTATATTAGATTTATAGAAATTTTTATACTTTTCATTATATTCTGCACCACTTGTCGTACAAGTGTATATTAAGTTTACGCGGGCACAGGAAACTCGGAAAAGGACTTGAGATGAACCCAGCTTTTATTATACTGATTGATTCAGAACCACGTCTTGCATCGATCTAAGCTTTTTCTGTCCGTGTGTCTTTCGCTCAGTCTTCTTTTCTCGTGTTCAATCTTGATTTTGATGAAATTTGGTACACCGAAGACGAACGCCATTGAAAATCCTTCGGACCGAATCACACTCCCTATAAAGTTTTATTTTGAAAAGTTGTTCTATGAAAAGCTGTATTAAGCGAAGTGCTGTAGGATATTTAATGGTGAGCCGTGTCCCACTATATTGTTTTTACCTGATTTCTAATAATAAATTTCATAAATTTAAATTTAAGTAAAAATAGTTTATTACTTGCGGGCAAAGTGTCTGTCTGTCTGTGATTACTTTTTATTATTTTTCTCATAAAAACTTGTTTATTATTACCCGATGAAGATAAGGTATCACTTCGCATCACAAAAAGTGACCTTTTTTTTTTTTTTTTGCATGCGCGCTTCATTAGGCGATAAAACTTTGCTGGTTTCCTCGTTGCTTATTGGATTTTATATGTTATTGTATGTAAGTAAACTTTTCATTAACTTTTTTTGGGCAAATTAAAGGCAAAGTTTTTAATAAAAAATTATAAAAACAAACTAAGAAAAAAAAAGAATACCTGAGAATATCTTACAGGTGATGGGCAAGGCGAAGTGCTGGCTGATGATTGCGATTTATCCATATCATCGGGTAAATCAACGCTACCGCCACGCATACCGCGTGTAGCGTATAGCAGCTTACGTCCCTGATGTGAAGGACTAGAGGGAGCTGTAAAGAGAAATAACAGTATTAGCTAATTGCCGAGAATAAAAACAAAAAAAAAAGGCAAAGAAAAATAGAAAAAATTGCAATAAAACTAAAAGAAGAGGAAAGCGTTGAGAAGGAAAAAAGACACAAGCGAGCGATAGATTTTTAAATTCTAGAAATAAATGAAAACAATTAAAATTCAGAGTTGAACTCATAAACGAGGGAAAAAAGCGTAGCATGCATAGGGATGAAAAAAAAAGAAGAAGAAAAGTGATTGACAGTTAATTAAACGAGTTGCACGGTAAATATTACAACTTTCTGTAGAAACGATTTTATTAATGATTTCAAGAAAATTACATATTAATTGATTGAAAGCTTTATTTGATGTTGAAAGTTGAAAATATGCTAAATAACTTATACGATAAGTACTTTATTTTAATGTTTTTGATTTTTTTATTATTTTGTGAATAAAGCACTATTTCTACCGTAAAAAGTTCTAAGTCATTTTTTTTTTTTTTTAACAACAAAAACTCAAAATCTACTACGATCTACGATCAACTTTACAATTTATAAATTTACGTTGACTTATATGTTTTATATTTTTATGAATTTTTACATATGTTATGAAGTTAATGATCAATGAGCGAAATACGTGTCACAGATAATCGGTTCAAAGGCTAATTTTATATCAAAAACCTATATGTGTATACACTCTTATTACAAACCCTTACAAATTCTTCTTAACAATCTATGGTTTTCTCGTTCTAATTGTATTTTATCGCATGAGACTTAAAAAAGAAATAATACAGCATTTGCTGTAGTGGGATTTATTTTTTTTTTCTTTTTGTATTCTATTTGCTTGGCATTACATAGAGGAGAGTTGTTACATTGCGTTAGGTAGACACACAGATTAAAGAGAAAATCGCTTGAGAAATATAACCAAAACGTATGAGTTTTACTTACAATGTAAACGACTATTATTTGAGGGTGGCGTACTATGTTCCAATTGCGTACCAGATCCACCATGATAATATGTACCGCCGGCCACTGAACTACTGGCCATCGCCATTGTTCCCGGTATAGGCGGCTGTTGTCTGCGTCTCATTTGACCGTGTAATTCCGATGATTCCGGAGAATCCAAACTCAATGATTTCATGCGCAAATTTAATTTTTGTTTTCGTGGTGAGTGTGGAGCTATTTTTTTTGTTTTTTTTTTTGGTTTATTTGGCAAATGTTTTTTTTTTTTTTTTTTGTTGATGTTAAGATGATGTTTTAGCAGATGATTTATTTTCGGTTTAATGTTTTTTTTTTTTTTTTAAAGCGCGTTAGCATGAGAAAAAATTATTAATAAATACAAAAAAATTTTCCTGTTAACTCTTTTAAGTTCATTATTTTGGTAAATTTTTTTTTTTTTTTTACAATTTTATAAGAATTTAAATAAAGATATAAATAATTGTGAGAGAGTTTATCTAGTTTTAGATTAAAAGAGAAGCCAGATTACAGATTAAAACCATTTGCTAGAGCAATTAATTAAAAGCAATTTACGTAATGACTTATAAAAGCAATCAAAACAGTGCTGTTGAATTTTTAATTCACGAGTGCAAAAAAGAGATAAAGAGGGAAAAAAAAGACGCCAAGCTGGAGGAGTAAGATTAATTTAATCATGCTTAGCATATGTGCAATAGGATTAAGCAGAGAATTATTAAACATTTAAGCGAGGAACATATAGAGAAGACACACATTAAAATACTTTAAGCAAATTTTACATAAGACATTATCGATATTGCATTATTTTTGTGCAGACGTGCAACGTGATCTACGAGTTGAGTGAGTAGCCTGACATCTTCAAAGTAGAAAACGTTCAAAGTGCTAAGATGACAAATGATCCGTAAAACTAGCGATAAAACAGAGATTATACGTCGATTCTTCGATGCGTGTAGGCAAGTTTTTGTAATCCCTAACAGGCCAATGCCGCGGTAAAAGCCACATTTCACTTACTCTACAGAAGTTATATGCCTCTCATAAGCCGAAAAGTATATAATGATTACTGCAAAAATCAAAAAGTTCAAAAGATTTTCGACTGTGAGAATGTCAGCGAACGAATTGAAAACAGATAGATAGATATCTACTACGGCTTGCACGTTGGGGGAAGTAATACCTTTTTTTTGCTGTACGATGCTTTCTACGATGCTGAATAATAAATGTGTTTGATATGTTTCCAAAAGTGATCGTTATTTTCAAATATTGCTTACTCTGGCCTTATGGCGAGAGTAAGTGCGACTCTCTCGCAAAGTACGGGTCTCAACAGTTACGGTGCCAAAGCAGTAATGGTAATAGAGAGATTATAGATGCTCCTAATCCCACCTCAATGTGGTTCCTACTGGGCGGTGAGCACGCTAGAAAGTCCTCTTTTCGCCAATCGAGTTGATCAAATTGCCAACAGTTGGTAGAGAGACTTTCCGGTATCTGCCGGCTAACAAGAAAGACTTGGGCTATCTATAACTTGGCAACAAGTTTTCTGATGAATAGCTTAGAGAAGCTTATGAAGAAGCTTAGGCTATGAGCATTTCTTTTTTCATGGTCTATTGGTATGAAGGAAGTTTTGCGACTGGTTACGTAAAGTATGTTGATATTATAATCGTCGAGACCATGGAACTCAGTCTGGTGTTGGCTAGCCCGGATTGGCTAGTGCGGTTGGTCCGAAGGCAAGAGTGACCATGTCGCGTAAAGCAAGGCGAAAGGCTTTATAATCTAAATTTAAACTCCACGGGTGTTAGGAACCGACTCATAAAGTCACGAGACCTGCGGATAGAGATGACAGCATTGATGAATTGCAGATTGGTACTTGCCAAGATCCTTCGGGGGGAAGTTTGCATATTGACATACCCTATGGAAACCGCGGTGAAAGCTAGTTTGTCCAATCACCAGCTTGAACGCAGCAGTTAACCAATGTGTGAGTTCTATAGGAGTTTATCGGAATTGTCCAATTCTTTGGAGGGAGCCGGTTACGGAACATTAATCCGTGCACAATAGGGTGCCGTGAGGTACAGTTTATAACAGGTACTCACATTAAAAAAAAGGAACATCTTACCCTGTCTTTACATAAACTCGATTATATTGCTCGTGATAGGGACATTTTCCAAAATTTTAAAATTAACTCTCGAAAATCAATCATTTATTGCCTGCGCCTAATGATTTGGGAAGGATACATATAATGAATGAAAATATATATATTATCGCTCAATATATCTCCGCTCTGACACATATATGGCAATACTGTTGACAGATTCATAAGAGTTCTGGATAGCACCAATCTTCGAGCGATACGTGTCCAAGTCATTGATTGTCAAGTTACAGTTGTTTTAGTGCCACCAAAGCAATGGAAAAATCTGAATATTTCTCGTTGATTAAAAAGAAAAGTTGCTCGTTGATGAGAAGAAACACGCAGCGGCAATTGCGTCCGTCCATTGTCGGTCGGGTTCTAGTATATTTCATGTACGAAAGTCAAGTGCAAGATGGGAAGCGGTAGACTGTGACGCAAACGACGTTCGTACATACACTATGTCGGACGGACATTTTACGGAAATAAAATATAAATTTATATATGTTCAATGTAAGCGATGGAGGGAAGGGTGAAACGAACGAAGTAACGTTGCAGAGAAACACAGAGAAACAAGACTCAATCGTTAAGTAGAAGTCGTCAAGTCAAGCAGTAAAACCGAAAACCATTTTTGCTTGCTTTCATTACACTTAGTTAACAGGGAATTTGGAATATTAGCATTGCCTTAGCATTAATTGAATGAGAATTTTTTCACTTGAAAAAAGCGTATATTGAGAGAAATCGATAATCAAAATATTTTCCACCATTTTCCACAACTTTTTCTCATATTTCTGGCAGCTTGGCGATACCGCGTTGGAAGAATGACATCGGTTTGGCAGCGATCCAATTATCGACCCATTTTCGCACTTCTTCAGCCTTGTGGACCTGCTTGCCAGCCATGCCATGCTGCATCGCTCTGACCAAGTGGTATTTAGAAGAAGCCACGTCTGGTGAATGCGCTGGACGTGGCAGAATTTCCTATTCGAGCTGCAACAGTGCATTCTTGACAACTCTTGCAACAAGTGGCCAAAAAAATTGCAATTTCAGTCAATCCGTGTCATCACTTTTAAACCGTTATATGCGATATGGTGGAGCAGCATCACCATAAGCTTCTGAACGTGTCTGGTGGGCGTCGGAAGCAGAATTCTTCAAATAAACAACAAAAGTAATGAAGGCCGAAAAGGCAATGAGCGCTCCATGCGATCAGCGTCTGCACACCCTGAATAACTCAATAATATTTAAATGGAAAATAGTTACTTTAGAGAAAGGTAGAGAAAGGTCAAAATCATTAAATTTAATCGTTACGTACACTGTACACTTTCCCATTTCTTTATCATTTTTTCCTGCACCGGTGGCTTCCTAAAATTAATGCAAACGCCGCCTATTCCTTTACATTAATAATTAGTATAATCCCTGCAATTCTAATAATAAGATAAGTCTTTACATCCTTCACGTTTTGAGGCTGAACAGAAAGAAAGTAAGCCCAATAGAAAGTAGCTTTTATTTATATAAACCCTACGACTCAGGGAAATCTTCTATTCGTGTATAAGTAAGACGGTCAGGAAAAGAATGTCAAGGAGAAAGACGGTTGAAAGAAGGTTGTGACCACCGTTTGGGATGTGTATGGGCAATGGATAAGCTTTATGCCTTCGTCGATAAAGCGTATACTCTATGCCATTGGAAATTGCATCCGAGTTTGTCGACTTCATATAGTCGAGCTACTTATCTACGGGGCTACGCTGTAGTCCGCATTGCTGCACAATACTGAAACCAGGCTTTATATGTGTCACTATAGAAACGCCGACCCCGGCACAAGCAAATATGCTTCAAACCATTGCACTCCATCCGTTAGGCTTACTCCACGCAATGGTCTGCATCGGTTTCAGTTCGTCTAATGTTTGTTCTGCGGCCCCATATCCTCATTAATGGACATAGGGTTAGATAAATGACAAGCCCTTGAACGCAACTAATCTTTTTACTCCTTGACGCAACGAGATCTTTTGTCTATTACAACATTTAAGGGAAATAGTAATTAATTGAAAACATACAACAACAATTAAAACAACAAAAAAAAGTGCTTATATATGTTTGGTGCGATTTTTATGATCAATTCGAGTGCACACACCATATACACATAAATCGAAATAGAGAGCAATAATAAGAAGATAACGTTTAATTTTGTAGTGAAATATATTCTCTATGGTAGTGCTCAACGATGTCGTCAATTAACAGATAAATTAAATTTTTTTTTGAAAATTTGATGCTTTTCATATGGTCATGACTGTATATGTTGGAAATGATTATTTGTTCTGAAGCAAGAAAAATATCAAATGAGAAAAATTTTGATGAAATAAAAGTGACACATGGACTGACAAGTATATTTCCGTATGTCAATTAAGTAAACAACACTAGGCGAGGTTTTGAGTTGAATTCCATAAGCCATTTAAGAAATAAATTCTAACAAAGAACATAAAGTACACCACAATTTCAAGTCCTTTTTAAGCATAAATGCAAATTGTATCAGTTATGTGTAACATTAAAGAAATTCAATAATTTAAAAGAATAATAAGAACAAATATTCAAAGAAAAAAAAAAAATATTGTAATAATGATTTGTTGTTTTTTTTTTTATTACTTTATTTTTCTGATGAAAACATTAAATAAAATTTGTATATAATTTTTCTATTTAATTATAACATATACATTAAAGCAAACACTTACATAGCAAATAAAAATTTATTGTGAAAAATAAATGTGTGCAATGAAAGACAGATAGACATACATACATATATATATATGCATAGATATGTACATACATACGTACATAAATACGTACAGGTATATATATACATACAGATATATATTTATATATATATATATGTATATATGCATACAAACTTATATACATATATTATATATGTATATATGCATACAAACTTATATACTTATATACCTAAATACATATGTCTATTTAATTGCAGATATATGTATTGTTAGGATAAATTTGTGATGTGTGAAAAAAAATTATTTCATTTTGTTGTGCGTAGATCATTCAACACAATATAATGTATTTATGAAAAAAATTTAAGTAATATTTTAATGAACACAATTACTAAATAAAAAGCAATATATTGAAGACAAAAGCAAGAAGTGAAAGGGGAAGAGAGAGAGAGAGACAGAGGGCGACAGGTCAGAAAAGAGCAAAAAGTGTTTCGAGTGAAAAATCATAAAAAATTGTGTTGGAAAATAAGACCATGAGTATGGTATGTTCCAAATATCCAGTGAACATCGTTCTTTGCTGAAAATGAGAACTAAAAACGCTTCAGTTAAAGAAGATATGAATAGATTTTTGATAAGCTTGCGAAAGGTTTTGTGGTTTGCGAGGCTCAAAGAAGTAACGCATATGGAAAGAAATGAAATCGTTATAGCCGAGAAAGGTCGACTAGTAAATACACCCTACACCACTTTACATTTTAAAATTCCACGGGCGGCGAAATTGGCGTGAAATTCCCAAAATCATATCTATTTACCACAGAGAACTCCTATGTAGGAGAGGGAGTGAAGAGTCCGAAGAATTACCGAACGTGGATTTTATTTATCACAATAGGTTTGTATATCAAAAAACTATTCTGGACCAATTGTCATTATAGAATACCAAAAAGTAGATCGTGTTGTCGTATATCAAGGCAACTTTTTTTTTGCGCGACTCCGTATTATGTAGTTAAAGGAAGGGATTTTAAAAAATGTTTCCATTTCATACAACTTTGCCACAATCAACAACTTGGTATGTTGTTAACTGATCTTTATCGAAAAATATTAAAAAATAACAATCTTTCATATAACGGCTTCTTCACAATTGGCTCTTGTCGAGTGCTTATCAAACCTAAATCCATTTCAAACCATTAAAAAAAAAATGTTGTCGGTGACAACCAGACCAGAGGAATACAGAGAGGTTGCAATGGGCTTAATAAGCTTAAGTGGAGTCAGACAAGTCTCTTAGAGGGTACATATAATGAATCTTGTGTCTATCTTAGGTCGCTTCGACATTCCATTTCTTTGTGCGAAATTAAAATGACCGGGCAAATCTTACCATAAGTGGTAAGTAAGTAAAAAATTCAACTTTTCTATTACAGGGCTTCAAGGGCTATTAATCACTTGATTTCCACTTCTTACAGGTATACCGCCTACATTCAATACCGATCTCTATAATGGGTTGAATGGTTAGCTTAAAAAAAAAAAAATAATAATAAGTCGAACTTTTCACGAAAAGTTGAGATTCTTTGCCGGAAACGTCTAATGAGAATAGAACCGCACAGAAATAGCAGTAGCAATGGTAGTGTGCAGTGTCCCCGCCATACCGCGGACATTGCAAACAGCATCATTATTCGTTACTATCCTAAATGCTACAAAACTTCCTGAAGCTTTGTGAGGTGCAAACGGCTTCTCTTCCCCTCTCCATTTTAGTGCCTAAGCGAATATGGTAAAGCTTCCTGAAGAATTGATTATATTGCGTCTCATTGCGCTCCATTGACAAGTAGTTTCCATACCAATTGTAGAAAGCACTGCGAAGCTTCTTACAGCCATAAAGTAACAATTCGGTATAAGTTCAATACAAAAGTTAATGCGTTATGTCACTCCGGGACGTCGACTGTTTTCTTCCACAAGCGTAGGGCGGTTTGTGCTGAAGGAAAGAGACCATCGCGCCTTGGAATAGCGTTAGTCCGGAAAATGTGATATATTGTATTATGTGCCCACCTTTAGGCGGTGAATGTTAATAGATGGGGCACATAAAAGAATGGTTTGCATTTTTAAAGAAATTTGATGTGATACGGGAAGAATAACATTGGACTCTGTTGCAAAATGCAAATGTCTTTCTAAGGTTTTAATCGGCGTTTTCATCAAAGAAAGCAAAAATAAGAATAATGTCTGCGGTTAAAACTCGCTTAAACAACATTAACAACGACGATTGATTCCTCAGTGAATTAGTTCATAAGTTATCATGAACCTACACATCTTCCGCGTATTGTATCCAAAAAACCTCCAAAAAATCAATTTCAGTGCCTTGAATGACTGGAAAGTGATAGTCAGACGGACAGCAGGCGAAAAAAAAGTGTTCACAAAGTATATATAAATCTTCGCATTTGAGTTGATTGACAACTGACGACTTGCTAACAATCGATTAAAAATTGCAATATTTTCATGTTGCGAATTGCTATAGAAACCTCTTTGAACGGCAACGAGATTTGTCGGCTTTATAAGCAACTATCACTATAGTCTTATGAATAGGAGTACGTGGTCTTTTCATTGTTCCCACCAATCTGCCTTGGATTTGTTTATAACTCGCATAGTACGCTACTGTCACTCATTCTTTAACACTTGAAAACAATTTAGCAATACAAGCGTCTCGCATCGTTCGATAGCCGATATGCGATACTCGTACTTTTAGGACCAACATGCACAAACATTACATCCTTTCCTCTCTTTCCCCTTTCTCTACCCCTTATTCTCTCTAAGGGACAGCTCCTGAGCTTGTTGAACACACACAAGTGTTACATCCTCTATTCCCCTTTCTCTACCTCGTAGTGACCGTAAGTGATAATTCTTGAGTCATTGGACAGAAGACCGAAACTTTTTTAAAGCTAATCAACGTGACCAAGCGTTAGTCAGTAGTGTTCGTTAATGTAAAGAACATGTGTGTGGGGTTCTTCACCTAATGGAAAAGTAAGACAGCTATAAATCATTATTATTAGGAAAGTAGTACACACACTATTATACAAGAAAAAAAACATAAGCTCATGGGGCGGAATAAGCATTGCTTTCCCTCTTGCCTGTCTTATATATCTAGTATTTAAAGCTTTTTATTCAGTTCTTTGTTTCCTTGAAAGCTGTTTCTAGACGAAGGCTTTGGAGGCTTTTATAACATTTATGTTCATAGAAAAGATTTTCTCGAGTTCGCTAAAGTGTTACAGGTAAGAAAAAGAAAGTCGAATTTTACGAAAATTATATATATATATATATATGAGAATATTAACAAAGATTCGAAATTTAAGCGGTTTTTCTTTTCTCATTCAAGTCGCTCTTGGATAGATGTGATATTTGGGGCTTGCAAACGGTATAATTATGGGCACGGTATTATCTAAATTAACTGATATTTTCAGAGACGGGTCATTGAATTTGTGTAGCGTTTAAATACCAATCATGCACGTTGCACGTGTCATAGTCCGTTTGATTTTATGGTTAGACGTCTGTAACGCAACCTTATGGTTGATTCGGCTTCAGGCTTATAGGGTTAATCGATAAACTTCGACAACAATGCAATTGCCGAGTATAATAGTGTTTATAAAGGCTAATTATATTTTTGGAATAATTGAAATTTAAATAAGTAAGTAAGTGCTTACGTACATGAATTTCTTATGCTATTTTTTTTTTTGCCTTTAATTGTCTTTAAATTACAATTTACTTAAATGTATATTCACATTACGTTTTTTTCTTTGAAAATATTTATAAAATATTATAAAAAACTTTTTAGAGGCTTTTTCAAAAAAAAAAAAAAAAAAAAAAAAAAAA
>KK502613.1:137404-151878 GCA_000688735.1 Glossina austeni
TTTTTTTTTTTTTTTTTTTTTTTTTTTTTTTTTAGGTTTTCAAACGAACTTTTTTGGTCGATTTTTGTGTTTTACTTGAACTCGTTGCCGCAGTTACGCTGCCACCAGTTGATAATGGTGGCACTGATGCTGGTGCTGACGCTGCAGATGCCATTGAAGAGGATGACTCTCTATGAATGCTTGCATTGCCTTGATGCAATCGACTGGCGCCCGTACTACTGCTACTGCTGCCGCCATGAGGGCTATTGTTGCTATTCACTAAGATCTTCTTTTTCAGCATGAGTGGCTCACCGAAAGGACGCGTATTTTCCGTTTCCAAATCTGCAACTGTACAACAACAACAGATTGGTTCATTTTTATTTTTTCCTTCAAATTTTCTCATCTTTTTTTTTTCGTTTCCTATTTTTATTTTCTTTTTTTTACATTTTGATTGCACTCATATAATAAATATTGCTTGAGAGTTAGTTTGCTTCTTACAAATTGAGTTAGAATTTTTATCTTTGCCTTTTTTTCTTTGCCATTGCGTTCGGGTTAGTATTGTTATTCAATTTCTCGATTTGTTTGTTTCATTGCATGCGGCAGACAAGAGCGTTCGTTAACATTTTAGATTCACTTCTGAAATATTATTACTGCAGTTATACGCAGCAAGTCGTTCTTGAATATTTGTTGCGTGCGTTGCTTTTAATGAAATACATAAAAATGAAATAGAAAGTTAAACATAAAAAGAAACAAAAAAGAAAAAAAAAAAAAAAGAAAAACAGAAAAAGAAATCGAAAAACTAAATCGAGCAAATTTGAAAGTTCACAATGCATGAAAATTTTTCAATAAAAATCAAGTAAAGTAAATTTTGATAAAATGCATAAAACAAAATTTCATTAAAATTCATAAACCGTTCCGAAAATAAATCAGAGCACGACAGAGATCTAGATTTAAGTTTAGTTTTTTGGAAAACGTACAGGAATTTATTATTATGTTAGGATGCTTTGTTTTAACGTCCACAGTGACAGAGCCAGGGCGTTTTTTTAGTCTTGCAACATCTGCATGGAAGCTTTGAATTTCGCATATCAGAGTTTTAGTGATGTATGTGTGTGATGTTTATCTTATAAAGTTTCAGTTGAGTAGCAAATGCTTAGTGAATTACATATAAACATATAATGGAATGACAATATTACGGAACAGTTAAAGAACTATTTCGTTTCAGTTTTTCCAAAGTTACGGGGAATTTGGCTAAGAATTGTAAGAGAGAAGCAACAAGTTTTGTAAAACTTCAACAATGGAGCTCCATGACTTTCTGCTTAGCTAAGCAACATAAACTTCCTTAAAGGCAGGGTATTGGCTAAGAAGTGTTGTCGCTCGGTCGTATACCTTCAGCCTCATAGTTGCCACTGGAAACTAATATTTTTTGATTGTAAAAGCATTTTATCTAAAATCAATTATCCGGTCATCGCTTGTGTGAACCATGGCCGCTCGACGTTGACGTATTCGTGCAAGATTTAACTAAGCCAGTTTAATGTTTCACAGTAGCAGTCCTTGAATTTGCATAGTACAGCCATAATTCATATCAGTGATCTTGGAACAACCAACTCGTGAACTGTTCTGGTAACTATTGGTGCTGCTATTATTACTTTCTTACTTTTACTGCAGCGAAATTTCGCGCTTAAAAATCCATTGCCATCAGAATTCGTTATTTATTGTTTTGTGAAAGAATTTCGAAGAAGAAAAAGCCTTTGCTTCATGCTCTTAAATGATGAGCTCGATGCAAAATGTTGAAAATAATCTATGAATCTCAATATCAAAGATGATGAGATGTTCCTCTGCTCCTTCCTCGGATCCTTTGGATCCTCTCACGTTAATTTGTTTTTAAGATTTTATATCCATCATGTTTTCTTCTTTCTCTTGTCGTATGCGTTCTCGCTTGGATCCAAATTCTACATGCTTTTCATAATAATGACAAATCTCTCGAGGGGCTTACGCGAGTGCTTGCCTGATTTCACGATCCCTAATAGCCAGGCAGTGAATAATGCATTTCCAATCAGCCACTACGGTGAGATCACTTCCTTTTTGGTCCAGAGGTGGGCTACTTCCTGAGTTTAAAAATCGTAATATGATACCTCCGTAACATATATGGAAGTGCTCAACTCTCAGGCAAGCGCGTGGACGCAATGAAAACCACTTGACTACTACGACACGAGAATGTGTCTGGGTGAACCTCTCTCGTCATAGATTTTGTAATTATCAATGTAAAAATGTCAACACATCAGGCGGTTGCCCCGTTTCGAAATCTATTTGTTGTTTCTCTAATCCGGAAACTTCTCTGTCCATGTGCCTATAGAGACAAGAAAGAAGACGTCCTCTGACGAGTACTTCTCTCTCTAAGGTGATTCTATTATAGCAATAATTACATTAATAGTCATGTTGTAGGCAACATCTCAGTGGCGTCACGGAGGGGTCGCAAGGCATTTTTGCAATTTGCATGACTTAACATTGTTTTGTAATAAAAGTCATAAAAAAGAGGGTATCGTCACTCCTTCAGAACAGAAAAATTTATATAAAGTTAAAAAAATTATACTTAGAAAACATGATTCGATATCTTTCGCAACGCCAAGGTGTACCCACAAAGACAGGTCATGGCAATTAGTTTTTAAAGAAATGCTTTCGATCCCTACAATATCGTCTTTAGGCAAGTGTTTGGTAAGCTTGTACTTGATAAGTGATATTTTCTTTTTATTCTTTTTTTTGGTTCATTACCTGTACCCACAACCTCTCAAGATGGAGGCATATTTGTCTTATCGAAGGGGGATCCTGTAAATTATTTGTGCTATTGATGTACACAAAATTCTGGACCAATCCAATCCAAACATATCTCTCCTTCTGTAGGTCCGTATGGACGGGCATAAAATTAAGATCGGATTAAGATGCGAACTCAAAGTTGGTAAAAATATTAGATATTATTGCACGCAGGTTGGTATTGAAAATAAGGCAAATCAGTCAATGGACACCCTATCAACCGAGGGCAAATCCTTTTTTAAGAGCGGAACAAAAAGCGCGCTCTTAGCCAATTATTTTTGATTTCAACTAAAATGACTGAAAACATTTTCTCGTACATTCCACTAATGACCTCCCCTCTATTTACATAAAAATAGGGAAAAACGGCCACACCCATTCAATACTAATGATGTATTTGTCGCACTCCATATAGAGATAAAAACGCGTGTAGATTTCCCACAGAGTTAGTATTTCTAACGTGGCCACAATTTGGCCATATATAGGACATCCTTCAAAACCATTTGTAATAAGCAAAAGCAATGATAAGAAAAATTTATTCACTAAGTAGATTTCTAATATAAAAATGTTTGTGCTCTACGCCGCTTTCTAAATCAATCCAATTCAGTCTGTCCGTCCGCTCACCTTTTTTTGGTGTCTTCATAATATAGGTTACAATTTTGACGACTTTTTTACGACATGAAAATCCCTACACCGGACAAGTTTCTTAACCACTCCCCATATAAAGCCTGGTTTTGAAAAATCGTTCTATGGAAAACTGTATTACACCAAGTGGAGCAGGGTATTCCATGACCCACCATACGGTGCTTTTACTTGTTTTGTCTAAATATTTTTGTCGCAAGCCAAGTTCATCTCTCCGGTGCGTTCTACTTGTTTTTCCATGAGGTTTTTCGTGCCTTCTAAAATAAATTTTCTATGTTTTTTTTGCACTTTTTTTGTAATAACGCATGTTTTTTCTTTAATATAGGCATGACAGTTTTTAACCGTAAATCAAGAACTCGGGATCCACACGCACTGGTATACAGAAGTGTATTTGTAACACGAATTTTATATAGAGCGCGACAGAAAAACATTACTACTATAAAATATAGAAAAATTATTTTTTTTACATTTTTTTTTTTTTTTGGCTTGGATGTAGTGGTGGCGAGTACAAAAAGCTAGGCATAGCCGAATCTAACTTTCTTAGTTATTATCTTTTTCCTGTAATTCACTTTTTGTGCTCTATCTGTTTGATTCCATTGTTCGGACAAATATTTACTTAATCTGAAGAGAAGAGTTTCCCAGGCTCCCTCAGTACCATGTCGATTATGGTGATTCTTGAATAACGAGGCAAGTAGTGGTATGTGCTTACCCAAAATTTCATTTCAACTTTACATCAGTTTGATAGTTCAGTCATAGTGTTATTTAATGTTTCATATGCTCTTTAGGTCTACGAATGCGTTAGCTAGAGCTTTGAACCAAATGTTAAATCAATTTGCCAGCAAACCCATCAATGAAAATCTATTACGAATTTGTGTTCAATGTTTTAAAAAGAGTTTTTCAATTTGATTTGCGGAAAACATTTTAATGACTGTTTAACAGCCAAGAAAAATTATTCATTTAATTCTGTGAATACTTCTCGCAAATAATATTTTTAAAAAAAAAAGACTATTACCCCCCTAATAAGTCTTCTGGCATTAGTATATAAATATACAAAAAAATCCTAAAGGGAGAATTAATCGATTTATCTAACGAGCCATACAAATATAGGAACTTTTACTACTAAAAGCAAGGGTCAACACTTTTGACTGAACTGAAAGTAAATTATTTCTTTACTGATATCAAGGTATTTGCAAAATTATAATAATTAGTGGATTACCTAAAGAAAAAACATAAAAAAAACAAAGGTTTTTCTGATAATTTTTTTTTTTTTGTGGATGGAAGAAAAACCACCTTTAAGTAGTAAAAACAAAAACATTTTAGAAATATATTGAAAAATGGCGAAACCGATGCATTCTCGTGGAGCAGGTTTAATTTAAGATGGTCTGCGGCAGGCAGCATAACTGCTTCAAACTTCAATTAAAAAAATAAATCCTTTAATCTATATTATTCTAGACGTTTACATACATATATATATATATTATTATAAATCTATACATAAGTATATATATATATATATATATATATATATAAATGTTGATTTTTATGTGAGAAAAAAGGACACTCTTTTATTAACCAATAGGGGTTACCACCGTGAAACACCCTTAACACAGTTTTTCATATACAAAAATGGTCGAAAAAGTGGTCAGATCTGAACCGTTTACACTCGTGTTCGTCCTTGGGACAAACCATGAATCAGAATTCATTTTATTTTATGTGATGAAATCAGATTTCACCAAAATATCTCTGATATCTGAACGTTGGATACAAAGAAACACGATGGACAGACGGACAGATAGGCTTAGATCATTTCAGAATCGGTCGATATAACAAATGGTAGGTCTATCTCAATAACCTTTGGATGTTGCATACACACATACAAACCCATCTACACGAACTGAATATACCTTCATGTATCACAATTGATGTAGGGTATAAGAATGCTTTTGTTAACTTATCGACAATGTCCTACATATTTCTATAGAGAATGTTCTTTTGAAGATATTGTAAAAAATGAAAATTGTTTGAGTTATGCTGTGTGTCGTTTGCAAAAATCGTGTTTCAAGGAAAACGCATTTAAATTTCCCAGTGGCCGAATATTGCCACGCAAACTATGTTCAAAAAGCCAAATTTTTTGTTTTTTTGACCGCTTAAAATTAGGCCACGCTCACAATTGTCTTTTTATGTCATTCTTGACTATTTAAGGAATCATTTTAAGCTAAAAAAAAATCCCTTCTAAACACGCATAATAGTAAGCGATAATCAAATTGGAAATATAAGCAAATCATCCTCCGAGAAGAAGATGAAGAAAATTTAATAAAAGCATATTTAAAGCTCAGAAGATTAAAAATAAAAATAAACTTTCTTCGAAAGCGTTTTGCAAAATAAATCCTCATGCTTATGGGAACGGGTAAAAAATTCAAGTAACCATGAAACTAAAAAATTGAGAAAAGAGCAAAAGAGAGTAATAGAGATGAAGGGTGCAAGAGCAAGTATTAAAGCTTCATTAACATTCATTATTTCATTCATAGATGTTAACGAAACGAAACTAAAAACACAGTAAAGCCCACTCGTTTACGTTTTTTTTTTTTTTTGTAAAGGAGAAAAGGAAAAAAGGAAAACACAAAACATAAAAACGGTATTTTTTTTTCTGGTTAACATGCATTAAGCCTGTGCATACATGAAACGCAAAGCATACTAATGCAGCAGAAAAACATGCAAAAGCAGTCCGGCGTAACACATACAAAATAGAAAGAAAGAAAGAAAGAAAGAAAGAAAGAAAGAAAGAGAGAGAGAATAAAAAGAAGGAAAAGCGAAATGAATGCATTTTTGTAAATTCATATTCTCTGGCGAAATTCTTTCTCTTTTTTACTTCTTACTATTTTTGGAGGGAAGAAAAAATATACATCAAAATAGGAGAAAAAGAAAAGTAGGTAAAGAAACTGGAAAAGAGAATTTGTTTTTTTCCTTCTTAACCGCACTTTTTTTAGTTTTATTTTTCTATGTGTGTTGGCTGGCGTAGTGGGTATCTTTAATATGCAAGTAAATATCTGTCGGTTTGTCTGTGTGTCTCTGTGTGCCGTTTTGCTTGAGACAACAATACAAATGCAAAGAAAAACAAAAAGTGAAAGGATAGAAGAAACTAAAGCTGATGTGACAAGTCTTTCTGTGCATATAATTATCTTCGCGGTTTATCTTTCCTTAGAGATAAAGCAAAATCAAAACAAAAAAAAAAAAACAAACATATGCTTTAAAGCCGAAAAAAGTTTTTACAATTTTTTTTTTTTATTTCCTTTTGTTTAACTTTTTTTTTTCATTTCTTTGGAAGAAGGATACGTTTTGAAGGAAATATGAAACTTCAACTGAATAGAAATTTCATTTAATTTTGTAGTTATGTTAAGCCAAAAGTTACAAGAAAAAAAAAAGATTCATTTTTCAGAGAATTTTTGTTATATGAAAAGCTTTTTTAATCGTTTTAAAATTTTAATTAATTTTTATGCTACAGCATACAAAATAAGTGCAATTAAAAGAATTCTTGCATAGGTATGTTAAAAAGATCTCATGAGGCATGCATATGCCTCATACTGAATTGATGTAGCCAAGTCTGTCCGTCTGTCATTTTTAAATAAAATTATTAAGGTCCTAAGCAAAGCCTTTGTGTTCTTAAAACTCGTTAGAAGTTCACGAAAATTTATGCATCCTTGACTAAGAAAATTAAGGAGGTGTAGGCGATGTTGAAAGAATTCACGAAATTTCGAAACTTTACAAAGATTTTGATCTCTCCCTTATATCCATAATCGGATCTTTAAATGAAAACGCAATTCGTGTTGATATTTTACTTCAATACCCTTATTCTAAAATGTCTTCAAAGTCTCTCCAACAACTGTTGCCTAACTTAAGGAGAAAACTATTTATACAATCATTGCCTACATTACTTAGTAGGCTAAGGAAATTTCTACTCATTTTTTAAGACGTGAAAAGGTGTATTTTTATTATTGACATAGCATTAAAATAAAAATAATTGTTTTCATCCAACTTAAGGTAATTTCTTCTGTACTAATAAACACAGCTTAAGTAATTTGGAAAATTTTAATTGAATTCTCGCTGCTTTAGTTAAGTACTTGATGGTCGTTTCGTAACTAAACCTAATTCCTTACAAAACTCTTTTTAATTCTTTAGATTTCGCCAAATGTACAATTTTATGGCATGCCGCTTATAATTTAATAGCCAAACGCAAAAACGAACAATAGTTTCTTTTTCTTTTCAGCGCGTATAGGAAAGCTGTATACTAATTTTATTATACCGTTTGCAAGGGTTCGCAATATGCTCAAGACGCCCTATAACAATGAATATACTGTTCCTTAGCTTCAAATTGATGTTGCATTGGAAATGTATTTCTAACGATACAACAATTGAAATAAAATTTGATTTGAAAATTAAAAAAAATGATAATCCACTTAAGCTGTAACTGTTAAAATCCCTTCTAAGCCTTACATACTTTCCTATATATAAGACATCGCATATATATTTCGTATGATAGTTGAATAGAATTCGTGAGCACCGTATTAAGAATTATTTAAATTAAAATTCATGTTTTCATACTTCGCGTTAGGTGTGTTGGGAGTATAAACCAGTGCGGTTCGTTTTTTTGCAGTCAGAAGTACAAATGAATGAATAGATTGATCAGAGTGTCGTCCTACGTTGGCTAGTATTGTTCATTCCCAACCTGCACTTAAGGCAATTTTTGAATTCCATCTCGAAACAAGAACTCGTCTTTTGAGGCTATTCTTAAAAGAACCCCTCTTTGGATGTCATCATAAGAATCGAAGCATTGTGTGGGCAAAACAATAGGTTGTCAATTGAAATTCGTCTTAATCGGCAGATTCGAAATGCAAATAAATTCGGAGCGACTTTTTCTCTATTTGAATGAAACGCCCCATACTGGAAACTCGTGATCTTATGACTTATGGGATACCAAGTTTTGAGCACTCATTGGTTCATTTGGTCGGAACAAACCATAACACACCTCGCACAGAGTCTCTGCTCAAATAGAAACTTTACGGATATTAAGTTTTATCGTCAATGTTAGTGGTTCGCTTGTTCTCAATTATGGTTACTTCAGCTTTGGATATCGTAACGTATCCCGTTTTAATCACTGGAAAGGATTTAGCAGCACTCCCTTTCGAATTAAGCAGATGGCGGTGTGTTTTTTCGGTACAGAACTACACATATTCACAGCTCCCAAAAACTAAGTTCTGCAAGCTTTAGTGTGATAACTTGAACGATTACGTAGAGCTTTAAGAAGGAGCTTTCCAATGAAGAAGTCACAGTTTTATTCAGCACATCACTTTATCTTAGGACACGGACCAAACTAATTTCGACTCCTCCTAATATATGTTTTTATTTTCATCTTGAACTCCTGACCCGATTTAAACTGATTTTGAATTTCGACCCAGGGAACTTCATTAAGGGGAAATTGAAGACTAGAATTAAGATATTACACGCAAGTCTCTAGAGCTTTGTAGTGATTTGTGTGGTTTTAGATAAAAAGGAAAAAACTATTTGTTTCATGCCAATCGAAACCTTGAACCCTCTCTCGAACTGGGCAGAGGGCTTTAATTACGGAAAAATTAAAAAGTTATCTGCGATAAATTCAAATCTATATTAAGTGATGCACATGAGTTAAGGGAAAAATGGAACAACTTAATCTCACAATAATTTTGGATAACGAGATATTTTAAAATTAATTTTTTTTTTTTAAAAGAAAAGTTTTAAAGTTCTAATCAATGTTTGCTTGTATTGATTGCAAAAATGCTATTTTGTTTCAAGCCTAAGATAGGGTATCGAAGGCACTTGTTCCAAACTGTATCTCGGTTTCCTTATTTCCTTTCCTTTCATTTTGTTAACATATTAAAAAAAAAAAAACAAAAAAAAAAAATGCAAAAAAGATTCTTGTCTTTAATTAAGGAATTTTTTTGCCTTTTTTGTTTGCTCATTCCTTAGCACTAAAGTCATAAAAAATGGAAAAGAAGAAGTATAGGAAATGAAAACGTTTCGGAACAATAAAAAATTTATATAGAAAACAATAGAGAGGAAAGCGAAAGGCAAACAGGGAAATCTTGGTTTTTTTTTTTTTTTTAAGTTTTACGATTTATGACAATAAAAAGAAAAAGAAAATTTTTCCAAAAGAAAAAAAAAAAACAAACACCAATGTGGTTTTTTTTTAAGCACTCATCACTAGAAACACAAGCGGGAATGGCTGAATCTAATATAAAAATAAAATACAGAATCAAAATGAAATACGCATCAAAGTTGAACTTCATTCCATAATTTCTAATAAAATATACTCGCATAGAGTATATTGAGGCCATTTAAAGAAAGGAAGACGATTTTTTCAAGACGAAGAAGACGAGAAATTTCCCGCAAATCGCAAATTTGCTTGGAGGGCATTTGAAGTTCGTTTCAAGCTAACATTAGATCTCAATTATATTTCTCATGTAAAGAAATTTTCTAAGATTTAATTGTATTTCGAGAGTTTTGCTTAAGAGTATGCCATAGTAAAAAACAGAAGTGATGCGTGTTATTATATATATACAAAGCAAAGCAAAACGATCCAAAAGGAAAATGAAAGAACTAGGTCATCATTCTAATTGGCATCTTAATTGTTTTGACATTTCATTTTAGATCAGAACAAAAACAAAAAAAAAAAAAAAATGCCATCTATGAAGTTTAATAATAAAAAATTACTCCAATTAGATTAAAATGCAAAAACTATTTATGTTAACATACAGTGCCGAGCAGAGTGAAGGATGCATGCCGTTTAAAAGTCAACTAATTTTCTCATTGATTTCATCGAAAGTGGTTGATAACGTAGAACATTGAAATTTCGATTTTTGTGACGGTAATTGAATGCCAACACTGGCCAAATGAAGTGCAATTCGACTTTGTGATGACCATTGAAAATTTAGTTGTGCGTACACCATAATCGGTCTTGCTTGCTCAAATACTTGAACTGAAGAAGAGAGAAAACTAATTATAAGAAACATTTTATCGTATTGCACTTTGCACTTAAGTTTTAAAAGTTGACGAAAGAGATGCGAATTTATAGATTGATTTAAAAATACAAGGGAGTTATCCAGTTAGCCAACATCAACTAAAATTTTTGTGAACGATTTCTTCGCCTGTTTTCAGATACCTCGAGAGGCACTTTTCCTAGACATCTGTCACAGACGATATCTTTCGATATCGTACTTATGGTGATTACCGTGAAGGTCATGCCGGGAAGTGATAGCTGCTGTTTACATAATCATTTCATAGTTAGTTAACCTTTTGCGTTTTATTCTTCTCTTTCAAAATGGGAAAGGGCAAATAATGTCAGAGGCCTGGATCTGCGAATAAATTGTTGGAAGAAACAATTCGAACTTTAACTTGCAGAAGTCATTTGGTCGACTATTGCGGTGTTCTTCTTCAAAGGACAGTCAGTACGACCTCGTTTAGAATGTGCAGGCAAATATTTTGTTGCTATAAATGAGAAAACAGGTTGCCTCAGATTCGAATTTAGATATTGACTGAGACATATGATAGGAGCAATATGTGATACTTATAGAGCGGAACAAAGGCAGCACCTTCGACATCAGCTTTCCAATGAGAGATACCCTATAACTTTCTCATACTGCAAACGTTCTTCCTTTGAAGTTTACTTCAATTTCATCACTTATTGTTGATAGTGTTCTCTAACACTTAATTTAACTAAGATATGACTAAACACAACGGATCAATAATGAAAATTATTTGCTTCTCCGCTACGTTTAGCTAAGAACTGAAATGAAGCATAACATAGATAAGACTTACGACTATTAAGTCGGCCAGTGTTCGCGGGTTCAAATATCGATGCGATTTGATCATACTTGGCCCTAGCTACTGGGAGTAACACTTACTGGTTGGGCACACGTGCACCAGACTACGGCCGCTACCTTGTGTCTTTCACTCTTTTGCTACTTCTTTTCAAATACCACCGTGTCGCAGGTTTAGACGACCGCTCCTGAGTAGGTGGTCACATTAAAGCCAAAAAAAAAGAAAAAAAACAAAAAAAGATAAAACGAATAAAAACATTACAGTGGGATAAATACCTCACACCACTTCACTTAATACAGTTATTTATAAAACCATTTTTGGAGATAAGGCCTTGTATGGGAAGCAGTCGATCCGATCAGAACCATTCACGATATCGTTTGTGCTTGGAGTAAAATATTTCAGTAACTTGTAGGTTGGAAACGGATAGACGGATAGACAAGGTTAAATCGATTCAAATAGTGAATTCGAAGTGAAGGATATAATAAAAGATGGGTCTATCTAAAATTCTTCTGGGTGTTCCATACGTCCGTACCAAACTTTACTTGTGTACTAGTGTGGTGAAGGGCAAAAGAACACTGAACTTAGTAGAATGGGTAAAATATATTACATCCAGCAAGTAAGTGAAATTGCTTTAAAGTTCTTGGCCGGCTCAGTATTTATATTGCTGCGAAAGCGTTTTTTGTTTAAGACCAATGACCAATCGGTCAGACGATGACTCTTTAAAGGGAAAAATTTAATGTTTCTAACTCCATTTTTTCCTTTTCAATTCAGTTTGTAAGCTTTGTGTGGTTGTTTTCCCACATTCTGTAAAATGTTTCACACATAATTGCCAATTAAAGGAAAACAAAGCTAAACAAAGAAAGATTTAAGTTTAACTTTGAAATAAAATTCATTTGCCTGCCATGAAAAACTTTGTGTAAAAATTCAAATTCAAGAAACAAAAATAAAAAAAATAAATAAATAAAAAGAAAAAAGAAAATGAATAGATAAAGAATGTTGTTGAAATTTCATCCATTACCTAAAAATGTTTAGTGGTTTTTCGGTTTCTCTGCATTTTTCTCTCAAGAAAATTTCATAAATTCCAACAAAGCTGGTGAATATAATACAAAATAAACGAAATACACGAAATATTCTTCCTCTTCTATTGTGTAAATATGTTGCATACGCATCGTTAGGTGCAGTGATAATTGCTTGTCGGTTTTCCTAAGAGATGGCGGCACTTTGTTGGCATTGGATTAAAGCAAATCTAGCATCTGCGAGAGAGACTACTGAAGAATTAAAGGGGGTTTTGAAGAAAAGATCAAAAAGCCGCCAAAGAAAGGGAATGTTTTTTTTCGGTTTTTCTTTTAATATCAGCTCATTAAATGCTCATGGACGTCGTCTATACGTGCAATACGGTAAGGGTGCGAGAAAAGCGAGGAAATATAAAGAGATAGAGATAGTGGCCGCAGCCCTGTGACTAGGAGTCCTATCGGCAAATTTTGTGGCTTTACCGACTGACCGACATTTACTACAGCTACGGCCAAGCATGGTCTACCGCACATAAATTTAAACCCGGGAAAATCGATTTAGTAGTCACGACTTTTATCTAACTGGCTGTACGGCAGCCCAAATTAAGTAAAGTGTGATGAATGATGAGGAAAATGAGAGACGATTCTATACGGAAAACGTAGTAGACCATGCCTTAGATTAGGTTTGTATTCATGGCGGTCAAGTGGCTGCAGTAAATCACGAATCAGCAAAAGCCAGGAATATCTATGAAGGAAAACTGACTCAATTGCGTCGAAAGACGGACGCAACAAGCCGAAAGTGGGAAATCTGAGCTAGGAAATCTTGGTAGGAGTGAAGTGACGTGTACTGCTCTCCTTGTTGTATTCACCAAGCATTACTGATAGCTTTCCTACTTAACTTTCGTTTCAATCAATAATCTCTTGTCTCTTCGAGCAGAGCTTTGATTCTTTGATGTCGGGTCTTGAGTTCTTATGCTGTCAGAAAGGAATTCGT
Source organism: Glossina austeni (assembly GCA_000688735.1). Classification (NCBI taxonomy): domain Eukaryota; kingdom Metazoa; phylum Arthropoda; class Insecta; order Diptera; family Glossinidae; genus Glossina; species Glossina austeni. Next base: position 150,686 of record KK502613.1, read on the forward strand.
TTTACATGTATATCTGCTTACGATAGATTGTAATTAAAAAAAAAGAAAACAATTCTTTTCATTTCATTTCCCTTCAACATCCCTTACGTCTTTCCCATAAAAAACGTAAAGCGATAAGGAATTAATTCAACACATAAGCCATGCATGAATGATGCGTCTATCAAGGGAATGCAAGTCTCCAAAAGATATTACCGAGCATTCAACCGCTTACAATACATTCCCTGAATAGAGGAAATGTTTATAAATGCATATAATAATGAATATGAAAATGTTTGCATATGCATCTGTAAAGTATGCATTTTTGAATAGATGCTACATAAAATGTGCTGTAATTGCTGTTGCTATGTGTGTTAGAAGTTTAATGAGCTTGTGAAAAATGCTCTATTTTTGTTGGCAAACAAACTTGTCTAAGTACACTATGTTAAAACGTTTTAATGGCAATGTACTGCGAGAGCAGAGAAGATATTTTAACTTGCAAAAATTCTTCTTTCGTTGAAGTTTAATTCGTTTTAAAAAAGAATCAAAAGAATGCATATATCGCACATACACATATAGAAATGTGTGTAAGAAGAACTCTAATATCTTCCAAGTCATGCATAACATAAGGAAAGTATTTAAAAAGTGTTTCACACACACACACACACACACACACACACACACACAAGTGTTCTCAAGCGACTAACTTTTCTATATACATATTAAATCGTATTAAATCAATTAAGAAGTGCTCTTGATTGTAAAAACAACAAGTAAAAGTTGATGTCAAGAAGTAAAAGAAACTTTACATTCTGCGTATGTTCATTTAAAACGCTGCGGGTAAACTAAATGTCTCTGATGTCAACTTGCAACAAAATCAAATTAAATCTTTCATTATCTATTTCGTTAGAATTCAAATAAATTTAATAACTTTTAACCCCCTTTTCAAGATACTTTAAGTGCTACAATAATTTACGCAGGTATTACGAATGTTGACGTGATGTAATAAAATAAATAATGATAGTAAGACGTAAAGAGATTTCTTCGTTTCACTTAAATTCCTAATAATATCATTAAAAAGAAAATAAGACAAAGATTTGTAAACAATTCGATAAATAAAAGTGTCAAGTGAAGGTATTTTATCGATTAAATTGCTTTGGTGGAGAAAACAATTAAAAAGACTATCGTGGATAAATACCCTACGCGATCTTACAGTT
>KK502613.1:152517-163888 GCA_000688735.1 Glossina austeni
AAACAAAATATTTTGTTTAGAAATCTGCTTCACATCGATTTACATCGTAATGATAAATTTTTGATGTATTAATGAACAAATACTTATGTAATCTTACAGCTTGCAGCGAAATAATTGTTGCTGCGATGAATAGAACACGTTAACCATTTGTTAGCTACCGAACGAAGTTGAATTCTGGAAGCATCTAAGAATTTAAGCGTAATGACTAATGCCGTTCTGAGTGAATTTCGACGTCGCTCTCGAGTAAGTGAATTCAAGGCCCGAACTTGTTACAATTTTGCACCTGTGTGCGAAATTTGAAGTTTTAAAAATAGTTATTTATGGTTACCCTCACTATCACTGGCAAAAGGTTAGCAAAAAAGAAAAGAAAAAGGAAAAGCCAACGCAAAAGTTAGCACTACACTCAAACAATTTAAAAGCTGTTTACCGGATTGATGGTATGTACGTTTAGTTGTCCGCATTACGTTTGTAACATTTTAAAGCACTGCGTTCATTTAATTTCATGTTGCAAACAATTGCAAATTTTTTGATTATATCTCTATGGTACGCGGAAACGGTAAGCAATCCGTCTATCTATCCGTCCATTTATGATTTGTGACTTAATTCTTAATAGAAGAGAGATTGTGTTGAATAAAGTTAAGAGTTGGCATTTGCTACTATAATCAAAAAGTCGAAGAATCTAAAAAGTTATAGCTGGGTACTCTGGACTATCTTTGGAGTAACTAGAAATGTCTAGGTTTAAACACAAATACAGCTTTATGCTGCTCCTAAAGAATTACCTGCAGCTTTGCTTTTTTAGTATGACAAATTACTCAGGGGATCACTTGCACGTATAACATGGTGATGGCCGGAAAGAATCGGAGAAAGAAGTGAAGATGTAGAGGGAGTAAGATCGCAGCTTAGTGAATGTGTATCCAATCACCGACTGGGCGTTCACTTTGGCTACCACTATTAAGTAGAGTCCTCAAACCGCATTGGGGTTTAAATCTATGAGCACCGACTTGATAGTCGCCTCCTTTCTAACGGCTGCTAGTAATCTTTTCTAGAGTTTCGTGGTGATTGCAGTTACCTTAAGTCCCGGGAATATGAAATATTTGAGGCGATGAATAGGCGTCGGCTTTTCCAGAAAGGAAGGCGCACAAGACCGTCGCCTAAATTATGGATATTATCCAATTCTCTGGGGGTGTGGGTAAGCCATAACATTGTCGTGTGTTTTGGCGGATATCGTTGAGTTATAATTGTGTCTTAAGCCTTGAACATGCTTAACAACAAGCAGGGAAACTTTTGCAATTAAATCGAGCGTTCTTTTTTTTTTGTTGGCAGCAACCTCAACTTAGGTTCGGTTGATTGAACTGATTATTTTTAAGGTTAAACCCAATTTTTCTAACTCTCTGTTCTCCATTTCTCAGATTGACGAACGAACATAATAAGTACGAGTTTCCGCTTTTCGCAATGGAAAATTACAATATTGGCGAGAAACAGACGTCCGAGGGAGAATAAGTTCACAAATTCCATCCTAATCGATTGCTGACGAACGAGTATAAAACTAGGCTCTAGGATTCTAATATTGTTTGATATGCGATTTTAATATCAAATGGATTTCCTGCAGCTGTATCGGTTGGTTAGCTTTGCGTAAAAGATTCATTGGTCCATTTCTGAACCAAGTCAAGTGTTTTCAAATATATCCGTTTCCATAAATTGAACTTCATTTACACTTGATTTATACTTGAGTTCAGTCAATTGAATTATTACTTGGTTTCAACACATTTCGAACATATTTTGTGCTCACGAAAAAACTTCCGCTCATGATGTTAGTTAAATTTAATTAAATTTTCAATTCTAATTAAAATTTTGTTTTTTTTTTTCTAATTAAATTTTTGTTTCAAAATAAATATTAAAAATACTTATAAATAAATAATTGAAATATTATTCATTGGCGGGCAATGAATGAAATTTTAAATTTATTTACTTTTCATTTTATTTGTTTATATTTTAATTAAATAGAAGTGAATGCAAATTAAATCAATTTAAATTGTTAAGGGATAAGTTAAGGGATAACACCACAATGACGCCTGTCTAAGAAAAAGTTTTTTTTTTAACAATTTATGTTTTTGGATAGAAGGAAAGATAGCAGAATAATAATATTTAAGGAGAGTCTTAAGCATATCTTTAAGTATTAGGCAAAGAATTATTTTGGAAAAAGAACATCACTCGGCTTACACTTCATACACTTAGTACCGGATTCAATGCCAAAATTGTATGATTGAAATGTCAGTCCCTATGTCAAAGATTTGTTGCTTGCGAAAAATGCCGAAATTTCTAAGAAAAAAAGTTTTTCTTTCATGTGATGACATCGAGGTCTTATAAAAATGTCAGAATGGGGCCAAGCAGCTATGGAATTAGATTTTTTAAAGCGGTGTAAAAAATACTGCACTACAGCCGATATTTACACAATTTACAACGCCTATGTCCGGCCAAAATTAGAGTATAACTAGCACGTGTGGGCGGGATCCTCCAAATCGTGTTTGAAAATGCTCGACCGCATGCAATGAAGGAGACAGGTGCCCATGGGTGACAAAACTGCGTCCGCGATACTCTCGAGTACCAGCGTAATGCGAACTGGGTAAGTGGCAAGTGTTCTACAGGTATAAAAGAGATTTCTTTATCTATTTAGTCCTCTACTAAGATCACAAGGACTTCTCTTCGTTCTCACCTTCTCGTGCTGAAGTTGCCTGCATGTCGTACAACACGCTACTGCGACTTGTCATTCGTTAACCATACTGCGCTCCTCTGGGACAATCTACCAGCAGAGGTCTTTTCCATCGTGGCCGATGCTTCCATTTTTATATCGAAACTACACAAAAGCTACTTCCGCCTGCTATCTTCTCTACCTATAAACCTTCTTGTCTGCCAGCGTGCCTGCGCGTATAGGAGACATCCCTTAAATGGCTCGTAATATAGAAAAAAAAAAGTTTGCGATATCTATTACAAATAATGAAATTTTATAAAATTTACAGCCGTAAGCTGGCTGGGACCAGTCGCTAGCCATAGGATCAAGCAATACGTTTTGTTATCGTAGCTTTTGTGACTTTGTATCATATCTGGCTGGTATGCTGCTACTCTCCAATATAAATTTTATTATAAATCAAATTTGTCAGCTCGCGGAAGTCAATGTTAACTTTTTCTTTATTTTAGATATTGGTTCACGCTCAAAATTTTTTTTTTTTAAATCACATCAGGTAGAAATGATCGCTTTTGGAATTTCTGTAAAAGTTCAACCTTGAAACCTCTCTTTTTGCCACTTTTAGATCCGCTCTTATTTCATCAATAATATGGATAATCTTGGTGAATAAAACCATTAAGATTTAGTGGTTTATTGGAGGGAGCTATTGGTCCAGTAAAAAGGCACATGATCTTGAGCTGTACGGCATATTGCAAACAGTTTGTTAAAACCGCATTATGTCCAAGCCGACGAAATCATTTACTTCATGTCACAAAAAATTAGTTATAATGTTTCTCTGGTGTTTCATATTGAGGGTAACTGGAAAATGGCATTTTCAGCTCGTAAACCACATCCAAAACTTATTTTTGTACAAGCACAAGTTCCTTAAGAACACCTGTGAGGGAATAATCCTTCTTTACGAAGTCATTTAACCACATATGAACTTTATTCCACATGCATGAAACGTAACCTTGGGTTCATTGTTTCCGTCATAACTTTTAACAATTTTTTTACACTGTACACTATACACTATGTGCTATATATCACAAATAATGGCAAGATCCGAACAGCTTTATGTACGTTTGCCACCAGATGGTTGAATCTAGACAATTGATCGCGAAATGTAAAATAATTCCTAAATAAATTTTGAAATTAAATCAAATTCAATTATAATTATGATTAAGGCATAATTGAATAATTATTTAATTACTTTGCAGTTTGAAATATAATTAAAATTTTGTGAAAATCAATGCATTTCAGTTCGAATGACTTCGAGATGGCACTAATTGAAGTTAGGTGCAGTTATACTCCATAGTCTACAAGTACACATTAAGTTTCTCCTTTCGTACGCAATATCCAAAACGACTTGAGGTGGATTGATTATTCAACCAGTTAACTGTATCGACTTGTAGAGTATGTGTAGTATGAGATTAGGTTATAATGAAATGATTTGACAAAACGATATACACACGTTACACAAAATGCATTTTTATAGCAAATATATATTCATAATGATAATATTTGGTGAGGAAATCCGACAAGGACGGATGGACGGATCATGACGTATACGGTCGCCAGATACACTTAACTGGTTAAAGATATAACTCATTAAGAAATGATTTAAACCTGTCCGTCCGTATGTCCCTTAGTCTATGTTAGTTGGGATCAGAATTTGATTTTTTGAGTTTGAATGAACTTTCTTACAAAAAGAAACTTTTCCACGGATAATGTTCCAGAACAGAGGACTTGGATACAAATTTACTATAAAAAAATTGGGTCACATTGACAAAAGTTTATTCCATACTTCCCACAGTCACATCAGCGTTCTGATAGAAAATAATTTATCGTTCCTAATAATGAAACTAATAGGATAGTGTACTCAGTGGCGGCTTTGTCCGACAACAATATTTTACCTCGTTTTAGCTGAACTTGAGAAAATTTTCAATACGAATTCAATCGAAGTACTCTACTGCAATAAAATAATGAAAATAATGAAAAAAAAAAAAAAGTATTTGTATTCTTTTTAGTGATTTGTTGAGGCATACCAAAGCTGATGAGAAGTGAATTGATTTATAATAAATTTCTCGCGTTACACAACAAAAACATTGATTGCTCTAATTTCTGAAGATTTTTCATTAATACATACAATGGAAAACTTATAGGTACTGACACATATATTTATGTATAGGTGGATTGAAATGAAAAACATTCAACACACAATGCATGAGCACACGCAACAAAGTAAATCGAAAACGATAGTGTTATGTGATATGTAAGCGAAACAAATGAAGCAAAGGAAAAACATCAAAGTGTCGTAAATCCGTAATATTTGCTAAAGGCGTTCGTTTTAAGATTAACAATGATTTTGGGTGACAGTACACTGAAACAGAAATAGAGTGTGTATGTGTGAGAGAAAGTGACAAAGACAGAGAAAGAAAGAGAGAAAGAGAGAGAGAGAGACAGGGGACAGAGAGATAGAAAGGTAATTACTTTCGGGTAATGATATTGAACGATTTTGTGAGGAACGATAACGGGCGGCCCGACCGAAACCAGATAAAGGACGAAAGCCGGCAAATAAACGACGTCGTAAACCAGAATCAGCATTTGCTGAGGCAATTTGCTGCTGTTGTTGCAATTGCTGTTGTTGAAGCTGTTGTACTTGTTGCAGTTGCTGTTGCTGATAAAACTGATTGTTCGCAAATTTTAGTTTAGCTGATGACGATGACGACGATGATGCTTTAGTAGCGTAGTAGTTGATGCCTATTCCGCCACTTAGATAAGCTGCCGTTGACATACTAGCCACCGAAGGCATTTCCGATATATTTGATAAACGATAGGCTATAGATGCATGAGCGTGTGTATGTGAGTAAATTTTTGTATATATTTTTGTGATAGGGAGCGTAGAGAGAAATGTTTCAAGCACACGTTTTTGGTGTTACGAAGGAAATGTTCATGTTAACGATGGCATTTTCGGATAGTGATGATAGTAAGAAAAAAAAGCATTTGGCGAAATTAAGTTAATGTAGGCAGCAAATAGAGGATCATTTTACTTAAAATTAATTTAATTTTTTTGCGTTGTAATAATAAATTTGCAAAAAATATTTTAAAAAATGTTGTAAAATGTAAAAAATTAAATGTTAATGAATATTTAAGAAAAGTTTACTTTAAAAAAATAAAGGCTTTTTATAATTCTATGGAATTTAAAACAACTATCACTAGCGCTTTTTCTCTTGCATATTTAAAAATTGTTTTTTCAATTTTTTTTTTTTTTTTTTACCATTACTACGGTGTTTTTAATTTTATGCCATTTATTATATTTTTTTTTTTTTTTATTATTTTCATTTAAAAAAATGACTGTTCTATCCATTTAATTAAAATTATTTTATTATTATTTTTTTTATAATGTTTTTTTATTTTTGCCCAAAAATGAAGGAAAAGACATTTTAACAATGTCGAGAACACCCTGTGCTGAAGTACTGAAGTGAATAACTAACAGGAAGTTAAGCTCTTAAAAAAAAAAAAAAAATCCTTAACAAAAGTGACATTAGTGTGGTGAGTTTATGCATTCGTGTACATATATACAAAGAAAAAAAAAAAGAAAGAAATCAACAGAAAATAATGCAAGCCAGTAAGAAAGCTATACTCGCCTAAGGACGAATATTGCATAACCAGGTTGTTACAACAATTGTTCGTTCATAACAGGCAGCCAAACACCGTTTCCGCTATTCGCTTTCAGATAGCTCTGGTCAATAAAAGTTTGGCTTAGATATCCGTTTAGTGTTGTAGCGAACGCATTATTGAAAGCATTAAAGAAAAGTCAGCAAATATTTTCCGAACTAAATGAATGCTATAGCTTTCTATCCCATGTCATTGGAATTTCAAACAATAATTCGATAAACGGATTGATTCCGACTTTTTTGCTATTGTACGTAGTGACCACTACCAGCTGTGCCATGCGATATGATGAAATTACTATACCTAAATAATATTATGCTCATTGTCATCATCCTCATCTTTCCCCTAAAGGCTATAGAAATCCTTAACACCTTATATTCGTCTAATAGCTGTGCAACGTCTTGCGGTCTTCCGTGTATTCCTTAGTCAAAGACCAGCTAGCAAAAGATTTATGACGGGTAATAATCCTTGGAAGAGAGCGGTAAGTAATTTAACTTAGACCAACGCTACCGCACTAACACTTGTCAGAAGCTGTTTGGCAATAAAATACGTTCTTAAGTACAGCAATGGAAGTTAAGGTAGAAAAACTAACAACAAAAATAACAATGGCTAATAAATTTTGCCTTCTTTTTTTTTCGATTCTCTTAAGTAATATACGAAACTATCTTAGTTTTCACTAAAAATATTCCTTAATAAATAAAGAAAAAGGCAAAGACAAACAAGGATCCTTGTAGTGTTGGTATAGTAAAAGCTATTTTAATGCAAAAAAAAAAAAAAAAGAAAAAAACGAAAAAAAAATCGTCCAACAAATTATTACTGCCTTGGAAATCGGTTATACTGTGCGCAAAGACGCACATTTAATTTACTGTCTCTTTCAGTTTTTATCACTGTTGCTTTCTCCTCCTATTCCTTTTTTCAAGCACCAAATGTTTTTCAAGTCTCAGCTTAAATATATTTAAGGACATTAAGTTTTGTTGCTTAAAAAAAGATTTAATGGCACTTGCAGCAAACTCTGAAATTTTTAAAATATAAAGCAGCAGCAGCAGCAGTAGTAGTAGTAGTAGACAACTTAGTCAGTGAAGTGAAGGAAGAAAAGGGCAAATTTGCGTCTACTCAACTAGTACCCGGTATTATCGAATAGATGCCATAATATAATATGCAATAGTACCTTATTGCTGCCTCTTTTTTTTTTTTTCATTCACTCTTAAGTGCTTACTTGTGAGCATGTTTTCATATTTAAAAGCAATGTTGTTGCGATTTAATGATTGAATATAAAATGTTTAAAAAAAAAAAAAAACCAGTAAAAATATGTATAAACATAGAAGTGCTTTAAAATTATTTTTTCGATATATCGACATATGGCCTTAGGTTTGGGCGTATGGGTATATGGACATACGGATACAATGCCATGCGGACATGCGGTTGTAAGAACATATCGTGTGAACATACGCACATATGCACGTACGGATATAAAGGCCGTACGTATGTATAGACATATACCGACACATGGACAGACGAACATGCGGACATATGGACAAACGAACAAACTGCTTTAAATGCATCAAGCATTAATGGAATTAACGGTGCTAAGAGTGAACAAAGAATAATTTTCTGAATCCATTGATAATGTATAATAAAAGGTAGGCTTAACTCATGTTTTTTTTTGGATGTGCTTCCCCATAAACTTAATATATATCCTTATGACTAGGGACATCGAATATGACAATAGTTCCAAAATATTTTTTTAATTTCTTTTGTTTCTTCCACCTTTGGTTTCAAATAGGTTTCGGTGCGGGTGTTGAAAGAATTAATGGTATGTGGAAACAGAAAACAGAACTGTTCAGTTTTTCTTATATTTGCTCGGAAGAGTGGATTGGTAGAAAAGATTTGTCAGCAGAATATATTGGCTTCGGATGTGTGAACCTTTTAAATGTTGACGATTTAAATTGAATTAATTGGTTATCCGCTACATTTCAATACTTTGGAATGAGTTTTATTGCTTCGTACCTCAACGTTAAAAATTCGAAAGAATTAAAAAAGACTTTACTCTCCTTCACGGTTGATTATGCAAATTTGAAGCTGGCAATATTTTTACGTGGAAATTGCGGCTCTAAACTTATAATGTGCTGAAGTTGGTATGCCGATCATTAAGACGTTTGTTTGCTAGAACAACGCCTTCAAGTTGCCTTAAGGCGTGGGAATTACAGCACATATTATTCCCGGTACCAACTAACTCGATTTTAGAAAAGGTAAAGGTAAGGAGAGTTTAACTAACTCGATTTTATGGCTTTTTTTTAAAGGCACGTATGCCAAGAATACTGTTCACGTCGCCCAACAAAATGAATTTTAGCTGTGTTGGCGGAAGAGAAATGCTCTCACGAAACCATTTGCTTTTCCATAGATAACAACGAAAATTGGACTAAAGACTTACTCTTGATGTCTAAGCGATGTCTAAAACTATCGTCGTTAAAACGTTACACTATCCTATAAAGTGCTTTCATTTAAAAAGGTCTTGATCTTCAAATCAGTTAAGTGTATATGTGTAAAGGTTAATCTTCACGCCGTCAGCAATCTACCAGACAGATGCGCTTGGCTAATCGAATTGAGAGTGTCGTGGTGATTACATCTTAAGAAGCGATTAAGAGCGTTTTTCTATTAACAGGAGGGACAATTTTTCTTTCTGAGTATGACCACTCACCCAGCGGATATCCATTATACGTGTAACAAGGTGATGAGTAGAAAGAATTGAGGAAAGACGAGGTAGTAACCGCCACGTAGTGGGTGCGATGCCAATCAATAGGTGTTTATGACTTTACCTACCAAGCTGTCTATAGCTCCGACCAAGGTAAGCTCTGCTGCACTCGGGATTTGACTTGATTTCACAGCATTGACTTTGTAGTTGCGAATCTTAGCTACTTGGCTTTTCACGTGGACGGGATGGTAATAATATATATGATATAATAGAAAGGTGAGACTGCCACGCCAGCATTCTTTATTCGATGCATTTCTAGGTATACAAAAGTTAGTGCATCTTACTATCTTGCAGGAAGCTTCACTTAGCTCCGCTGAAGTTACATATGGGAATGGTTGAAAATGTGGACTCAGAATAGGTACACATCGAGAAGTACATCATCCGTCTGAGCTTATTGATCAGAGATCTAAGCTCTCTTGTCACAACGTTTGAATACGAACAATGTAAACGATGGCTGGGCAAAGGTAAATGCAAAAGAGACGTCGGAAGAAAGATTTGTCGTGGCTTCTGTTCCGTTCTCGGAAACGAGCTAAGACAGGGCTATCAAAATTTATTTCATATTCATTGTAGGACGAGGTTATTTTGGTGTGATGCAAATTGTGCTCTCTGAAGCCAGCCGTCATTTGACACGTTTTTTGTTAAAAGCATGAGAATAGTGAGATGTGCTTTACTTCGTTTAATGTAACCAATTACGCTATACATGGAACAAGGAGTCGATTAGAAAAAATTGAGAAAAGAAGAAGAGATAGGAAGTGACCGCAGTCTAGTGGGTGAGTGACCAATCGGTAGGTATTATGCCTTTAGCGATACTATGATCCAGGGTAGTCAAAACTCACGAAAATTTGAACCGACTTCGTAAGGGCATCTCTTATTTACTCAGCTGAATAGCAACCCATAAATCGCTTGCAATCTTTTGCTCAGATAAGCATTCATGCTTAATGTCCGCGGCTAGTTAGAAACATGACAGCATCTTATTTTTAGTTCATACAGATGATTATCCAATTAATTACGAAAAAGTTATCAACTCATTAGGGACTACATTTGAACCGATAAGCAGACGCTAATTGAATTTGTAAGAGATTATCGAATTTTGTCGCAAGTCTAGAACTGAATTGACATTAGATGGATGAACCGAACAGGCAGCTTCTTAATTGCCTTCTTCCTGGCTTTTTGCACCATCCGTTCTTTTTATGCAAGCGAAGCTCTAGTGTTTACCTACGCACATCTTATTTACAAATCATTCTATTAAGCGTTTAGTTTTTTTTTTGTTTTTTTTTTAGCTTAAAGTGCAAAAATAGTTGGAGAAGAAAGTTGAAAAAGTTTATTTAGAAGTTCTTCTTTCTTTTCGTTTTCATCGCAATTATGTGAAAGTGTTGAAGTGTTAAATTTTCCGGCAAGTGACTTGAATGCAAATTTAATCAGGCTTGAAATTTGCCAAATGCTACTCTGAACTTAATTACGAAATAAATTTGCGAAAAGCGTTGTGAATCAAATTATTGGCTGATTAATGTAATGGTGTTGACACACGAGTCGTGCGAATATGCGTTAATATGTGAATGCGGTTTGGTTTTATTATTGCAATGCAAATATAAAAGCGAAAGCTTGCTTAACTTAACCATAAATAAATGGATATTTGCAAAAAACCAGAGGGGAGGGCGCGGGTGGTAAAAAGTTTCATACCATCCTTTCTACAAACAAAGGCGCACACGCACACGCACACGCACACGTACACTCAGACGCAAGCACAGGAGTGTAAATCATAAAATGACAAACTTTAGAAAACCACAAAAATGCGGAAGACATGGTCGGTGTGCTGGTGGTGGTGGTGGTGGTGGTGGTGGTGGTGGTGCTGGTGGTAACACGAGCGGTTAAGGATATAAGCATAAGTATGAAATATATATGTATGTGGACAAAAGGATAACTGGTTCTAAATTACTTATACAGAGCCTTGTGTGTTATGCATTATAAATTACAGTGCAATGGTTAGACATTAAGTAATCTCAAAAATATTGAGCTTAATATAGGCCACATACAGATAATATCTAGACCCTAATGAAAGTGTACAACGTATGAGTGGGAACAGAATGAATACAATGAAATGCATGTATGTATGTGTTTAAAATGCCTGAAGGCTCTATGTGCATCTAGTGTGTGTATGCACCTTTGGTGGGAGTGTCTTGTCTTGTAATTCACAGACAAATGAAAGCATAAGTTTTGTTGTT
>KK502613.1:164906-176625 GCA_000688735.1 Glossina austeni
AAAAAAAAAAAAAAAAAGAATAACGAAAAAAATATTTTTTCTTTTACTAAACAATTTGATATGATTTTTAAATTTTAAAAGCAGAAAACGTTTAATTTTTTTTTTAAGCAAAATGCATATTTTTCGCTTCTACGTTCTACTGCTTCTACTGCAAAGCTAGCAAAAATTCTAAATCCATTAATAATAGTAATAAACTTCAATAACTGCAGCAACATAATCTACATAAATATTTTTATAAGCGTGAAAAGGAAAGTGTTTCGGTTGGTTGGATTTACAGTGATTTACTATAGAAAACGTTGTCTGTTGAAAAATTCATGAAATTTTGCAAATCGATATTAATTATAATTTTCAAATTATTAGCGAAAATATTTTGAAATTTTGATTTTTTGAAATGTGCTTTTCAAGAATTCAATTCATTCATTCCAATAAATTTAAATGTCGCGTTTTTGAAGTGCACTCAAGATTGTGGAAGACTTTAAATCGATTCGAGACTATTGCGAGCAGCCAAACTTAAATATAGGATTCAAACTGAATTCAATCGTTTGTAATCGCGAGAAGACTATAAATCTAAGGTTATTAAAGGAAAGACATTCGGTTGGAGGTCGTTTTTATTTTTCTTATATTTCGTGTTATATCTGATTGGCATTATTATTTTTATACCCTACACAACTTGTAGTACAAGCGTATATCAAGTTTGTGTGGATGAATGAAGTGGCCAGATGGGATTAAGGTTCACCAATCATTTATTACACTGATTGATTCCGCCTGTCTATCCGTCTGTCCGTAGTGTTTTCAACTTGCAGGTTGCAAATTTTTCAGATATTTTTATGTGGTTTGGCACACCGCCACTTTTTAATTCAAGGATGAGCACTATGGAAAATGGTTCGGTTCGGATCACCTTTTCGACGACTCTCCATATAAAACTTAATTTTGCATTTGCATTAAAGGAAGTGATATAAGGTCTCTGATGGTGGACCGTGTCCCACTGTAGTGTTTTACTTGTTTTATGCAGTAAAAATATTATTAATTATTAAGAAAATTAAGATCTCGTCTCACCGTTTAGTACCATCACATTGTTTTACAAAGTTTACGAAGCGAGTAGAGTAAGTTATTGAACGAGTGCAAGATCTACTTTTCTATCTCTACTAGATTAGTAAAAGTTTTGTTTTGTAAGTATGTTAAAAAGTTTTTTTGCTTCCTTAATAATATAAAAGATTTTCGTGTCTACTTTTAGGCATAACTCATGTAAATTTTGTTGCCTACGTTAAGCGAAGTTTCCTTCTCTTGTAATATGTTTTTGGTTTTTTTTTGCAAATAAAATATTTGCTTGCAATCATTTTGAATCATTTTTACAGGCATAAGGGATAAGGAATCTTTTAGGAAGAAGCTGGCTTCACTTTTATCTTCTTCTCTTTTTTTTTTTTTTGCTAGCAGTGTGCTCTACAGCTTGTATTTTTTCATCTATTAAACGCTCTCAAGTTGGTGCTACCAACAATCAAGAGGATGTAAATTTAATTTGAGGTTCAATAAATTGCTTTTGAGGTATGCGCACAATGCAAATGCAATTCAGGATAACGGTCGTCAGTTAGTTAGTTAGTTAGGAAAACTGCTGCGATAGCACTAACGTACAAAAGCCATAAGTCATTTCTCCTATAAAAAAGATAATTGTCAATGGACTACTTTAGCTTGCATAAGATTATGCTAAAAATCATGTTTTTTGCATTTTTATACAATTATTCATGCTTTTTAGAACTTCTGATTATCTGGCTGATTGCATTTGGTTTGCTTTAGAGATAAGACAATGCTGCAATTCGCTGTCTATATATTTAATAATGCGAAGACTAAAACATAAATCGCGAAAAAGGAAGTTTTTACACGTGCCTTTTCATTTTCACTGCTGTTTCATTGCTGTTTTTTACCCATCTCAGCTTAGGTGGGCGATGGAATCATCGTAGTTTTTGAAATTTTAAATTATTATAAACTTTAAATGTACCTTGGATATGATGTATTTACAATGAACTTTTGTAGATTATACTTGAGAATGGATTCAATTTGTCCAGAGTTGATGCATGAAACTCAAAAGGAATAAAAGCAAAGTTGAAAACTTAATGCTGCTGTGAAAAGGTCATGATTGAAAACATTCAAGGTGATGCATATGTAAAATTTTATTCAAGGTATTATTTGCTTTTCATTAAACTTTTTTGTTTTATATTAATCTTTATGCTGTAATAAATCTTCTAATTATTTATTACAATTTATAGGCAATGAAAATATGAAATTTAAATTTATTTTGCAAAAGTTTATTTTGTTTTTGGTTTTTGTTTTTTTTTTTTTTTTCTTACTATGAGCAATCACTTGTGGGTTGTCTTGTATAAATGTAATGAAGGTCAGCTGAAGGTCAGAAAGAGAAAGACATAAGAAGTCGAAGTGGCTGCAGTCTAGTAATATGTGACTGATCCGGTAAGTGGGAGTCAAGTGCCCTTGACTCCTGAGTACTCACTTTGGCTACGACGGCTGAGTATGGTCAAACCACACTGGGATTTGAACTTGAGAGTAACGACTTGTAGTCATGTTTCTTATCTGCTTGGGTATGCCACAAATAGTTTTTGATATATGCGTGAACTCTGTTTTGAGGGTAAGAAGAAAATAAAAAAAAATTCCTATATGTTACTGCATGAAGCTTAAACTGCACAGGCAACCTATAATTCGTGTAATTAACTTCAATTACCTTTTCTTCTTTTTGTAAATAGTCCGCATTTAATGCTTCGTAATTTAAGGTGTATTAGTACTTTTTCAAACTTCTGAAAAAGATTACCGCCTTTCCCCTGATAATGTTGCCTACATGAGGGCTTACTTTATAAACCTTTAAAACAGGTGCCTATATGAGCGCTTATTTTTTTTATTTTTATTTTTACTGCCTACTTTTGTGCGATATACTTATTTGTATAAGTCAATGAAGAATACTTTACCACATTGCCTTCTAGAACGGTCTCTACATTTTCTAGTTTAAAAAGCACTGTAAATCCTTTACATAATCGTTTTCTCATTTTAGAAAAGTTTGTGTATATTTGAATATATATTTGTGATTATGCAAGTGAAGGTAATTATCAAAATTCGGTGTCTTTTTTTTTTTACAATGTTTTACAAACTCTACTTGTTAGAGAGAGAAAAAAAGGATAACAAATTCTAATTGTTGGCAAATGCATAATATGAGAAAAGTTTAAAAAAAAAAAAAAATTATATTTTCAACTTTATAAAACTTTTCTGGTTTTTTTTTTTTTCGTTATCTCTTTGTTTAACTAATTTTGATAAAGGGAAATAAGTAACTGTAATCTTTTTGTTTAAAAGCATTTGCTAAGAGAGGGAGAGCCAGAAAAGGCAAAAAAAAAAAAAAAAGAGGAAAGAATGACAACCACGAGAACTAGAACTCAACTTAAATGGAGGTTAAGTAGCAGAGAGATGATATTGGAAAGGATTGAGAGAGATAAGAAAAAAAAAAAAAAAAAAAAAAAAAAAAAAAAAAAAAAAAAAAAAAAAAAAAAAAAAGGAAAAAAAAAAACAAACGAAACAAGTTGAACAATGAAATGAGAAGAACAAAGTTTTGAAAATGTTTTCGAAACTTATAACAAGAGTCGTACGAGATAGAAACTTCAAAAACATATATAACGAGGCTATTGAAAAGAAGACGAAGAAGAAAAACAAAATTAGAAAAAATTGCAACGAAAAGTGATAAGGAGGAGAAGACAAAGTGAAGAAGGTAGAGCTTTGTTTCTTTTAAAAAAGTTAATATTTCTTTTTTATTTTTTATTTTTTATTTTTTTTTTGTATATATACACACTATGGCGGACCTGAACTACTAGAGAGATCTTGTGTCGGTACTGGCAGTGCTCCTCCACTTATGGTCGGTATACCGCCTCCACCGAGACCGCTGCGCTGCAATTCTTGCTGTTGCAATTGTACGCCCAAAATGGGCATAGGCACTGGTGGTGGCCTCACTCCGGGTCGGCCAACGCGTGTTGTCGTTGCACTGCTGCCAGTTGCTGCCGGCCGATCGGTACGTTCCGGATAATCGGGCACATTTACAATCGGTATGTCCGCCTGTGAGCTGCCGGCTTCCGGGCCTTTTGCCGCATTCTGGACGGATTTATCGGCTGCAATAGTGGCGTTTTTAAATTCGCCCGCTTGTTTAAGTACGCGATAAACTTGATCGATATCAGTTAATTCTGATGCGATATTATTGGCGAACATGGCAAATACATATGTATAGATGTGAGATGGTGGTGGTTGGTGGCAGGATTAAAGGTGACAAGAGTGAGATTTATTTTTTTTTTTTTTTGTTTTTCAAATATTCGTTACGGTCCCAATTTTTGTTTTTCGAAATAAAAGAAGGGTTCAGATTTTGATTTTTTTTTTCGTTTTTTTTGTTTTTTTGTTTCGATTTTTGCGATTTGTATTTAAAGGAGGGGAAAGAATAACGATTTTTTAATGAGCTTCTTATCTTACCATGAAATGTTTAAATCATTTTCATTCTTGCAAATAAAGAAAAAAAAAACTAAATAAATAAATAAATAATATAAATAAAAAAATGTTTATGTATTACGTGTGTCTCTTTGCTTTACTCAATAAAGAAAAAACTACATTTTAGCCTAATTTATTTGGATTGCGGTGTGCTTCGAATGCTTCGGATCTCAATTAAAAAAACAAGAAAAGATAATAATTGTAAAATTTATTTGCAAAACAATTCAAATTAAATTAAGTAGAAAACAAGCAATTGACTGCTTCACCAGTTTTTTTTTTTTGCCCATAAAAAAATTATTTACATATACCTGAATGCGTATGTGCATGAATGCATGCACATATGTGAAAATGACCTTTCAATTAATTTAGTGTGAAATCGCTTTAATTTGCATTTATTACACCTCTTAACACCGTAGGTCAATACAATACATTCACGCAAATTACGCTCTGAAGTTCAACGTAATGCTTACTGAATTAATTCTTAGAAAATTGAATACTTTTTTAGACAGTTTTTATTAAGGGCTGAACATGTAAATAAATTGTTATTACGAAACATTTAAGAAGTGTGCATAAAATTATTAGGTGTTAGACATTTGGAGTTCTGTTAACTTAATGATATTTATTTACTTCTCAGCCCGTGTATTCGCCTGCCTACCTAGGGTTTAATTAGTATATAAATAAATAAAAAATTTCGATCTGAAGACAGCAGACAGTTGTGCAATTGCACAATGTTACCCTTTTGCGATACCTCTCGTGGTTAAATTTGTTTTTCTTTTAACTATTTATAGACGACAATAGTTATTCATTAGTAGTTATAGAAAAAGGGAAATATGTGTCTTTTGATGAAAAATTAAGAAGCGATGTGGCGAAATTTGTCAGAGCTATTCTAATTATTATATTTACATAAATATTTATAATATATGATATCGCATATAAGAATATATATATATTAGGTGTGACAATGAATTATGACCATTGAAATTTGTTGCATTTATAATATGCATCTGGCGATTTAACCTTTTTCGAAATTTCAGGTATTGATAACTTCAATATTGACGTTTACACGGTATGGGTTTCATCCGTTTACGAGCTACTGTTCAGAGTATATGGGGAGCCGAGCTATGGGGTCACCCGGGGTTTAACATACATGTGCCGAAACCCTAACCTTTTCAAGGTGCTTTTTTCCCATGGTCAATGGCAAAGAAGGGTTTAAAGTTTGCTATCTATAATCTGGTGACGGGTTTTTACTCTTGGAAGCCTAAGAGGAGTAGCGAAAGAGGCTCTATTTTCTTTTTTTTCTCTCTTTTGGTTTTCTTTTATGGAGACCATCAAACCACATCATGGCCGACGATATTTAAGAGGGCTGTGGCACAGTTGGGTGTGTGCTGTATGATGACAACCTTAGAAGGATTATTTCCGCGACAAAGAATATTGTTTGGATGGCCTTCTGGGACGTGTGAAGAGACCGAAGGCAAGAGTGGCTGCGGCTGCAGAAAGTAAGAGATCACCCAAAGCTGTATAACATGACGTAAGGTTTGTACGAACGATAAGCCATGAAGTTAATGGGTGTCCACGAGGATTAGGTTGCCCAAAAGTAGGATTGCTCCGAGCGGGAAGATGCAATACTCATCTGATTGTCGAAAGAATGCTTTGTTAAGAGCTTTAAATATTTCCGCCAAATGTTAAGTCGATAGCTTCAGTTTGGCGGCCACGAGAATGCTTACAATAGACATTACAAGGACGGGACGTACGGACAACCGGACAAAACGGAAAGAGGGACATGCTTAAATCAATTCAATATTTGATGGTAATCAGTAATATACACACTTTGTACCATCTCCGAAACTTCCTTCTGGGCGAATATATCCCTCATGGGTATAAATATATAAATATAACTATCCAGGTAAGTATGCATAACAATATAAATACAAAGATTAAACATTATGTAAACATTTTGTGATATCGCTTATGATAAATGTTTATGACAAATTTCAGAGACAATCTTTTTGAAATTTTTTAATTGCTTCTTTGAATCTATCCCGTTTTGTAAATATTGCAGTGAATGTATTTTGATTGAATGGGGCAACCCTCAATTGGCAAAAAGTCAAGACCCGGCTTTTTCAATTATGCGCCTTTCTCGAACATTGGGTATTTTTACGGATACTTTGTTCAAGGACTTGAATGAGTTAAAATTTCGTTATATTAAATCACGCCAAGGAAAATAAAGTTTACTTCGAGACCAATTACTTTCGTAGATAAACAAGATAGCGGCAATTATGTAGCCCGATGAAGCTACGCTCGGCAAAAGGTTCGCTTAACGAGGTAAATTACTTCAGTTGAATGTGTTTATTTTTTAAAGAAAGTGTCGAGCGTACCCTGCTGTTATTAAGATATATAGGAATTGTGTATAATGTTTAAAAATGTCTCAGAATTGCTGAAGTACGTTTCTATAAACGATAGTCCCCATGAGGAACAGAAATTTTGTAATCAATACTTCGAATAAAAGTGAAAATTAAGAAAATCGCTATTGGGTGTTAAGGATTAATAAGCTCGAATGTTCGAAAAGGAAGTTCCAGCATAGCAGGCCAGTAAAACTTTGAATGACAACTGCATGCGCAGGGATTACATGGATTTATTTCTCGATAGTTTTTCTCATCTAAGACTCTAGGTGCTTAGGTGTGTCTTCAAGACATCAAAGCCGCTAAAGAATTAGGCAAACATGACTAGGACTAGTGTATTGTATTAACAAATCATCAGGCGTCATCTGATGGGGAAACTACCATTCGGAAGCCAAATTTCGGGCCGGTAGTAGTCTTTGTAGAACAGTTATCGAATTTTCTGATGAATGACCCTGTGCTCTTTTAAACTCAATTGATCTTTATAAACTCTTTTTTCCTAGCGCTCATAAGATTGCTTTGTGGGCATCCATTTTGTCCTGTTTCCGGATTCATAAAAGTTCTCCTATTTTTCCTACATAAACCCACAAATCAGGTAAAAATCAGTGTTCGCGAAANTCCTCCAACTTGTGCGAATCAATAAAATAATGGGTTATGAATGACTTCCTCCTAGAGAAAGAAAGCTTCTTACATTTATTTAGGTTTAGTGTCATACAATTTGAAGAGCACCAAGCCACCAATTCATTTAGGTCAGTTTGAAGCTGATGTGATTGCGATTCAATGGAGAAGGTTCAGGTTTCAGTTTCACATCATCAGCATGTATTAAGATCTGGCTAGATTTAATCACCGAGGGCAAGTCATTAATGTATAGATTAAATAAAATGGGTCCTAAGTGACTACCTTGCGGTACGCCTGACGTAACGGGGAATTCATATGAGATGGTGAAGTTAAACAAGACCCTGAATGATCTATTATGCAGATAAGATAAGAGATTATCCATTTCACTAAATGGGAAGGGAAGCCAGCGGCTTGAAGTTTAAAGATAAGGAATTTGTTGTTAACCAAATCAAACGCATTGCTAAAATCGGTGTATATGACGTCCGTGCAAGAGCCATTGGAAAATGCCTTGAAAACCTGGCAAGTAAACTCTAACAGATTAATGATCGTAGATCTTCCTCTTCGGAAGCCATTTGTTCGAATTATTCACAACTAGGAAACTAAGACGTATCACATTCAAGTTTCACACAACTATAAGGAATATAAAATTGCTAAATGGACTGACGTGACAATACAAGAAATGAAAAAATTTATGAATTTACTCGTTTTGATGGGACAAGTTCGTAAAGGAACTTTGTATGATTATTGGTCAACTTCGCCATACATTGAAAAACTCCTTCGTTTTTCTAAAACGATGCGTCGCAATCGATTCATTCAAATATGGAAAATGTGGCACTTTTGTGTGTAATGATATGATGATTGATAAATCAAATTTGTTGTTTAAAATTAGAAATGTTATAAACTATATGGAAAATAAATTTCAAATTAATTATTTCTACTAACACTATTTTACTATTTTATTTCTTTCAATGTCTATAAATAAGTAATTGTTGTCTACATATATTTGAGAACTTCACTAGTTNATATAAGTATAAATAAGAATCTCACAATTCTAACAATTCTATAAAATTGCTTTTTGATGATTTGCTTTTTGCTAAAATTTTGCAATAATTCAATATATCGATACCTAATTTGGTAATGCGATCGATGAATGGTGTCTTTTGACGAAATTTCCTAGGACTTTGATTAGAATCATTCGCAGCCTCAACATCATTAAATATTTCTTTCGTTGTATCCTCGTCTACTACGTTTTTTTTAAAAAACAAAATTTTTTTTTTTTTTTTTTTAAATAGTTTTTAAAATTTTTACAAACAAAAAAAATTTCATAAGAAAATAAATGAAATTAAATTTAGTTAAAAACATCGTTTAAGTAATATATGGAAATAAAAAAACAAAGAAATTATTTTTTTTTTTATTTTTTGTTTAGAGAGATTAAAAAATGTTAAATATTTTCCCAGAGGAATTTATTAAAAAAATGTAATTATCTAAAAGCTTTCGCAATACACTTTTTCTTACTTTTCACAATCGCGCGTTGAATGATTTATATGCGAAAACCAGAATTAGAGGGAGATTTTCTTCGAGCTATGATGTATAGCAAATCAATATTTATTTAGTTTAAATTGCGAACAAAGTTAAAAACCAAAAAAATTCTTCTACAAGAGAGAGAAGAGCATGCAGCATCAAAGCCCCAATTTACGCGGTTTGTTATTTGCGCAATTTCGCTTATATACGATTTAGTGACTTACAAAAGGAAACAAATAAAACCACTATAGGGGGCGATGGCTCACGTAGGCTCAATAGCCTACGCTACCCTACAAGTATTCATGTAACGGCATTTCAAAATGGAGCGTTACATGGGAGATGGTCGAAAAATTGATCCGGTCCGAACCATTTTCAACAGCCTTCATCTTTGGATAAAAAGACGTCGATGTATTAAATTTCTTCAAAATGCTCCGAAAACTTCGGTCTATAGATTGAACACAAGAAAACAAGACGGACAGACAAGTTTAAATCGATTCGCAAAGTGATTCGGAATCGATCGGTATAATAAAAAGTGAGGTTGTCTTGGGGCTCAGAACTCAGATTTTTTCATTCTTTTACAAGAAAAAACAATTGCACAACTAAACTAACTTAGAAACATTTCGTTAGAAGTTTGGTATCTGTCAGACATGCGTAACTGACAATGCCGTCACATTACATTACCAAGCTTTGTATATGAGAATTCTTGCACGTACACACAAATGACTTGAAGTGCTACTGAATTAACTTCACAATCGTGTTTATTGCACTTGTTTTTGGTACTTTATAGTAAAAATCGTGTGTTGTATGTCAATAGTCATCGTACATCTGTCTGTCATCCCACGCAAATATTGGGTGATGGTGTATAGCATCTCTATTTTTACTTTTTACAGTTCACGATTCATAAAACACACGATTGTGACAATATGAAGGCGAAGCTGAAGCAGATGCTTTTTCGAAAAATGTTAATTGGGTGAGAATTCAATTGACGAATAAATGGGAAAAGCTTTTTTGAGAACAACTTGGATGTGTTCTTCTATGTCAATGAGAGCCGAAAAGATTTACGAAGATTTAAATGAAGTCAAAGTCATGAAGTCAAGTCAACACAATAATGTCTGCTGCTAAAGCTGGTCGATAGGAAATATTCAGTTAATTTGCTAATCATCGATGTACATCTGTCTTCTTTTAGATTGTACTATTGGACTATTGGTAGGCGGACACTTTATGAGGCGACTTGAAAAATCTCTTTTTCTTATAGCTGAAGTGGATTAGGAATCGTTTCATATTTCTGACAAGAGATGTAAAGAAAAGGATTTCTTCACAAAAAAGCTACGATATATTTTTTTCCTATTTTTTATACCCTACCATTTTTCAAAATACTTTCAATCCACAAAAAGAGGGAAGGAAAGATATACTTTTGATCAGTACCGACAACCATCTGTCCATCTGTCCGTCTAGAGCATGCAGGTGTTAAAAATTGGGCTACTCGGTCCAAATTTGTCGACAACATTTATCAACAAGCTTTTGCTTGGAGCTTGACACAGAAAATGCGCCAAATCGGTTAAAGGGTTTACGTAAAGTAAGAACTTGTTGTTGCTTTTAAGGTATCTTACTCATTACTTATGGACCGCAAAATAGGTAATTATAAAAATTTCCGCACACAGTGGAAAGTGTACAGTGCATGAAAAAAAGTGAGGAAATTGGCCACGTCAACCCTATATCAAAAGGTGTCAGGTGTTATTTTTGCGATTTCTTTTTCAAACATAAAGTGGGTGGTGTGCGTGAAAGATTCACGCACACTTGTGTTTTTTTTTTTTTTATGTTGCAAAGCCACAAATATTAAATTGCTTAAGCTTTTGTAAGACGAAGTTGAAATTTTAACAAGCAAAGAAGTATAAGCAGTTCTAAGAATCTCGTCTGCCCCCGCCCGTGTGTGATGCTGTAACGTAAATAACCGATAACTGATATGAATTTATTCACTTTCGTATACACAATCGAACATACGTGTAAATTGGAGCGAAAATGTACAGAGACTCGACATTGCATTACTCTTTGGCTCTTATTCGATAGAAACATAACGTATCTGTTAAGTACTTTGAACTAATCCTTCCGCCATATTTAACATGCAAATGATTTGCTCTGACGTATGCCGATGAGACGTTCAAGCTTAAAATTCGCTTTAGTTTAAAATTTCTTTTAAATCTAATAATATTCTATTTAGATCATCTTTTAATGTTTTTAATTATAAGCGCTGAGCTAATTTTTATTTAAATTGAGAAGAAGAAGAAGAAAACATTAAAACGAAATTTATAAAAACGCATAAAACAAACTTATACTTAAAAACTCGTAAAAGAATGAAATTTTTTTGAACTAATAAAAACCAAACATTCCTATATATTATACACATATATAAACATATGCATATATACCCGTTTTAGGGATTAGTTAGTTAATTATGAACATGGAGGGAGACTAGAAAATGTTATTCTGTGTTATTTCTATAAAACTCTCACTAAATTATAAGCTCCTATAAGAACAATTGTTAATTATATTGTTAAGAGGAAAATTCTATTAACTTTTCTAGCTTTTCGTTTGAAAAAAAAAAAAAAAAAAATTAATTAAATATTTTTTTTTTTTTTTTTCTTTTTTTTTAGTTTTATGAACTGAAA
>KK502613.1:204011-222231 GCA_000688735.1 Glossina austeni
GTAATACGAACGTATTTAATAATTTTTTTTTTTCATATTTTTTCAAATAGTAACGAGTACGAGAACAATTATGGTACAAAATATTTTACATTTCATTGAATCCATAAGTAAAGTGAAACTATGTAAGTTATAGAAAAGGTTGTGGTTGATTTTTTCCCAACTTTTTTTCTCGTTTTTTTTTTTTTTTTTTTTTTTTTTTTTGCTATTTAGAGAAATAATAAAAAGAGAGAAAAGTAAACGCGACGTACAAGGACGTGCATGAACTCATCGGTATTATCGATGCATGCCTTCATCAACATCATCATAATCATCATCAACATCATCATTATCATTATCGTCATCATTAGTAACATTGCGACCATCATCAGAAGTCGGAGCAGCAGGAAATGTAGTAAAAATACTAAAAATATGTTCTAATGCAACGTTTGTAACATTTTAAGCGTTTTTTACTATGCTTCCCTTTTCTTTTTAGGACAGAGAAACCCTAACCAATGTGAAAGCAATTCAGAATAAATGCAAGAGATTCGAGGGGACAGAGAAATTCCATTTACACACTTTTCAAATCATATGTGCTGGAAAATTTTCTAATATTGAAATTTTTTCTTTTTTTCTCTTTCCATTCTTTTTTTTTCTTCTATAATCATATCACATCATCAGAGGAAAAGTATGCTAGCATTATCATTGCATTTGTAACACTCGATTAGCTCACATAAAGTGTAAATGTAAGTTTAGTCAACCAGCTGGCCATTTACTATGCGCTTCTCCTCTCTCGTAAAGGTGCTCAACGCAATAGGAAATTTCGCAGTTGACAGAAATGCTTCTGCAGCAGAGTGTAAAAGATTGAATCGGAAGCCACGGTAACAAAACTTAAACAAATGAAAAATCATCGACAAAAATTTACAAAATTTTGTAAATTCATTTCATTAATAACAGTTCGCTGACACTCATCTATAAATGAAGGAAAGTTTTTGTGCACTCGTGTACACCTCACCATAGGTGATAAGTACCCAAGGCTCAACCCAAGGCGTATACAGCTCGCTTTCTCTCCTTTTTTTTTTTTTTCATTTCATTTGAAGCGCAGTTCATAGCATTCTCAAAAAAGAGGTCAGGAAAGTAACAAAATTGCAAACATACGCAGAGTGATTTTTTTTCTTCCTTCTTTTTTTTTCTTTCGCTCTCGCTCTCTTTAAAACCTTTCGAGATGGTTTTCAATGTAGAGTAAAAAATATACATAAATATATATAAATGTTTTTTAAAAAGTTTAAAAGAAAACAAAAGAAAAAAAAAAAAGAAAAAGAAGTTAAACGAAAACTAAAAGAAAAACTTGACTTTTTGTGTTTTTATATTTTGAAAAAAGGAAAAACAAAAAAAAAACAAAGTCAGAAAGATATTTAAATGTGTTAACATCACTTACCTATCTGCTTGCACTGCTGAACCAGAAGCCGGCTTTAGGCTTTTAATTGCTTTCAGCCACTTTGTTTTCATCGATGGCGCAGTGGCTGCGGAAAGTTTACGTTCGGCGCGCGGTGAACCCGGATCAACTTTGCTCACGAATAGTTCCTTCTGCAATTAGCGATAAAGACATAAAAAGAAAATCAACTTTTCTTCATAAACAATTAGCAAAGAATTTCACTTTTTAAACTTAATTAGTTTCAATTTTATGCCATAAGAGATTTAAATAGAAAAACTTTCATCTAAATATTCTTTGTATCCGTGACTTTCTGACAACACAGCCATTAACCGTAGATAACCGTCTAATAATTATTCATTCCGTTTTGAATAAGATGTAAAATATAGTAAATAAGAAAAATATTATTATCAGCTTAAGCCGAATATTTTAATATACACCTGAAGGGTTTTACATTCTACTCGACTTATGGTACGGAGTGTATTAAGTTTGTAGGAATGCCAGAAAGACTTATAATAAACGCATTGGTTATAAGTCATGTCGGTTCGTCTGTCCTGGTCGATTTTTTTTTTTTTTTTGGTTTGTTCAACTTAATCAACTTATGAGATATCTTGACGAAACTTAATATAATTTATTGGGAGTGCTGATCGAAGAGGAACACATCTGAAAGCGTATTAGATCCGCTTTCCGCATTTTTATGGCATGCTATCTATTCCTCAAAGGTCTGGAAATGTTTTTATGTTCATCCTAACTTTGACGTTGTTACCCACGAACGAATCCCTCCAAAAGTGGATTATATCACACCATTTTTACGGCTTGCTGTCCGTCCCTCCAAAGTCTAGTCACTTTATTTTTGTTCAACCTAGTCAGCAAGGACGAATCCATCTGAAAGTGGGCTGGATTCATTAGACCAGTTTTATGATATAGTGTCTGTCCTTCCAATTTCTGGTCAGGTTTTCTTTTTTTGTCCAACCTAACCAGATTTTGAGATATTTTTGACAAAACTTAACACAGTTCATAGGGTGTTTTCGCCAAACTCGAACTTCTTTAAAAGCGAATCGGATCAGACCATTCTTTTGACATTCTTTATATATATATAAAAAAAAGTGATTTTTGAAATTTTCTGGTCAAACCGCCAAATAAAAATATTTTGTCTCGTATTAATGTGAGGTGAAAAGTTGTGCTCAGATAAGCTAACTTTCTGCACCCTCTACCATATAACCGTTCCTATGAAAAGGGAATCTCTAAAGGAAAAACTTCCAATTCTAAATATTCGGTTATGAAAATTAATCGATAATTGACATAAAAACGAAGTGTACTACATTTGGACTAGATAAGTCTATTTTTTGGTAACAACTTCTTGTAACAGTTCTCCTGAAACGTAACACTCTGTTTGTATGGCAATAAAGATTAATTTTTAATATTTTATGACGAAACCAGATAAAGAAGGTTAAATTTACTAAACTCGAACCAGGTCAGTCCATGTTACCTCTGTAAGGGTCCCAAGGTATATTTATTAATTTTTTACCATTTTCTCACATAAGTAAATGAAAAATTGTATTAGACAAAGTTGTGTGGAGCATATAAAGGTTGTCTTGTCTGTACATAATGTTTTTAATTGTTTTTAAACAAAAACTTTTCAATTTTCAGTGCGATAAGCACCATATGCCAAGTGCTGTATGTAGTGCGCAAAGTGTACAAATGTCCTCATATCTATGTTTGAGCTGTGATTAAGGATATGATATGATATGATATGATAATAATGAACCCAGAGGAGGTCGTTACGTAACAGTAAAGGTTTATGTCTGTTACCTATAACATGACACTACAAAGGTAATAGAAATTTCTCATATTTTCACGGGCACTCAAACGAGTCGTTTTGTTTGATCCCAAGTTTATTTGTTCACTCTCCCAAGTCATTCCATCTGCAAGTTATGTAATGAAGCATAAGTTAAGTTACTGCTGTCGCAGACAAATTGCCCGAATTTTCATTAATTGCAATCGCTCCTGAAATGCGCGCTATTTTTCATAAACAAATGATAGATTTTAGTATAATCCGAAAAGTTAAGAACATTTGAAATAACTGTTTCCCAGATGTGCTTACAATAATGAAAAGTTCCGGCTTTATTTAAGAGGACCATGTTCTCTCTTCGATCTATATTTTTAAATAGTGCGAACACTTAATAAACCTAAGAAGCTGTCTTTGGCGGCTTTTATATAAAAAAAAATATTTAACTTAAAACTCTACACACACACACGAATTGGTGAAAGGAAAAAAACGAAACATAAAGAATGAGAGAGAACAAGTACAGAAAAAAAAAAATAAAAATTTGTAGTTTTTCTCAGTCGCTTGAACTCTAAAAAAGGGAAAAAATTAAATTAAATGTTAAAGAAGCAGATCGTCTTAGCTTAATGCATAAACGCGCTTTGATAAGAAATTTAGTCAACTTTACAGAAAATTATTTATTTAATGTTTGAGATTAAAATATTAAGTAATTGCGTTATTTGAGTAGTGCAAGATAAAGGGAAATTTGCCACCAGCTAATGGAAAGAAGCTTGAGCTTAGCACTACCGCCATTTGTCAATATATGTAAGTGTAGGTTAGATTGGGAATATACGACAGCAATGTATGAGTTGTGTAAGTTGTGGGTCGAATAAGTGAAATAGCGTTACTTAGTCTCCGTATGTAAGAAGGTTCGCCATATTTATAAATATTTCCCCTTCCAATCTCCATATTTCTTTTTCAAAAGCTTACCTAAGGTTATTGCAAATAAAATTTTCCAGACAAATTACTTCCTCTGAAAAATATATCAAGCTTAAGCTTTCGATATCAAAGATTCGAAAGTCACCTTCTCTTTTGCTTCTTTCCAAAGGTTATTCTATCATTTTTCCAGGGCAAAATTTCCTAACTATTTCGAGAAATAGTATGTTCAAGAAAAGTCTTCGCGTGTGTGCGCTTGTTTGTGTGTGTTAGTGATGATTAAGGGGTCACAGAATGTTTACTTTGAAATTTGGTGTAAGATAAGTTTTTAGATTTTTATACGCATTACTGGAGGACGCGAACAGGAAGAAGATCAGAAGAAGACCAGAAGAAAACTTGAAGAGACTTCACAAACTATATATATATTCGTGATCAGAACATGAACCTAGACAGAGATGCTTGAATCAAGTCGAAATATTTAACAAGGGCTCCCAGAACACAATCATTCTAATGTAAATCCACTGGCAGAACGATTCTAGGAAGGTTCAGTACGGTTTTGTATGAATACAAAAAGTAGACTAATATTTGTTAGTGAGGGTAGAAGGTAGACATAAGAAAATCAAGGCCAATACATAAGTAACGTGAAGAGTAAATAACCCCAAGAGCTTGTAATTTTAATCTCCAAATTTTCTAAAATTTTCAATAGGGTCTCTGGAACAAATAAATAGGCTTGAGAGCAAGACTAGGCAAACCGACGAATTTATTACCCCGTACAAGCGGATAATAGACATTTCTTGAGCGATTTCTTCAACGGAAACACGATTAAATAGTTAACTCGCATTTACCATTGGCCGAAATGGATTTTATTCATATCATAAATAATGTTTAGATATATCGACTGAACAAAAAAAAAAAATAAAAAAAAGAGAAAAAGAAATGAAAAACACTGTTCACTTATTAATTAATGAAACATTTGATGTACTTTTAATTGAACATAATTTGCGTGCAATACTTTTGAAAACAAATGAAACGCTTGCTGCACACCATTCTCGATGATACCGTTATATGAAAAAATAACTCAAAATTCATTAATTAAAAGTATAAGTTTCAAATACACAGAACAACAACAAGTTAAATGAAATTCTTAATAAAAGCGAAGTCAACGATGCGTTGGTAACCGTAACACAATTAGTACTCGGTTGCACGTCATTTTTAGATTCATTGAAAGGATCAAAAAACAATTCATTGAGTTAATTTTAAGGCATATGCAATGCCTCTGACTGGCGTAAAAATTCGGATTTAGAAATATTTTCAGCACAGAAAGAAAATAATTCAGAACTTGAAACAGATATTGAGGCGTGTGGGGACAGACACAGGCTATATATTAAGTTTGTGCGAATGTGTAGAAGAATTCAAGACAATTCATAATTGTTGGCCAAATCAATTTAAGCATGTCTATCCGTCCATCCATCTAATGTCTGCCAATGTTTTCCTTTTAATCTGCGCTATTTCTGTGACATTTTGATACATTTTGATACATACCGGCATCTTTTGTCCAAGAGTGTGACTGAACCAAAATGAATTGAAACGGCCTACATTTACGACCATTTTTCATAAAACCCCCTATTTAAAAAGACCCGTTATAGCAGAAAAGTTAGCAATTTTAAAAATTTCTCAAACAAAACCTCCATGTAATTATGTCTCGTGTTACTAAATTGATTTGGAAAATTTAGATCGAAAGAGTGGATTGCAAGCCTTTGTATGGCAAATAAGTTCAATTTTTAATATTCGATTATGAAAACTGATCTGTAATAATAATTTTATACAAAATCAATTACATCAAATTTGTACTACGTACACCTATTTTTAGGACTTTACCCTTTGCAAAGGCTCTCATAAAAGGGTAGCCTTTATATGCCAATAAAGTTTAACTTTGAACACTCTACGACGAAAATAGATGAAGAGTAATAAGATTTTTGAAAAGAAGATTAATTTTGCGAAAACTGTAACAAATCAGTTGATATTTGGGGCATTCATTTAGGGCTCTTATGAAAAGAATTCATTTACTTGGAAACAAGATATAATTTTTATTATTTTATTACGAAAATATATATTGTGAAGAATTGTATTAAGCGAAATAATATAAAGTAAATATAAATTAGCTTTCAATTGCGGATTCCACCTTAAATAGTTCATCAGACTGGTATATGGTCAAATTGGTATATGGCTAACTTGAATCAATCCTAATCAACAATTTATATTTCCACACGAGGTACCGTAAAGCACTTCACTAAGCGTCATATAAAAAATAAATATTAGAATTTCCCGTACCAGTGCCGTATGATTCTCTGTGAATGCCTGGAAAACTTAAAGCTTATGAGATCATTTTCATTCATTATCTTCAAACAGGAACCTATAATGTCTTCTTCTTTCATCATGACTAAGCGACTAAGTCGAAAAAAAACAGTCCGCATTTGGCTAAGCGAAAAGAGGATCTCAACGATTGTTCAGTGGAATTTTCTATTCGCAACAATGACGCAAGGTTCACACATTGTTTGATAGGCATGGTTTATACCTCGAGGCTATTGCTTTATACTTGAAGCGATAGTCAAGGCATTTGTGTTGTTTTATAATAACACGTGAAGCTGGGGCTCCGTGCTTCATAACGAAATCAACAGCGAAAACAATGGACTGTAAGATAAGTATCGCCACTAAAGAAGACGAGCACAGTTCTATTTGTTGGCAAAGTTACCGCCTCAGTCTTTTACTATGCATTTACGACAAGTATCACTGATGAAAGGCGAATTTCTTGGGGCGCTCGAGGAATGATCGTGCATCTGCTGAATAGCTTTCTCGCCCAAACTATTCCAGACATTTATTCCCTTTGGAATTCTTTCTCTTTCCACTCCTCGAACATAAAAGAGTGGGGAGGTGAAGCCCGCGTTTCACGGCCATTTTGAGGAGCTCAGCATTTCTTGAAGCTATTGAACATTGTCCGAGCTAAGGGAAGACTATATTGATAAATAAAAAGATTTTTCGAAAAGTTATCTCTTTAAATACTTCTTATTCTAGATAACTAGATGCGACATTCTCACTCTCTCTCTCTCTCTCTCTCTCTCTCTCTCTCTCTCTCTCTCTCTCACTTCTTTGCAATGATAAACTTGTTTTATTAAGCGAAAAATTTACAAC
Source organism: Glossina austeni (assembly GCA_000688735.1). NCBI lineage: Eukaryota > Metazoa > Arthropoda > Insecta > Diptera > Glossinidae > Glossina > Glossina austeni. The sequence continues at coordinate 211,310 of KK502613.1, forward strand.
GATGCGAATATCTTGTTATAAATTTTTATAAATAGTAGTAGAGACAGAGTTTTAGGATAGTTTGCTTTGCTTTACTTTGTGTCTAATCATATCTCAAGCGAACTTAATTTGAACTTTGTCTTCGGCAGCAACTAACCTATATATTTAATATTTGCTTTCTAGAACGATATTGCTTGTGGTCCGTTAGTTACGTGTAACAAAACTGTATTGCAGAAGCCATTTGATCCTAACGTTGCCATGTGTGATGTTTAATTCAATTTTAATACGCTACCTTGTTGTTGTTAGTGCGGTGGAGTATTGTGCTCATATGTGTGCAAGTTATAAAGCAATTATATTCACCATTATAATTTAATGCGTTTTTAATTAAGACCATCGAACACTTGCATACATCCGCGTGTACTTAAATGTACTCTCTTTAGAGTTTCAATTAAAAAAAAAGCATATATACAGTCTGCAGATATGCATTTGTATATAGAAAGAAATTCTAAAAATTATGTGTGGTCGGTTAATGATGTGCTGCTGTGTCAAAAACGAGGTCATTTACGTCTATCGCACATATGCTGCGCTGCGAGAAAAGAATGAAAGTTCATAAATTTTGATGATGAAAATTAATTAATTTTCGTATGAAAATTTGATGATTGCACGCATAATACGCAAAAATTAATAAATTATTTATTATATAAATTTTAAACATAATTTTCAAAACCGAAAATTTCAATTAGCCTAACGTAGCTGTCAGTTAAATGAACAGATGATGAACGTGCGAACACAAACGTTGCATATAAGTAAAAGAGCGATATACGACAATGCCTTAGTGCATATATACGTCAAGTCAAACTCGTTGCGATCAATTTGTGCAATTAATATTTAACAAATGCAATAAAACACATTTAAATATATTTATATATATATATATATATATATATATATATGTGTGTGTGTGTGTGTGTGTATAAACCACAAGTACGTGTAGACGCATGCATTTGCAATTGCAATTGTTTGCTGCCGAACCTGTGTTGTGTGTGCCGAAAAATGTTTCTCCTATGCGTACACATCTACTCATGCAACCAGATGTTCCGGATGCTTGTGGAATATTGTAACGTTTCACGTTGTGCGAGTTTATGTGTGCATAAATAGTTTAGAGCTGATATTTTATGACTTTCTTTCATTGTTATTATTATTATTATTATTATTATTATTATTATTATTATTGTTGGTTGTGATGGTTGTTGTTTTTATTGTTTTCGTTGCTGTTGCCGCTGCGGTTAGTGATGTTCGTTGTGGTAACATTTGCGAATAGATAATTTTGTTTAAACCACACATGCCCAGCATTTTTGTTTTCATTTTTCATTTCATGAAAACTCACTCTAAATACTCATACACATGTTTGTTTAGTTAATGCATACCTTTGGGCGTGAAAAGCTTTGCAAATATAATGATTTTTGTTGCATTATTTTGTGCGTTGTACTCTAAGTCATCACAATATGAATGCAGCCTAAAATGTGCTGTACATTAAAATTAAAATGAATTACAGAGATTTTATTATTCAATCGGAGAAGTGATTTTTTTTAGAAAGGGAAGAATTTAGTTTCCTTACCAAGCTCCCCTTTCGACAAAATATTAATGAGAAGAGAACTTTTAAGTCTAAATTTTAAATATTTAAAGGAAATGTAATGAAAGCCTTTGGGTAAAACAAAAATTTTACCTTACAGTGAAAATATATTTAATAAAGCAAAGCGGTCAAGAATTTCCAAGATTAAGAGGAAAAAACATTTTTCGATGTAGCTTTTCCCAAGAATAATTTGAATCTGTCCAACCAACGCTTCTCTAATATTTCAGTGCTTGCTTCATGGAACGACTTGCCAGAGTACCTTAAGGTACTCTTCAGTGAACCCAGTCTTTGATGCTGTGCCATTCTTTTGAGATTTGTTAATAGACAATAGTCACAGATGGGAGCAGATTTTTAAAATACGGGGAATCGGACAGACGCTCGAGCATTCGTGCAATTCACGCAATTTTTCTGCCAGTAATGTGTTAAGCTTTTTATTGCATTCTAAGTAAACAAGGTGTTCGCTAAGAAAGCGAAAGGTTTTTTCATATTCAGGTATTCAAGCCTTTTGCTTATCTCTAAGATGTCAACTGACGTAGCTATTTCTTGCAACAACATTCTTCAATTATCGTGACTAGTTTTTTGTTATTTTCTCTGATGTTCTTTAGTGCATTCAACTCGTTTGAACTTCCATTGTGTTTAACATCAATGTGTGCTTGAAATCAACTAATCACCGAAAAATTGGTGTTTTCGACAAAAAACGACTGGCCATTTCCATTTTCCATCATATCCAAGGGCATGTGCTCCCATTAAGTAAAAACTAGATTTTTACATTACTTAGAAAACAAGAAAAGTTATGTCGCCAATTCCACTGTGTCCTCGTAAATAGACGCTCAAAATGAGATGAAATTTCAAAAGACGTCTTTTTATGGCCTTGTTTTTCCTGAATGTATTACGAATTTTTTCTTCGAGGCGACGTCTATATGACAATACCAGAAGTCCTTGACTTTGAAGAGGCGCACTTTTTAATTTAAACTTTGCGGAAACTATAAAATCATCATATTTTTTTGTATGTCGATATCTTTTTTACACGGATTGGTCTTCAATATCTACGTAAATTTTCGTCCCGATGTATTCAGTCATTGCAGAGTTACACAGTTATACAGAGTTTTAAACACACGCACACAAATTAAATTTTGGATTTTTCTTATGCACAACTAATTCTCTTTTTACACGATAGTTACGTTCCCAAAAAATACGTGTAAAAAAAATTTCGTGTAAAAAGAGAATTAGGTGTAAACAATATTAAAAAGTTATTGTTAGAGGTCACTTAATTTATTTCGTGCTTACACATTTCAATTCATTAAATATTTTATAAAAAATAACTTCTACTTTAGGAAAAAGGGAATTATATCTGAAATTCATATATATATAAAAGAAATTAAAAAATAATAAAAATCGTGTTAAAACAAAATAATTCGTGTAAAAAAAGAATTTTTTTTTCTTTTTAACTCGTGTTAAATCAAATTCGTGTAAAAAAGAATCGTGTAAAAAGAGAATTGGGTGTATTTGAGTTTATAAAACAATGTTTTTTGCCTACAAAGACGTCACAAGACGCATCATTACGGGATATAAGACCTTACGATGCGGAAGCAATCGATTAATTGGGCGAATATTATACAACAGGAGACGCAGGGTTTTCAAATCAAGATCATGTTGGCATCTTCCTTCTGTGATGCAGTGTTGTGCAGTATGAATTTTTCATCTCGCTATGAATTTTTCGCTATGAATTTTTTATCTCACCGAGTCAAACTGTTAACAAGGAATAATATTTGGGCGTTACCAAGGTGACGGAGGAAGCGATGAAATTGAGCTTTGGAAAAATGAAAATTTTTCATTCGTCTTAGTTTCTGATTACAGTAGTATTCACGTGTTATATAAATGCATAGATAGTCGATTAGGGTGTTTTGCTAATCACGAGTTGGTTGCCCGTTTGTTGGTTCTAAAATTTGGTTGAAATGATATAATTTTTCTTTTTGTTATGCTGAGGTGTCCTAGTGACCACCACGTCAGCAATATTTTGAAATTTCATTTCTGTATGAAACTCAAAATTTCATTTCACATGAGCTTAAGATTTTTAAGCGCAGCTCAATAGGTCGCACAGAGAGTTTAATCACAATTAGTTTCCACCAATCGCTAATGCTTTGTGCATGTTTGTCTGTTACATTTGCAACAACTCAATTTGTACGCTTTCAATTTTGAAACGCGCATGCATTAATATATAGGTTTGAAAATTTGCATATTTTTTTAAAATAAGCAGATAAACAAACATACATTAAATAAAATAAGTCTATGTTTACAACGAGGCAATTGTTTTGTTAATAAAGAAAAAACATTTTAAAACTATGTTTAAATTTTGCATTCATTTAACTGTAACGAGGGAGTTTAAATTAAATTTATTTTATCTGCAATATAATCTGCAATCGAGAACAATGTGATTTTCATCTGCCATTTAATATTGCAGGGTAAAGTCAACAATTTTTAACTAGTTTCAAAAATTGTTAGTTAAAGTATTTAACTTTAACTCGTCGTAATCTATGTGTGGCCCGCTGGCTAAAAATGTCTACATGTCTGCCACTGTGTCTATCTTTCTCTCTCCCTGTGTCCGTGTTAAGTAAAGGATTTAGTTTACTCGCAGTATATTTGCTTGTAGGTACTTGTCTACTATTATGGTTTAAGAGCAAACGCAAAGCATAAGACACGAGCCAGATAAAGCAAAAATTTAATTACAATTTATTACAGTTTTTATGAAATGAAAAATGACGAGAATTTTTTACTGCAATACATATGTGTATGTATATGAAAAACGATCTCATTAATTAGCCGTGTAAAAGAAAATACTTAACAGTCTTTTCTTTTAATTAACCAGCGATGAAAGTTTTGCTAATAATTCACATGAAATGGGAAAAGCATGTAAACCAAGAGAGTTTCTCTCATAAAAACCTTGCTTTGATTAAAGCATAAAACCTCTTCAAACGGCTAAATACAAAGGTAGAGAAAAGGTTTTAGGTTTTGGTTTAACGTCGCTTACAAAGTTTCTTTGCAAAATTTCTCTTGGAATTTATTGAAGTTTTATTTTACACAGACACATCACAATATATTTATAATATCGAGAGCAATAAACAGTTAAATTCGTATGTAGACAAATTGTTTATTACACGCTACACCACTCGAGGTACAGGGTATACTAAGCTTATCGGAAAGATTTGAGAATGACCCACCTTTGACTATACCGATCGATCCTATATCATCTTGTGAATCGATTTACACTTGTCTGTCCGTCAGTAAGTTTTGTGGTCTTATGTTGATTCATACCTACAGGCGGCAATTTTTGAGATAATTCGATTAAATTTGACTGACGGGTTTCCGCCCACGGACTAGCTTCCTGTTGCCAATAATTTAAATCGGTTCACTTTTCCGACCATTCCCCTCGTAACGCCCTATTTTGACAAATCGTTGTAAGAAAAAATGTGTTATGAGCAAATTCGCTTAGTAATAGTATTTCGGGGTCCTTAGTTGACGGTAAAAGCATTGGATCGGATAGAGAAATTTTTTGAATCCCGCTCATCATGTTTTAAAAAAGCCTGATTTTAAATACTTTTTCTATTCATAATAACAGTTTGACATAAAAATTAAGCCTATCGAATTTGGATCAGAGAGATCTATTTTTTGGACCCCAACCTATATAAGGACTCGAACGAAAAATAAGACTTTGTATCCCGAAAAGGTTGAATTTTTAATATTTTATGATGAAAATTTGTCCATAGTAAAGGTAACCCTTCTATAACAAGCAACTGAACACCAGTGATATAATTGAGAAGTGAACTAAGTTGAGTATCCTCCATTATGAGGGCTTTCATACAGAAAACGAATCATTTTTAATGTATCATTAACTAAGCGAAATGGTGTAAGACATCTAATGGCCGGTCTTGGCCGGCCATAACTTTCATACTTGTTTTTATAAAGAAAGAGCGAAACCTTCTTCTTTTCATTGCATCGAACATTTCAATATTTCAGATATCGCAGAGTAGATAGAAAGGTAGTTAAACACTTTAATAGTACTGCGAGAGTGCAATACATCGTAGTTTGTAAAACTAAATAAATATCTACTGTTCCCATAAGCAGTAAGAGTTATCTCAACTATTTGCGTTTACTTTAACAACATGTAGTTGCGCGAGATATTCTCGTCCAGTTATTGCAAATAATTTCGGTAGTGGGTAACAACTTCAAATATTATCTTTAAGTAACTCGTAGAAAAGTTATATAAAGTATTGGCAGCAACTACAAGTTACGATGGCATCGTCAGCTACAGTAAATATTTACAGCATCTACGAGTAGTGATATTATTTACCATAACAGCCATATATGGACGTCATTGTAAGCTGCTGTATGTGTAACCACATCCCAAATCCTAATGTCACTGTAAGTTATCATGTGTATCTGCCGTAACTATAATGTCTGATGTTAGCGTAAGTAGAGTAACCGCAAGTAATCATTGGCAAAAATTACAAGTTATAAGTAAGTTCTTGTATTTCCAGGGAGTACTAACTGTTCTCACTGACGCTGATGATAAGTACTTTTAGTAACTACAAGTATCGCTGCACTAGCAAAGTACTGCACACTATCACAGCTACCGCGATTAAGGAAACTTATTATATTTATTTATTGTAAGTATAGGTACTGATGGCACTGTCATTTACTGTAAGGAGCTGCCGTAACAACAACGACACATGTCACATAACCACAAATATTGAATTCATTTCAAATTATCAAAAGTTGCAATAAATATCGGAGTCAATTGTGAGGCGTTCAACTTTTTTTACTACCCATTAATGTTGACACTGTACTTTACTGTAAGTAATACCAGTCACTACAAGTACTGTTTTCATGTAAGTTACGGTAACCACAAATTCTGATTTAATTTTAAGTTTCTTTAGGTAACAATAAATATTGACGTCACTGCAAGATATTACACACGACTGTCGTAAATACACTTGCAGTAGCTTCATCTATTGCATGCAGTTGTATAAATAACTGAAGGTACAAGATCGATCAATAACTTCCGGGGCTCAATTATATATAAATTTGTCCCTATCTCTTTACTCGTTAGCAATTACAGCTGCAAGACAGCATTAGGAAAATTCAAAAAACCCCATTTTCAACATTAATTAGACCCTTTTTTCAGAGATCACACTGTTTAGGGGGTTTTAATATCTCGAGAGCCAACAAAGTTAGGACTATTCCGTTTCCCAGCTTTACGGTTAAGTGGTTTGCAAAGACATTCAAGCTAACGCTTAGTCTATCAAGCACCCTAAAAAATAAAAGAAGCTCATGAAACAAATATGATTGCTGATATATATCTGATTTTATCTATTTTCGTACACAAAGGACGTCCCAAACTTTACGCAAGATTTCAATTAAATAGAAAACAGAGTTATTTTCTGTTAATTGTTTTTATATTTTTATTGAATCATAATGCATAGAGGATAGGGTTATGCACGGAATTGCACATTGGATGGACGGCCTCCATGGCTTTAATAACATATACGCACTCTTTTATCGAAATTTTCCATAATCATTTTGCATAAATTTGTCTGAATTTCGTGGATGCTTGTGGGCTCGTTGACATAGGCGTCTAACCACAAATAGCCCCGTAAAAAGAATTCCAGTAGTTGCATTTTTCATTGTTATACGAAATTTGAAGTGGCGTGATACCTTGATTTTTGTCACCAGAAGAATTTTAAATTGTTTATATATAGATATATGAATGTACATATCGTGAGATGGAAATTTTCCTAAAAAGAAATACAGATTTCCAGTGAGGAGGAGGACATCGTTATATAAAAGACGAATTCGTTCTTATTTGTACCCCGTGGCAAGGTGGTGTTCCTAACCATTATAGAAGCGTGTCAACTTAGTCGTGAAGGATGAGTTATCGAGCTCATGCCCTTGCGGAAGCAAGAAAACGGTAAATCTCTCTCCCCCGACTTGTCCGGTCGCTCAAATCACTTGACTTATACTTCTTCTGTCTTCTGCCAACCTTACCGTACCTCCAATCAGAAAGCATCAGTTTTAGTTGCCCAAATCTGTCATTCATTATTCCTGTTCGTTAGGATGCCTGATATTTAGTCATTTTAACCAACTTAACCTATCGNTTTGTCCCTATCTCTTTACTCGTTAGCAATTACAGCTGCAAGACAGCATTAGGAAAATTCAAAAAAACCCCATTTTCAACATTAATTAGACCCTTCTTTCAGAGATCACATTGCTTAGGGAGCCAGCAAAGTTCGGACTCTTCCATTTCGCATCCTTACGTTTAAATGGTTGGCAAAGACATCCAAGCTAATGCTTTTTCTCTCCACGATCCTAAAAAATAAAAAAGCCGTTATACGAACCTGCATACGAGAACTTCCCAAGTTTTTGCGAAATTTGAAGGGGCGTGGTACCTTTATTTTGGTCACCAGAAGAATTTTTGCTACAGACATTGCACACAGCCAGAAAAAAGGGAGAGACAGACAGATCTAATTGGAATCAACATTTTTCTGCTGATTGTAAATGACCAAGATATACGATCTATATATAGATATATTGTTTATATATATATGTATATGTATGTATATATCATGAGATGCAAATTTTGCTAGCAAGAAATACAGAAATTTCTAGTGAGGAGGAGGCCATCGTTATAGAAAGGACGAATTTGTCGTTAGTTGTATCCCGCGGAAAGGTGGTGTTCTTAGTCATTATAGAAAAATTAAAACTAACCTCATATTTGAGCGCAACTAACGTTATTAATAATGAAATATACAAAAAAAATTAGCACTGAAGATCATTAACTGGCCTGCAGCTCACATTTCAAATGTCGGCTCTACAATTAATTTCCTCGGATTCTTTAAGTCACTCCAGATTATTTTATTTGATGATTGAAAATGTGTCAACTTAGTCGTGAAGGATGAGTTATCGAGAAACCTATCGCTGCCCCCCAACGAGACGGAGAACATGTGAGGTTAACACAAGGGACGACTTCGAGTCCTCACGACGTATAATGGGCGATGTAAAAGGTTTCCGTGGTTTTCTGCCCCTAGATGCCTATATATCGAGCAACACTTACCTGATTGTGAACATGTGCTCAAAAGGTCCATTACCCGATTCTCGACTATTGGATTTCGTTAGAAAAGCCAATTATTTGCGTCGAAAGCTTAGTGAAAGGCGAATAAATATAAGAATTTTTCATTGTCACAGATTCGTAGTGAACGCTTTCTAGGCTAAAAAAGTGCTTCGTAAGCCGAAAGAACGAGTCCTTAAGTGTTTGATGTGCTAGGAAAGGAACGTCAAACTTTTAAACTTTTAAAAATAAAAAGAAAATACGAACAAAAAACATTTGCTGTACGTAGTGCGGCCATCCCGCAAGAGGTGATTTGAAATAAGCGGGTGTGGTAGTCTTTCCCTTCTATTTGCCGAGTATAATTCAATCAGTTTTAACTCAGTGAAGTGAGTTGTGTACAAACAAACCTAATGAAAAGATGAACAAATAATTCTGGTAACGCAGGAGAGCATAACTTAGATTGTAGTAGAAATTTGTTTACTTTTCGTATCTAGATAGGAAAACAAATTTAACGTGCGTTCGAACAAACATTTTTAATGAACTAACGTAAACGTGAACAAATCGAATATAGAACTAATGAAGATGTAGAAAGAATTTTTTATATAACAATTTCTAAAACAATTTACAAATCAATTCCATGGTATATGCAAAATAAATTTTCACAAAGGAAATGTCAACAAGAATTCTATCATAATGCAATCACTTGGAAATGTTTGAATCAATGAATGAATTTTTTTTTTTCTTTTTTTTTTTGTTATTCTCCGTTAGAGAAATAAATGTTTGAAATTGATTTTTTTCTTTTTTCTTTTTTCGTTTTTCTTTTTGCTTTTTTGTTTTCTCCTTTACGATAGATAGATAATAGGATGAGATGGAAAGGCAAATAGACAAATGGATAGACATGGCGATAAAGTTAATGAAGGCACTTGCGAAATGCAATTTCTATAAGATGCTCGAGCAAATGCAAAAGGAAACAAAAGAACTTGAAAACGAATTTTGAATGCACTCACCCCCCCCCCTAACCAAATGTCAAAATGTTTCGAATAATTGAAGAATTATTTCCTTCGGAGATAAAACAAACTACAAACATTTTAGATTAACCTGAGATTTTGAGGGCAAAAGTGAAGTAGCAAAAAAAAATAAGTGAATATAAAAATTTTATGTCCATTCTTTGCGAGCATTCTCGATGTGAACTGCTTGAAGTTGCGAAACGAATGATAAATTTAATAGATTGATATCGTGCGATGGTTATTATGTGTGAGAGCATAAAAATTTGCCATTTCAACATATTATTCTTTAATATTCTTAAGTAAGTTTGCCAGTCAGCAGGCAAACGGAAATGTTTGACATAATGTAAAAAAACTTCCTGCTCCTCATGCAATTCAAATATAATTTATGTAATATAAAGTAGTCTTGAATTTAATGAGTTACCCTCATAACAGGATGTAAGATGTAAGCAAGGAAAGCAGGCGGCCCAGGCAAGATGATTTCGAAACGAAATGGAACTTTTTTTTTAATGTGAAAAGAAAAAAAAAAACAATTTTTCTTTTACTGATTTATTTTCGGTTAAAATATTTCGCTAAAGTAAATACTTATTATATGTCTAATGTAAAGAGAGAATGTGCGTTCAAAAGCATTTTGAAAGATGACGGTTAGTTCTTAGCGATATTATTATCTTTTCTGGACGATTTCGTTGTCGTTATTGTCGCTATTGTCGTCTTTCTATTATTGCTTTAGCGATAATACTCAAAGTGTCCTACATAACTACTAAACTAAAACAATAAGAAGCAGATAAAGAAAATGGAGGGAAAAAAAGAAAATCACTTATCCTCTAGTTTATCCGTATTTGTTTGTATACTTTTTCTTTTTCTTTTTTTTTTCTTCCCCAATCCTTATCAGTCCCCCTACCATCATCATCATCGTCATCATCATCACAAGCAGCTCAGCCAGCATTTAATTCTTTAGTCATAAACACTTGTCATCTTGCTTTGCTATCTGTTGTTTCTGCCACAGTCTCTATCTCTCGATCTCTCTCTCTCCCTCTTTCTCTCTCTTGCTCGATGTGTATCTACGTTTATCGGTCGTATATTTCAGTGGATTCCTTTGTACGTATGTTTGCATTTAAACTAACAATACCAAGATACACTTTTAACGACATTAGCAGCTTGTGTTTTAAAATAAAAGAAAAAATATGTATATATATATACATAT
>KK502613.1:226053-248513 GCA_000688735.1 Glossina austeni
ATATATATATATATATATATATCTATATATATATGAGTTTTCAAAAGCATCTTTTGAATTAGGAAAAAGGGAAAAGAAATCAGTGAGAAAATAGAAGAAAATTGCATTAATACGTGAATAGTTGTAATTTTAAAAGATTTTCTGAAATTTTTTATTTATATATATATATATATATTGTATGATATGAATGGGCTGGGAAGCTGGGATAAGAATTAATATTACATGCTATACTTGCGCTGTGTATAAGTAAAGGAGAGTTGAATGGCATACGTTATAGTTATAGTACAGTTTTTATTCGCATGCCATAAAAGATTCATATTTATTTATTTATTTATTTATTTTTTATTTTTTTTTTTCGTATATATTGTAGCATTTTTAACGTGTACCTTGTTTTCCACACACTCAAGAGTGCATATAGGCGTTATTATTACGTTTTACGACTCTCTTAGGTTTATTCATTTACGTATCTTATCAACACCTATTCAGAGTATGGATGTGACACTATTGTTAATGTGTCGGTGATTTTATGGCAGTTTGCTCGTGTGTTTGTGTGTGTGTGTGTGTGTGTGTGCAAATGTTGTAAATAATATAAGTGAACTATGGAATTCCTGGGCTTCATATTGTCATGTCAACCGTGTCATCTCATGATTACATGTGACTTGACAAGCAATCTCTTATTTCTCCATTCGCTGCGGTGGCTCACATTACATTATGACATTTTAATCAACCGTAAACCATGAAATACACAGCCCTCTAGAGGAAACAGAATTTCTTCATTCCGATATTATCAACAAAGTAAGCTCAGCTAAAAATTTCGAGATGATGAGGCGATTACCTACCTACAACATAGGTTAAGTTTACGAAAATTGTCTTAGTTCTATGAAAATGTTGCTTGGATTTGGTGGAAAAAAAAAAACCCAATTTATTTATAAATATTTAACGAAAAAGCAAAGAAAAACATTACCCAGCATTAAATAGCCTACACTTAAAATTATTCATACAACGACTTTTAAAAATAAGCTCATGTGGGGAAAGTGGTCTGGCCCAATAGAGCTCGTCCTTGGACCAGTACAAGAAAGTGTGCCAAGTTTCACGAAAATATCCTAAAATGTGTGACCTCTAGGTTGAACATAAGAAAACAAGGCGGACACANAAATAGAAAGAAATTCGGTACAGTTCTCTTAGGATTATCATTGCATTACATGTCGTTCTGTTTGCTTTTATCACTCTGCCTGCACATATATAAGTAATAAAGAATGTCTTAAAGGATGTTGCATTAGGCAGAGTGACACATCTTCCCATTTGATTATCGAGCCAATCTTGTAAGAAATTACAATAAAGATTAATATGAAACGAATTATACAAAGGAAAAAAACCTCGGTAAAGAAAGTATTGAGAATCCGGCGGAGAACGCTTTATACCATTTCAGTCAATGCAATCCTTTATTTTTTGCGCCATGAAGTACTAAACCCTTCTGCTTTTACAATATGCGTGTGCGTCCTTGGGTCCAATTACATAACTGTACAAAACAACCTGTTTGTTAAAGACGAAAATAGGTGGACAGATCGCAGACAGACAGAGAGATAAGCTTAAATTGATGCAGAAGATGATTCTAAATGATCGATAAAACTATAATGCACGAAACTTAGCATACCCTCTACCATGTAGGGTATAAAAGTACTCGCATATGCTAAGTTTATCGGTACTGCATGCTTAGTGAAGAGTTAGAGTGACGGACTTACTCAACTCCATTGAAGGAATGAGAAAAGTTTACGCTTTGAATACAAAACATTCCCTGACTTTGTTGTTGGGACAAAATGTTTTATTTTTACGAAATTTTTAATAACAAATAGCTTACGATAGCTTAGAAAATTAAAATTTTATAGTAAAACAAGAACAGTAAATAACATAGAAAATGTGAGCTAAAGAGTCACAAGAGGAGGTTAAGACTACTACTTATGCTATTTTTGTTGTTACGCTATCAGGATAAATTGATATCTTTGCTGAGAGATATAGAACTACAACGTCCTGCAACGCAAATAAAAACTTGATGTCAGACCTTGTGTTTTGCCATATGATGGGTCAGTTAGTCACACGTTTAATATTAACATGAAAGAGGAATTTTTTTTATTAAATTATTCTCTTCTTCTTCCTTCGTTCTTCATTTGATCGCAGTGATTATCGAGCTACATAATAGCTGATATACGAGACGATTATTAATTAAGAAATTTTCGAGAAATTTAGGAGCGTAAGAGCGAAGGATGTTAAGCATTCTGGCCTTCGTTCAATAGAAAACATTTCGAAGCAGTTCATGAGAATATTGCGGAGAGTAAGTTTTGCAGAAATTTTGCCAAGAAAATTTTATTTGAAACAACGAAGAAACGCTCGCATTGCATTCAAAAAAAATATGAAACGGTTTGTTTTGCCTTTACATGGAAACCAGCTGATAAATATCATGCATGTTTGCAAAGTGTTCAGTGATTCAGTCCCTCGCTTGGATCTATACCGGTGTGCTGCCGATTTTTACTTATTTACACATGAGTCTGATCTTTTCGTTGAGCCTTTTTTTCTAGGCACTAAACCACAATATACAAGAACATGCAACACCCACAAGGAGTTGACATAGGCCCACCATGGGTTATGTCGATTGATTGAGAATCACTTTCTGAGCTGATTTAAATTTGCCTGTCAGTCTGTCTACCTTTCCCTTCTTTTTTTGCGTCCAGCCTGCAGTTGCCAATTTTTGAGATAATTTGATGAGGTTTGGTAGGCAAACGTATTTCGTCCCCCAGGAACAAAAGCTATTCTTGACAAGGCCTTACGGATATCTGTATGGCGATGGACGGCAAATAATGTTGTGCAGCGAACCTCTCAAGTGTTTCTTCTAATTTTAAACTAAAATCAGAAATTTTATCGTCCCTTAACTAAATTATTAATCTTTTAGTGCTAAATGTCACCCTTTGGCACTAACCCACTTTTAGTATTTTTTCATTAAGTTTTAAACGAAGTTTATCTCATGACATTTCCATTATTTTTTAACGCTTAAATTTTACTTTTACTATGAATAACTTTCAAGAGTTTTTTTTGATGCGGGCGCAAACAAGATCTTTTTCAATGTTACGATTCAAAATCGATCCTTTTGAAATGCTTTACTTTTACTTTTATTTCACCTTTAATCCTAATATCTAAAGATATTTTTATTGCTTTGTTTTTTTTGTTTAGTTAGTTGTTTTTTAGTTTAGTACAACTGTTGCAAGAGATTGCTTTTCATTTTAATTAAAAGTAAAATGAAGTTAGCAGGAGTTAGCAGCAGGTAACCCAGTTAGTAGAGTTATCGTATAATTTTAACTTTATTTAATAGTTTCCTTACTGACCACGAAATGCTTAGAAAGTTATTTTTTAATGACTCCTGAAGGTATTTTACACTTTTCTTTTCCCCTCAAATTTGTTTACGAGGGCACTTCCAGCAATATGCGGTCTGAGTTGCAGATAGTGGTGGTTTGCTATGCGTATGCTTGGGAGAAATAACTAGAGTGGCGATGCTCCACTTTACTTAGCTTCAATCATATTGAACTACTTAAGAGTTGTCTATGTTGATGCGTTTTCATAGCATTTGGGGAATGCATAATTGGAAATTGCTTTTAACCCACCTACGCAAAGGAAGGAGCAAGAAACAGCAAAATTAGTTGCACGTAATCAACAATTATCCGAAAAAAAAAAAAAATGAGAGAACAATAAACTTGAATTGATCTTAAATGGGTGGTTAAGTTTACCATAAAAATAGAGTTTTACGTATGGAAAATAAAATAAAAAAGTTAAAAAAATTATAGACAGCCAGGGCTTATGGTTATTAAATATCCAATCATTCACACCGCCTTGCATTTTTTCGTTGATCGACTTTCAAAATAAGGCATTATATTGGAACAGTTGCTGAATAAGTGACTCGATCCGAATCGTTTTTAACCGCTTTTCGTCCTTGGGCCAAAAACCGTCGGTGTAACGAATATCGTCAAAATATTTCGAAAATTGCAATCAGATGTTGAACACAAGAATACAAGGCAGACAAACGGACAGACAAACTTAGACCGATTGAGGAAGTGACTTTAGTTGATCCAGCTCAAGTTTTTATCCCCACAAATTTAATGTACCCTGCACCACAAATGATGTGCGATATAGTTGAAGAATGCGATAATAATCAATGCATCAATTAAACCGGAGGTGGTTTTGTATTGTCTTTCAAACACTTTGCCTGCAGAAAATCGACCTGGTATATATAGGCCTGCCATCGATGAAGACACAGGAAAAGCACATTTAGTAATACTACGCGCATCCAACAGCAAAAACCAAGAGTTTTAATTCTTTAAAGCGTAAATTGAATTTGGGGGTAGCACAAGTGTTACGGTGCCAATGCTGCGTTGAGAAAGACTTGGCAAGGTCTACGCTGCAGTCAATTGTAGCATTTACCAGAGGACGCTTTACTGGCAGATAAGCGGCATTTTTGCTGTACGCTCTTTGAATGTAGAAAAAGATCAATGCATGGCATTCAAGGAATTCACGATCATGGCACGTATGGCACTTGTCGCTGAGGACCTTGAAAAAAGGAAAACTATCGACAGTAGCTATTAGGTAAGCTAGATGAAAGCATAAGAGATATATTTGGATAGTATGCTTTAAGAAAGCCTTGATTCATTAAGACAGTGCAATAATTCACACGTCCAAAAGGTAAAGTTCGAATTGCTTCCTCCTCACGCATCCTATTTGCCATATTTAGCACCTTTTCCTTTTTCTTAGCTCGAAAATTAGGCCCGATGATAAAAAGAATAAATAATTGGTGACTGTGTTTGATGACTATTTTGGGAAATTCGCAGGCTTTCGGCATAGAAAAGAATAGCTCGATTGCAATATGCATTAGAAAACCGCACGTTACGCTTATGATAATCCCAATGGTTTTGTTTAAAATCGTCATATGTGTAAAGAGAAACAAGTGGAAATATTAGAGTCAGGCAAGATCGACATACCTTTCGGTATAATACACCAAAAATTATTCCTTACTCTCATGCAAACGCATACTTTTCGTGAAAGCCCGCGTATTGGAGGATACCCAAAATATCACACGATGCGATCCAAACTTAGCAAATTTAATTTACTTCCTAAGAGCTAAGAGATTACTTTTCACTCTCCGTTACAGAAAACTAGGAATTACATTTTCCCTCCACATAAGGGCTAGATTTTCATGATAGTCCATAGATACGTTAGAGTTTAAGAAGTGAGCGTATGTGATCCATATTCCCTTCTAATAATTTTCTTACTAAATTGCTATTATGGAACAAATTTCATCATAAAGCATTAAAATTGAACATTCATTTCAACAGAAATTTTAATTGGGGTAAGGTCCAAGATGTAGACCCGTGTGATTAAAATTTGGTCCGCTTAATATTTTTGTCAAATTACTATTGTGAACAAATTTTCATAACAAAACATCATCAATTAGAACTTTTTGGCACATAAGGACTTACATGTTCTGAGATCCTTTATATGTTGTGGTACCCAAAAAAAATAAACCTATCAGATCGAAATACGTGAAGGATGATTTATTTGTTAAATCACTATTATAAACCAATTTTCATCATGAAATATTAAAAATTATACCTTTTTACCATATACAGATTCAGTTTCGGTAGGAACGGTTATAGATGCGAGATGGTTCAAAAAATTTCCAATTGCTAAACCAAATTTTTCACAATAATTTGTAAGATCGAAATCCTATTGCTCAGTGAATTAAATTTCATGAAAATATTTGAAGAATTAAACACAAAAATACAAGGACAGACAGACAGACAAGCTTAGATTTATGCAAAAGTTGGGTCTATATTAATCTCTTTTGGTTGTTACATTAATGCGCACAAACTTAATGCACAACGTCGCAGATGGTATAGGGTGCAAAGAAGAAAAAACGAATGACATTTAGTAAAATATTCGCGTCTTTCTTTTCTTACTTTTTTGTTTTTGAAAGTTTTTCTTATTCCTAGCTATCATTATTTAAGGTAATGATGAAGTGAATCTACTTTTTGTATCTTCCTCAACTTTTCCTAAACAATGTTTCCAAAAATAAAAAGAACCTGAGGAAAAGTGCTGGTTATTTGTTATATGGAAGAAAGAAAAAGGACAACAAGAAATGTGAGCTAACGCATATATGAAGCCATTAACTTTATGTAACACAAACTTATTATTGTTATGTACACATCTGGACGTACATTCATAAAACTGAACAACAACTTTAACATTAATAAAGGCGTGTGAGAGTAAAGAGAAGCTGTGTACAAATATAACAAATTTTTCAACATTAAATAAGACGACGAAGAAGGAGTGAGCGCAGTCGGTAGTCACGAGTTTGTAAAGAAACAAAATTGGAAAGCAAGGGAACTACGGAAGCGTGTTAATTCCGATGCGAGTTTTAGATGCGCCTTATCTATGGAAAAATAAATTTCCTAACTATAAAGTAACAGAATCCTATGAATATTACGGTTTACCAAGGGGGGGTAAATGAAATTAGGTTTGACAAGCGAAGCATATGTAAATTTTTACCCGATCAATAGTTCACTTAAAAAATTAGAACGAGACTTATTTGCAAAGTATATTTTTAGGGAGAATAATCTGTAGATGGAAATACATGATGAACATCTAAATGAAAGCAATTGAATGCAAAGTGTTATAAAGCGGCGCATGGCCTTGAATGTAGTTTGAAACTCTGCTGAGAAATTGCAATTGCGAAATGTCGTTGACAGAAACGTTATTTATTTACTATGGATTAGTTAGTTCTACTTCGTTTAACTGGAGGAAAAGAAAGGAAAAAAATGTTGAAATTCTATCACAACCCAGTAATCAGAGGTGCGATTATCAGAGGAGATATAAGAACAGCTGTGCTTGTCTTGGTGGAACCTTCTAACTCAACTCAGAGTCTACGACTATAATGAGTGTGATACGGTTTTTGGGGCAACTCTAGAGACATTTAAGCTACAGCATCTGGTGTTCATATTCGCTGAAAACTCCTTTAAATAAAATGGAAGCAGGCTTGCATCGTCTTTGCTTTAGCCTATCGTTCTGTTTTAAGAAAGTATTGCAAAGCATTTTGTTAAAGATTTCGCTAAACTATTAATATCGAAAGTAATATGTCTTGAGTCTGTAAGTAAGTATGACCTAAATTTTTGTTGAAATAGTTTTCTCTCTTTACTAAAGATATTTATGTTCAATGTTGAATGCATTTATCAAGAAAAAGATTTGCTTAAAATCTTTTATACGAAATCGTGGAAAATGTTGTGAGCGGATAGAAACTATTTTCCACTAAGAAAAGGTAGTATGAAGTATTTAAGTGAATGAGTGAATGAATACGTGATTACGTGAAAATTGTCATTCTCGGAAAGAAAATTCCTTTATTCTCTATTTTCCATGCCGGATGCTTTGGCGAAAAGCTCGTGTAAATTGATTTAACAAATACGGTCGCTTCAATCCACTCTTTCTTTTTTCACGAAGCTACGGCGTCGAGAGTGATTTACTGATAGACGAAGAAAGCAAAAAATGTAACTCAAAAGCATCGTTGATTAAGTTAAGTTGGCACCTTGGTCCAGTTCACCTGCCAGCGAAATTAATTTTAAAGAATGTTTCGCACACTTTGATGGCTAATTAATGGGCTGACGAAAAAAAAAAAAAAATAAATAATTAATATAATTAATATAATAAATAAATAAATAATGGCCTGAGTGAAAAAAGAACGGCGACTTACAAATCGGTGTTCGCTGGTTCTCATTGGGTTTTGGTAATCATTTGGTTATAGCTATGGCCAGTGATCTGACCTGATAAGGGCGTAATACTTAGCGATTGGACACACATCCGCTACGATGCGATCATCCTCGTCTACTTCTATTTTTCCTCAATTCTTTGTGGCCATATAGTGTTGCACATGATTTCAAAAGATTACGCTATTCGTTTTTTTCCCTACCGAGGTCTTAATTATAGTTTTCATAGCCAACTTGACACGCAAGCTGCGTAATCATTATTTATCTTGACAGCTGATATTGCAAAGTTCGCTTGTGAAAGAGTTCGACTGATTCTACGGAACAGTTTTTGGTTGATATCCTTTCAAATATGGGAAGTGAAAAACAGCATTTTCGGCAGATTTCACTTTTTTACTATCGACAAAGCAAAAATGCTGTTCAAGCAAATAAAAAAAAAAAAAATTATCCGATATTTCGTTCCGGTAATTTTGATCTTGAAAGTACACCGCGTTCTGGAAGGCCAGTTGGAGCTGATGACGACATAGTGCAAGCATTCTTTGATGCAAACGGCAGCATGAGATCGTTCAGACGTTAAATTTATCGAATTCGGCCGTTCATGATGACGTAAAAAGTCCCTATAATAACATGCCTCTTTATTTCGACCAACGGAATGGAAATCACTTTTCAAAAGCCCATTTTTCTTTTTTCTTTTTTCTTTTTTTTTTTTGGAATGTGTTGCAAAGGAGTGTTAGATGCGATGTTTTCGCAACACGTGTTAAGACAAAAATATATAACGAACAAAACAATGAGACGTCCGTTGCTGATTTTCGCACCCAAGGATCGAAGGGTATAACAAAGTCGATTATACTTCATCTGATTTAGAAGGTAAGCAAAGTCTTTGTAACATATTGCAGAGAGTGCGCTGAGGGAACGCATTTTTAGCTTTTAACTCAAAACATAAAAATTCTGATTGTTCTTGCTCTGCTATATGTCTTGTTGAGAATAGCATAATAGAAAGGGCGAAACAGGAAACAAAAAGCACATGCACATACGTAGAAAATAGAAGAAGAAGAAGAAGAAGAAGAAAAAAAGTGTAAAAGAAAATCTGCTTTTGTACAACAGACTGATGGGTTTAAATGGGTGTGCGTTGGCTTATGTTTTTAGGAAGCAGAGTGAAAATAATTTACACTTTTGCTTGTTTATTATTATTACAANAGAATTCTTTTAACTCTAAGTTTCTTTATTTAAAATTCATTCTTAAGGCTAGGATTATTTACAATTTTTCTCCAACACAACTATTATTATTCTTTACTTGAGTGTTCTCTTACGACTCAATGTTCTCATATCACTCGATGTTCCCTTCCGACTAACTCTGCCTTCCGCAAATAGTCTACTTATATACATTTTTGCAAGCATGTTACGATCACCTAACTTCATGGTTTCATTTTCAATCCGTTAACCTGCTTTTCTGTTAATCGTTTTCCTTGGCCGACAGCTGTATGACGCGTCGCGCATCTGCACCTGGGTTTTTCTCTGTCTATTTTCTTGCCAATCTTTTTCATCGACCGGCACCTGCATGACGCGCCGCGAATATGCACTAAGGAATTTATTACTTACGAAAATCAATTAGTTACCATTAATTGGATTTGGGATTTTCGTAACAGTATGCATACATAAGTGTAACGTAATAATTTTCGTTCACTGTTTGAATGTTTGAAATCTAACGACATTTTAATATCATGTGGGCAGGTAGAAATATTGTCATTAATTTTAATTATTCATCTTTTTCTGAAGATCAAATAACAGCGCATGTGAAACCTGTTTTAAGGCATATCGCGAATGTTACCCATCGAGCGTTTCAAACTCTATCAAGCAAACAGGTCGCCTTAGAGGAAACTTCTGAGGCAACCCATCATTTCCATTCCATTGTCTAATTTGTTAAGGATGGGCATGGGTATTGGTTAGGTAAATGGAAACGTTGCCACAGTTTTTATATTATTACGCATTACAAGCCGAGCAATACATTTTCAATGTTGCAGTTCTTCTTTTTACTTTTTCCTTCTGAGGAATGGTTTACACGCATTATAGTTTATACCACTTACGATAGATGATGTATTAAGTTTGTAGTCCTTTGATCTTATAGATTCAATGCAAGATCTTGAGATAACCCTTGAAAGCACATTCAACTTTGAGCTTCACATTCATTATACGCTATACCCCTTACAATAGATGATATGTTAAGTTTGTACTCCTTTGATAGGTTCAATGCAACGTCTTGAGATAGCCCCTGATGGCACACTCAACTTTGACCCTCACATTCATATCAAAACTAAATTTGTCGCCTTCACTTAGAAGAGTAATATTTTTTATCGCTGTTTGTCGGGAGATATGGAAAAGTTACAAATGTTTGTCATATAACGAGTTATTCACAGTAAGGATTTTGTATTGAGCACAAAAATTATTCAATCCAACCGACTTTGAATAGTATTTTTTTTGGGGGGGGAAAAAAAAAAATGCCAAGACATGCGGAATCATTCATCACAATGTCTCGTATACTGCAAGCAGTAGCTTGAACGGAAAGATACGTTAATAGAAATAATATTTTGTCGGTTCAGAAAATGTTTTAGAAAATGTTGATACAATAAAAAATTGTCAGCGAACCTGGTGGATATGGTGTAATTAATAATAAATCAAAAAAAAAAAAAGGAAAAAGAAAAACATAATGAAAAAGCACATATGGTCGTCAAATCGGTGGTCAAATCGCAACATTTCTCGCTCTCGAATCATCGAAAATGTAAGTTTTAAAAAAAATATTTATTCGTTTTGTGTCCTTCCGTTTTAAAAAATTTTTAAATTTTAATTATTTTATACTTTTCAGCAAATATTATTTGGCTATGCAGTTTACGGTTTGCTACATTTCCACAACAACAATTTTGTAGTTAGTAGTAGTTAACACTCAACCTGATTTTTTTTTTTTAATATCATAAAAATGTTATCCGTCAGGCACGAGAGTACGATATGATGAAGCAATTTATTCTATCTATTTGTTACATCTATCTCTTTCGGTCTTTCGGTCTTTCGGTCTTTCGCTTCGCTGTGATATAATGAAACGGGCTGTCTGTCGGTTTACATTTAATCATAAAATATCATATTAAAGTAATTGTTTTAATTTAGTTTTTAATTTATTTTAACTTTTTTTTTTTTCTCTTTCTCTCCGTAGCTGCTAGTATTTTAAAAAGTCATTTTCACTTGTATTTTCATATCTCCCCTCGAGACCAGGTACAAGTTATAACAACATTTACTACTGTTAGGATTTGTTCCTGCTAACGATGATAATGACTATGCTGATGTGTGCGTTTTATATAGAAGAAGAAGAAAAAGTAGAAGAAGAAGAACAAGAAGAAATGATAATAATAATTGCAATTGCAAGAAGAGAACTATACATAAAAACTTCTACATACTTTCTTCAGCACATTCATAGCGCAGGGATGAATCTACTCTGCCTCGCTTTTACGAGAACGAATACTTTTGGCGAAAATCTACATTTAGTCTTCAAGTGCTGCAAACATGGAGCTTTTAATGAAAATTTCATTTTCTCTCGAAATGCTTAATTATATACACATGTGTGTACTTAAAAGCACACATATGTATGTACGCATAAGGATTGTGTAGGTACACACACACACACACACGCTTGTACATATGTATGAAAATGGTAAAGAGATTTCGTTAAAACATACATAATTGTTGGTCGTGCGGTTTTAATGAAACATTGGAATGTGTGCCATCATCGCGCATTAGTATTTGGAATTATATATGAAAAAATTTATATTAAATTTTTTTTTGATAGTTTT
The DNA here is from genome assembly GCA_000688735.1 of Glossina austeni. Lineage (NCBI taxonomy): Eukaryota > Metazoa > Arthropoda > Insecta > Diptera > Glossinidae > Glossina > Glossina austeni. The sequence continues at coordinate 237,680 of KK502613.1, forward strand.
TCTTTTTTAGGAAGGGGTGGGGTGGGAGTGCCACACATAGCAAATGAAAATAAAGAAAGCAAAAAACAAGAAAACAAAAAAAAGTAAGAAAATTATAATCGGTGGTAAAGGAATCTTTTATACCCATCACTGTTATCCTAAAAAAGATTAAAAATAAAGGAAAAGAACTAAAATTTTCATACTCTATCCAACGTTAAGATGGGCGTTGCTGATTTTGTTAGAATAATTCTGTTAAAATTCATTTGTTGTACTTTATGAGTAAGAAGCAAGAACCACATCAGGCAGAGGTGTTCTCACTTTCTATTCTTAAGGCGCGTAGGCGTTGTAAGCGTGCCCTTCGAAAACTTTAGCTCATTTTCAAATCTTCATTCTTGCAAACGGGCGAATATTTATCCCAAGTACTGCACAGTCGGATGGACATGCCTAGGTGCACTATGAATTTGAAACTAATCAAGAATTTATATACTTTATGGTATGGCGTGAAGCTTTTTTCTGGACGTTATAAAAATATTTAAAAAAAAAAATTAAATTTTAATATACTATAATATTGGGTAGGCGTGGTCAATCTTTACCATTCTTACAGCATCGCTCACAAAATACGCGTGCAAAATTTTTGGCTGTCATTTGTGTTAAAAAAAAGGCAAATTTTTAATTTCTTTTGAAAAACAGAGATGTTTTGAGTTTATGTGCTACAGTAGGCGTGTCTTACACCAATCAATAGCAACTTGCGTACAACAATTTCAAATTTCCAATAAAATATTGTCAACATTCTCCTGACATTACGTACACAGACCAACAGATGCACCGGCAGACACACAGCACTCAAACGGCCAAGACGGACAGGCTTAACTCGATACAGAATTGGAGGCTGATCAAGAATATATATACTTTGTGAAATCCCTAAAGCAGGTTTCTGCGTGTTGCAAACGCTCTGACTAAATGAGTATATCCCCACATCATTGGGCGATGGGTATGAAAATGAATAAAAGGAAAGAGAGACACACTAATAAACTAAGTTGGGATTTGCGAAAATGTTGTCTAAATGTTTTTTGCAAATAGAAAGAAATTCGGTACAGTTCTCTTAGGATTATCATTGCATTACATGTCGTTCTGTTTGCTTTTATCACTCTGCCTGCACATATATAAGTAATAAAGAATGTCTTAAAGGATGTTGCATTAGGCAGAGTGACACATCTTCCCATTTGATTATCGAGCCAATCTTGTAAGAAATTACAATAAAGATTAATATGAAACGAATTATACAAAGGAAAAAAACCTCGGTAAAGAAAGTATTGAGAATCCGGCGGAGAACGCTTTATACCATTTCAGTCAATGCAATCCTTTATTTTTTGCGCCATGAAGTACTAAACCCTTCTGCTTTTACAATATGCGTGTGCGTCCTTGGGTCCAATTACATAACTGTACAAAACAACCTGTTTGTTAAAGACGAAAATAGGTGGACAGATCGCAGACAGACAGAGAGATAAGCTTAAATTGATGCAGAAGATGATTCTAAATGATCGATAAAACTATAATGCACGAAACTTAGCATACCCTCTACCATGTAGGGTATAAAAGTACTCGCATATGCTAAGTTTATCGGTACTGCATGCTTAGTGAAGAGTTAGAGTGACGGACTTACTCAACTCCATTGAAGGAATGAGAAAAGTTTACGCTTTGAATACAAAACATTCCCTGACTTTGTTGTTGGGACAAAATGTTTTATTTTTACGAAATTTTTAATAACAAATAGCTTACGATAGCTTAGAAAATTAAAATTTTATAGTAAAACAAGAACAGTAAATAACATAGAAAATGTGAGCTAAAGAGTCACAAGAGGAGGTTAAGACTACTACTTATGCTATTTTTGTTGTTACGCTATCAGGATAAATTGATATCTTTGCTGAGAGATATAGAACTACAACGTCCTGCAACGCAAATAAAAACTTGATGTCAGACCTTGTGTTTTGCCATATGATGGGTCAGTTAGTCACACGTTTAATATTAACATGAAAGAGGAATTTTTTTTATTAAATTATTCTCTTCTTCTTCCTTCGTTCTTCATTTGATCGCAGTGATTATCGAGCTACATAATAGCTGATATACGAGACGATTATTAATTAAGAAATTTTCGAGAAATTTAGGAGCGTAAGAGCGAAGGATGTTAAGCATTCTGGCCTTCGTTCAATAGAAAACATTTCGAAGCAGTTCATGAGAATATTGCGGAGAGTAAGTTTTGCAGAAATTTTGCCAAGAAAATTTTATTTGAAACAACGAAGAAACGCTCGCATTGCATTCAAAAAAAATATGAAACGGTTTGTTTTGCCTTTACATGGAAACCAGCTGATAAATATCATGCATGTTTGCAAAGTGTTCAGTGATTCAGTCCCTCGCTTGGATCTATACCGGTGTGCTGCCGATTTTTACTTATTTACACATGAGTCTGATCTTTTCGTTGAGCCTTTTTTTCTAGGCACTAAACCACAATATACAAGAACATGCAACACCCACAAGGAGTTGACATAGGCCCACCATGGGTTATGTCGATTGATTGAGAATCACTTTCTGAGCTGATTTAAATTTGCCTGTCAGTCTGTCTACCTTTCCCTTCTTTTTTTGCGTCCAGCCTGCAGTTGCCAATTTTTGAGATAATTTGATGAGGTTTGGTAGGCAAACGTATTTCGTCCCCCAGGAACAAAAGCTATTCTTGACAAGGCCTTACGGATATCTGTATGGCGATGGACGGCAAATAATGTTGTGCAGCGAACCTCTCAAGTGTTTCTTCTAATTTTAAACTAAAATCAGAAATTTTATCGTCCCTTAACTAAATTATTAATCTTTTAGTGCTAAATGTCACCCTTTGGCACTAACCCACTTTTAGTATTTTTTCATTAAGTTTTAAACGAAGTTTATCTCATGACATTTCCATTATTTTTTAACGCTTAAATTTTACTTTTACTATGAATAACTTTCAAGAGTTTTTTTTGATGCGGGCGCAAACAAGATCTTTTTCAATGTTACGATTCAAAATCGATCCTTTTGAAATGCTTTACTTTTACTTTTATTTCACCTTTAATCCTAATATCTAAAGATATTTTTATTGCTTTGTTTTTTTTGTTTAGTTAGTTGTTTTTTAGTTTAGTACAACTGTTGCAAGAGATTGCTTTTCATTTTAATTAAAAGTAAAATGAAGTTAGCAGGAGTTAGCAGCAGGTAACCCAGTTAGTAGAGTTATCGTATAATTTTAANATTTTTTTACATGAATTTCTTTCTCTCTTTCTCTCTTTATGAATTACAAACAACTTATAAAGAGAGAATACTGAAAAACAGTATGAAAATAACTGAAAGTAGAGCATAAGTAAATTGGCTTTTAATTTATATGCTTGTAATAAATGTTTGATTTTCAATTTTTCTTTTGTTTGCGTGTTTGTGTGTTTGTGTGTTTGTGTGTGTGTGTGTGTGTGTGTGTGTTTGTGCTTTGATCCATTGAGAAATAATTTTCACGTAAATTTCTATATTAATAATAAAAGAAAAACAAAAAAACACACAAACACACACATACACACACAGACACACGTTATGATAATGATGTTATTAAAGCTGCAAAACAGAAAATGATTGAAAAGTGTACTAAGTAGGCCTTCTGTTCTATACGAATGAAAGAGAAATGATTAAAAAAAAAAGGAATTTTTTTTTTTTTTTTTTTTTACAGTTCCTTATACACATGCATGTTGTATACAACATAACCAATACACAATACACAAGAGCTTATTCTATTCCCTTAGGCTATTTGCTATAATCTAAACAAGTACTGCAATGTAAAAGCCTACGCACAAGATAGCAGGCATGTATGAAAACCTAACAAATGCGCTGTGTATGTATACTGAGTGTGTGTATTGCTTATTTAAAATGCTAAACATGTGCAGAAAACCCAACAGCACATCCGTACATTTATGCACATAAAGTACAATAATTATTTACCAATGTCCTCGTGCCTATCTCTTCCCTCTTATCTGAACAACAACAAAAAAGTCTACTCTTAGCGAATAACTAAACAGAAACAGAAAACGGAAAGAGAAACAAGAAGAAGAGAGGAAAAATGAAAATGAGGAAAAGGGTTGTAGGTTTTTCTTTTTTTTCCTATGGACTCACTATTTTATGTTATCTTTACAGAATTTCCACATCCCTACCAGCTATACATATACATATACATATACTTCAACATCACAATGGGAATAAGCAGTAATTTATTCGCGTTTATGTTACTTGGTTGCTTGTACATTGTCACCTTCGTACTCAATGGTACGTAGAAGAGGAAGGCGGAGGCAAGGTTATCACAAGTCATATGCAGATTTTAAATATCTTGTGAGAGACCGGCAAAGATCTAAGTCGACCGAATAGCAAAAGGTGCAGCTTAATAAACACGAACAAATTGTCCTTTGCAGTTGTACCTAACTAGAGAATCAATCGCTCGCACCTTTGTTGTCCTCATTTGCAGACTATGTTTTCAATTTACGAAAATTTTGATGGAATAAAAATTACCATCGGATAAGAATTGAATCGGAAAAAGTAGACAAATTCGCGGCATGTTCTTGCAAAATGTTGTCTATGGCTTTCCATTTGATGGCAATTAATATGCGACGTGTGAAATAAAAATGTTTTAGAAGCCATTTTCGCAACCAGGAATTGTCGAAAAGGCATTTGCATCAAAATGCAAAATAGAAACATAAATTTTCGATTGCAATCCTCTCATGAAAATAATGAAAACCTCACTGACGTAAACGTCATATGATAATTAAAAAAAATGGACAAGCGGATAACGCGAAATACATACGTGAGATATTGATAGTCATTCGCAGTGAACAGTCGTTGCGTTGAGTCGTTGCAGGATTGATAATAGTAAAGGTTTTGTGGAAGTTACGCTTATCCGAACATTTTATGTTCTTTACTAGTCTCAACATATAGTCAAAAAATTCCTACAAGATCCTTAACATCTGCCTGAGCAGGCGAGCAGATAAGAATTGCGACCAAGTCAGTGATCGCGAGTTCAAATCTCAATGCGGCAAGTCATAGCGAGCCAAAACCCACAAATTTTTGTTAACGGAGGCCGAATTGCGTTCAGTTTACGCTCCATTGCGGGCTTGTGCTCTGACCAATTTAGAAGATTTTCAATAGCAAACTGCGTCCAGAAACTTCCAATGTTTCTCACAAATTCGACGACGATATCTGCATTTTTGTAACCAGGAGATTGCCAAAAACACACACCATACTGACACACAGAAGCACAGATGGACAGACATGGGTAAATCAACTCAGAATTTCACGTTGATCAAGAATATATATACTTTATAGGGTCCCTGAAGCTTACTTTTGGTTGTTCCATACATTATGAAAAAAAAAAAAAAATGAGTCCTTCAATGGTGGATATAAAAAAAGGACACTTTCGAAAATTTCAAAAAGGCGAAGTTAGCTATCTTCATATCAGTTCTTATGTTTATGTCAACATCGAGGAATACGATAAGCACGCAAAGACTTGAAAAACTAAATGTTCCCCTATCTTTACCGAAACCGATCATACTATACAAAGACCATCTTAGGACATTTTGAAGCAAAACAGACAACTGAACATTGGCAACATATGCTAGGATAGACCAAAAGCTATCAGGAAAGCTTAACTTGATTCCGGTAACGATTGTCGACCATCAGCATATTCACTCATACGTACGATCCATGGCATATGTGCAAACAATAAATTAATTATAAGAAAGCCCAGAAGAAAAATCTATTTATTCTCATATTTTCCGCACCTAAAACACAAAACTAATAACAAACAAGCAGAAATATTATAATCGGCTATGGCCAAAAACTTTCATACCTACCAAGTTTTTCTTGAAAGAAAGAAAACAAAATGAAAACAGAATGACGATACTTTACAATGTTAAGTAGGCGTGGCCGTGTTTTTCCCATTTATATATATATATATATATCGTAGAACCGTACCGTATCTCTACGTGTTATAGTTTAAAAGAGCTGACCTTTCGATAACACAGGTGTTCTCGCTTTACATTGCACCATAGGCCGGACGAATCCTTTACCCAATTTAGCATATTTTTCAATTGCGTTCTGTTTCAGTTCAAGTCCATACAAAATATAATTTACTTCTTGTTAGCTCCACTCATATATCATGAATATTTTACAATTTATCTCATCATCTTTTTCTTGCACGATATTTCGTAAGCAGCATACGTAAGTTTGCTGATATGTCGATATCAAAAAAGCGCTTCTCATTCACAACATTCACAACAGTTGAGAGAAACAAAAAAAAAAAAAAAGGAAAAATAAATCAATGGAGCAAATCTTTTTATACAATTTCAAAAGAATAAATAACCACACAGTGAGAGTAGTGCGAGATAATAATATTTTTATTGCCGTGTAAAAAAGAGCAAAAAAAAATAAAAAAATCCTCTTAAAAGCGCAATAAATATTTTTTTTTTTCCCCCGTAAAAACCGTTGTTACAACACGCCATTATATATGTAGATTTATTTTTTCAGTCCGCATTATCTCCTGAAGAAGAATGCAACATATAATAGGAAAATGAGTTGTGTTCATATCGGTTACTACTGCCGATTAATGATGGTATACTAAGTTTGTAGTCGTACTTGCCAGTGGCAGGAGATAAAAGTGTAGTAATGAATCAGAAAGCAGTTGTTCACGGACTAAGCCTTTATTCCGTGAGTCCACAGAAGTATGCTCAAATACCATTTTGTTCGGAACCACTTCTTTGATGTAAAAATGCAAAATGAAGTTGAAATAAAGCCGTCATCCGCCAAGGTTTTTTTAAGGATGCAAAAATACATTCGGCCCGGATTAGAGTAGAATTTCTATCTGAGGCGGTAGCTCCTAGATGTTGGCGGCAGACTCTCGACCCTGAACAGGGAAGAGTTAAAATAGGTGATAGGTGACGGGCGGGTGTTCTTTTGATACCTACGAGCATCGGCGTAACTGTACTTCTATAGATATGTACAGGTATGTCCGGACCAAATGTCCTACCAAGATAATAGAGACTCTCCTGCAAGTCTTCTTAATATCTTAGCAAGATATCTCATCAACTTGTAATGGACTTAGCCGTATACCGAACAGTACACTGCCACTGCTGGAATTAAACCTCACGGCCCGCCTTTGGCGTAAGTAATGTGTAGTACTATTTCCGGGCGTTTATTCTACTCTCAAGTCGCACGTATACGAAAACTATTCCTTTTCTCCTTTCTCCTCTATCCGGAATACTTCCGGACCTCGTCTTTACAATTATCAGAAACAACCCCTAGAAATGATTCATCAAATAAAAATAGAAAGTCAAGGTCAATGGTGATTCTGATCGAGAAGATTGACTTTGTTGAGAATCGTCTAGGGCATATTTTGAAGTAATACTTCTCAACAGATGCCCATAAGAGGCTTGCAACAGGTAACCTTTGTTTGAATCTCGATTACTGCAACATTTCCTACGAAAACTGCAAAAAAGAAGACATTGATGCTGCAAATGGCGTCTGCTGTCAAACATTACTTGGTTGCCACATTTCTTGTAAATGTAACTGTCAATGAAATATAACGCTGCTGCATTAAGCAGAGCAGACGGTCGGGGATCTTAAGAAAGGCAACTGGGCCAAAGTTTCTATTCGCTGAAGTTTTTACACCACATTTCACATTCAAATAGAATATGATGGGACGTCTCGCTCGCCCTGCATGAATCGGTATCGGACGCAGTCATGTTTTTCAGATGGCACCTGACGGAATTACGACCCGTGCAGAAGCCGGTGACTAAAGGAAGAACGCTCCTCGTTAGTTTCAGTAGTTTATGTGCCATACCCGAAGATTTTATGAATCTTTTCGCCTGTCGTTGTCCTGCTCAGTGCTTGCTCCGGCAAACTGATTTTTTCTGCGTCCATAGCAATACCAGCCCGTTAAAACGGCTTCTTGGTACGCCACGGAAAGGTTCAGAACCTAATGTCGGGCGCGCCTGTTGGCTAGACAGTCAGCCCTTTCGTTACCCTTAACATCCGAATGCCCAGGCACCCATAATAGGTGCACATCGTTGCCCCTGCCTAACTCACACTCACACACTCTCGCAGTTAAGCGTATCAGTCAGTATATTCAATCTTTAAAAGCGTTACTTAGAAACGTTTAACGAAATCTCGCGACGACAGATTACAATCCTTTCTTTCCATTGTTGTGCACCATATGCTCACTGTAAGGGTCAATAACGATGAGCGATTTTGATTGCCATTGCAACGAGACATTAACAAAGTAATGAATTAAGAGATGAAAATAGGTTTTTAGGAATGCATAACTAAATCATTTATTCTATGGTCACTAAAGGGGCGGGAAAATATTTCGAAAGAAATAAGTGTCCAAAAATCACTTTTAACCCTTTAATATTTCCTTCAATTTAGTTTACGGTTTACGGTATATACGGCATCATGAAATAAATGAATATTAAAATCCGCACGTAGGTAAAAACTTCTTAATAATTGTAATATTATAAACCATCACACAAACACACACACACATATATATATATATATATATATGCATCTACTGATAGCGTTTTGCTGTTTTTTTTAGAATTTTTAATTTTTTTTTTTTGTTGTTGTCATTTTTATCAGCTCGGATGGCAAACACTTATGGATGATGTGTGTGAGTGCGTTTTATGAGAGAGAGAAGATATGCATGGTTATGTATAATGTTCAAGAGCTGTTAAAATCATTATTATTACTTTTTTTAATTTTTCGCATATACCGTCCGTAACATAGCTATAGCACATAGCAGTAAGCATATTTACATGTAATCATTAATTACACATATATTACATAATAAATTTTAAGATTTAAGTGGTAACAGTAGAGTTTTCATAATATATTTAGGTTTATAAGCGTGTATGTAGATGAAAGCACTCATTTTGTTACAGATACGCATACACGCACACGTAATTCATATAAATGATTATATTATGCATTATGACGTTACACAGCATCTCTCTCTCTTAACCCATTTAAAGCCTTGAAAATATATATATATTTTTTTTTTTTTTTAGAATTTTTAAGTAATATTTTTAACCTGTTTTCTCTTCTCTTTCAACAGAAAAAAAGAAAAACACACAACAAGTTGAATACAGTCATTAATGGGTTAAAGTTTTCCACAAAAGTCAATTTGTATGTGTGTACTTGGGATTGCATGATTACATTCATGCATAATATGTGTGGGAGTATATATATATATATATATGTGTGTGTGTGTGTTCGTGGGTGCGTATGCTTCTTATAGGCCTGGCAAACAATCATTTTTTTTAATGTCAAACATATGCAAAGAGTTCATAAATTTTTCTGGTCCTTTTTCATTAGTCACCAGCAGGCATATGATGTATAATACATTGAATGTGTTGTACTTGTATAGCATATTCATGAATATAATTAATTGATTATGTATGCGTTAAAATTGAAGGGGTATACTCTTGAAAGGGCTCTTAAGAAATACTTACAAGAGTTTGTCGATTATTATACCACTACAGCGGCTATATGTGGTTCCTCTAGTATTTGCAACAGATTGAAATTTCGAAAACACTCACCGTTAAATCTATCTCGATATTCTTGGGTAGCCCTATCAAAATAAATACAATTTAAGAACGACTGTTTGCAATATTCAAAGTTGCCGATTAAGCTAAAAACTTAACGAAACCGTCCACGATCATCATCTTACTCTGAATGTGGATAGCAAATAAATAAATAAATAAATAAAAGAAAAATCGATGGCGAACATAGACACGATCAAGAAAATACGGTATAAAAATAATCGAATTCGAAAACCAATGAACTATATAATCTGATAACCTTCTGAAGTTCAAGACTGGATCTATATAATAAAATACTTCTACAAAATGGTATTATTACACCAATATTGTCCTATGGGATCCAACAGCTTGTTCTGTTACAACGTAGCCAAGTTGGAAAGAAGACAATCAAAGATTCTGCCTATGATAACAGATGCTCCATGATGCATAACTAAATCAAATATTCACTCATGCTCGCTCTCTTCCCTCAACGGGGAGACACATACCATTTTAGAACGCATAGTCATTGCAGGCAGGCTTTGCAAATTGAAAGGTGAACTCAAGTACGATGATCAGCTATGGCAATCATTACAAGGCTCAAGTTAGATATGAGATTATACTTTTCGTAAATTCCATTCATGCGTAGATTCAATAAACGTATGAACATTTGAAAAAAAAAAGACAAGCAAAAAAATTATGTATGGTCGTGGCCAGATCTTTTATACCCTTCACTAAAGACAAATAAAAGTAAAAGAGCAAAATCTTCATCCTCTATAATATGAAATGTTCGCGGCTGGTTTTTTAAATTTTCAAAATAATAATCTTTTTCACACAGGTGTGTGGGCGTTGTACGCGAGCCCTTTGAAATATTTCAGCCACCTCCACATTCTTTTGCAACTTTGTAGGCGATGTCTTCATTTTCGCTAACGGGGAATGGTTACCACAAATACTGCACAGTTGCGCAGGCAGACAGATGGACCGACGAACAGGCGGACCTGCATAGGTGCATTCCAAATTTGACCAACTGGTCAAGAATTTACATACTTTATGGGCTTGTTACTGACATTGTTGCTGTGCGTTACAAAGATAGTGAAAAAAAACTTAATTTTGATACACTCTAACATTGGATAGGCGTGGTCAATTTTTTTCAATTTTTGTACAGTTACTACAGTATCACTAATAGAATACTCGCTTCAATTTTTGTACACCTATCTGCTATAGTTTATGACTAA
>KK502613.1:249673-267353 GCA_000688735.1 Glossina austeni
TCTTTTATTAAACTGTTATAACGTAGAATAACTTTTTTTTTTGGGTCCTGACTGGCGAGGTAAGTCCTCGCTTACACATACAAACATATAACTTAAGAGAATTTCTGTAGGGTCAAATTTTATTATCAAATTATTTAGGAAATAAGTTAAGTTTGCAAAATTTGGATCAAGTCGTGTTACGTTTCGGGTATCTGGGGTTGAATAGGCAGATTTTTATTAAAAGTATGCCTTTCCATGAAAGTAATGTGGAATTTTTGGTGTGTTATCAGCGAAACCAGTGAATAACTATACTACACGAATTGGTGTATAAAGGTTGGCCTTGCCCGACTATAATGTTCTTATCCAATTTTTTTTAAATCCAATCTGCCTTTCTTGTTATTTTTTACAACAATTTAATCAACTAGAATTTAACTTAACATCGATTGGTAGCTGAAGCGAGTGTTAGATTCCTTTAACACGCAATAGAAATAGTTTCAAGAAAAAAAGTGCTTTGTGTGCTGAACTGATCTAAATTTAAAAAATGTGTTTTTTGTATATAAAGAAAAAAAAAAAGAAACCAAAATTAGTTTATCGCAATATCTATGCAATGAAGTGAATGAATGCAATTTAAATCAAATCCGTAAAATGTTCTCAATCAATTTCTCAAATAATTTCAAGTGTATATACACTTGCGTCTGGTCTTTATATCATGCATCACTTATGGTGAGGGTGTATTAAAATTTTGCATCCGTATACCCCGCATTATGAGATAAAATGTTAGAATCCATTATGCCGACCATTTCACAATCACTTTATGATTTCGATTTTGTCATGTATGCCCGCTTTTGGTCTGCCCATCAAATCTTGCATTAAATCTAATGATCGGAATTTTTGAAATATTTTAACACTCGACTTACGACACCCGTCAATTTAAAGGGTTCTTGATACTAAAAATTCAGCATAAAGGAATCGATGTCTTTAGATGTTTTAGATGGATTTTTAATGATATAGTGCTGCAATTATATATGCGTACACTTTTTTTCTGGGACACACCCATTTTCGTTTTGGGATGTAAATGTCATTACCATCTCCCATCCCAAACGGGAATTTTCTGCGAATCTTCACAGATGCAAAAATGAAGAAACGTAGCTGGGAGTTCGTAAAACCGTCCCTTGATCGATTAAGAATACCGGGTTTAAAAATGGCCGCGGTCTGTTCACAGATACGCCCACAATGTGGAAGAAACTAAAATGAACTTCGCAAACACCGATCATTGTTTATATCTTTGTCTATAAATTTCGATTCAGTGCTTGCATTTCAGAAAAACTGCTACCCAAATATTCACCGGAACCATCTGTAAATTCCAATCAGTTTACTAACACAGTCCACTATTAAAGACAAAATTTTAATTCCAAATTATTGTCCATATATTTTCCACTTCTTTTAGCGCACGTTCGTTAGGTTGGATTGTATCGTAATTTATGGACGTGTTGGTAAACCGATTGGACTGAATCGTTGACTGAACACGAAAATGATCCCAATGAATATCAGGTGTCACAGGTTTTTGATAATATCTTCCTGAGAAAGAAAATATGAAAAATTTGTCAATGTTTTCCAAGCTTGTTTTAGTTTCATCTGCATTGTGGGCGTGTCTATAAATAGAGCAAGACCATTTTTTTACTTCGTATTCTTAATCGATCAAGGAATGTTTCTGCCATTTTTGTGACATAATATACACCAAATCGACGGGCTTCCTTGAGTCTAGTATTAATTAGTGCACTGATATTTATTTGCTAAGGGATTTTTTGATTATCTTTGCAAGCACTGTACCTATAAAGCAAAAACAGTTACATGAAAAAAATTTCTAATATTTAAGAACGTTGTGCAACAACCTTCGAAAAGTAATATAAAAGGATTGCGGGAAATTTGGATTGAATGCAAAGATTTTTCGTCTCCTCTCCCCCTCTTTCCTATATTTATTTACTATATTTAGCTAATCTATACAGCAAAGTAAACATGGGTATAAAATAAAAAGCAATACGTGCAAATTCAACCGCTTCACCGTGATCCGCACCGTACCCGCACATGTAGGATGAATCTTTTCAGTGGCTGGTCGTACCCGCACATGTAGGATGAATCTTTTCAGTGGCTGGTCGTATATAAAAAAAAACAAATTCCAAAGATAAAATAGTAACACGTTATCTAAGCTAAGAAGAGATTTGTAAATGTGCTATGAAATAAATGTGATTAGCTAGTGTGCTAGTGTTAAATGGTAGAAACAATCTATCAAAGGCACTTAGTCTTCACAAACTTAAATCGATGGTTAATATAAGCAATTATCCATAAAACTGTACACGATTAAACACGCACATGGTTGCACACAACTAGTAAACAATAACTGATTTCATGTTTGAGAATTTGTTCTTAAAGGAAATTAGGGCATCGGAAAATGAAATTTGCGTATAAAAGTCGTTCAAATATTTACAAATTGCGTGTAACGATGAAAAAACCTCTTCTTTTTTTGTGGCCCTAAGTGTAACACATTGCTTAGAAAAGCGGGCTGGAGATTTCAAGGCTACTCGAGTGAGTAACAATGTGCAACTGACATGTGCCTTTCTCAACTTAAACACAAGGGACACCCCTAACACGTATCTTCTGTTCTCAAGCGGCAATAATTCAATTAACTTTTAAGTGATTTTCGTAGGACGGAATGGGGTAAAATAAATATTAAATTCTAGGAAAAACTCAATAAAGGTTTATAGATATTATTAGGGCGCTTGCAATGACCAGAAAGAAATTTCAGATCCTTCACATTCTAAATCAACTTAAGTATGTCCGTCTGTCCGACTATTCGGAGAAGAAAAAAAAGAAAATAATTTAATAAAAAAATTAATCTTTCATATATAAATCAACTTTTGCTTAGTCTATTGTAAGCACAACATGTAACCATCTATTAAATTGCAAAAAAACAGGTTCTGACACCAAATTTGTATTTCCATTACGCGATTTTGTGATACTCTACCTTTCATCAAAGATATCAATTTATCCTGACCGTGAAGTAAAACTAGCATAAGTGGTAGTCTTAACTTCCTCTTGTTACTGTTTATCTTACATTTTTCATTTTACTATTATTTTTTTTATTGCAAAATTTTAATTTTCTAAACTATCGTAAGCTTTTTGTTATTAAAAACTTCGTGTAAATAAAACACTTTGTCCCAAGAACAAAGTCACAGAATGCTTTCTATTCAAAGCGTAAACTTTTCGCAATCCTGCAAAGGAGTTGAGTAAGTCCGTTACTCTAACTCTTCACTAAACAAATAGTATCGATAAACTTAGCATATTCGACTGTTTGTATACCCTACATCACTTTTAGTAGAGAGTGTCTAAATTGTCGTCCGAATATATTGAACCGGATATATAGAATTTAAGACACATACAGTTTTTATTATACCGATCGATTTCGAATAATCTTCTGCACCAATTTAAGTGCGAGTGTTTGTTTGACGTTTTCCAATGTATTTTCATTTTGTACATACATACACACATACATTATTATATAAAACACGACTGTGATTTGGGCCAAGGGCGTGTACTATTGGAAATGATTTGCATCGGACTATTTATGAAATCACTCCCCATACGAAGCCCGCCTGGAAGAAGTTTTCATATGAAAGAAATATTCAAATTTTAATCTTTAAAAAAGTGGATTATTAGCATATAAACTAAAATGCGAAAAATTTTCTTTTGAGCCATTTTTGAAATACCTTCTACATAACCACTCTTACGAAAAGGAACCGCTTCTATGGCAAAGAAATCCAATTATCAACATTTTGCGATGCAAACTGAATAATAGTAACATGACACAAAGATCAACTGCACCAAATTGAAACCACGTAGATTTGTTGTTCGGACCTCATCCTATGCCAAGGTGCTCTTGGAAAACATTCCCTTAAATAATGTAAAAATCAAATTTACAGCACTTTATGACGCAAAAAGACATGAGAAAGATGAGAGAAAGTTGATTTTTCCAAATTTGGACCACGTCTGCTTATTTTTCGAGCCATCTTCCCTATAAGGTAAAAAGTAAGCTTTGACATGCAAAAAACGTATAATTATTATATTAATACTATTAACTGAAATGGTATAAGTCGGTCAGTTTGTAAATTTGTTTTTGGATATTTTCTGGATATTTTTCTTTGCATAATTCGTTTTATATTAATCTTCTTACAAGATTGACTCGATAATCAAATAGAAAGATGTGGCAATCTTTCTAATGCAAAATCGTTTAAGACATTCTACATTACTTCTATGATATGATAAAAGCAAAACAAACGACATGTAATGCAATGATAATCCTAAGAGAATCTCCTTCTATTTGCAAAAAACATTTAGACAAAATTTTCGCAAATCCCAACCTAGTTTCCAGTTAGTTAGTATGTCTTGCTGTCTTTTTATTTATTTTTTTACCCATCGACGAATGATGTGAGGATATACTCATTTTATCGGAACGCTTGCAACGCCCAGAAACCTGCTTTAGGGACTCCACAAAATATAAATATTCTTGATCAGCATCCAATTCAGAATTGAGTTAAGCCTATCCGTCCTGTCCGTTTGAGTACTGTCTGTCTGTCTGTGCATCTGTTCGTGTGTGTAATGTCAGGAGAATGTTTACAACATCTCATCGCAAAAATATATCTATCGGCATTGGAAATTGTTGCACGCGGGTTGACATTGAAAATGGACCAAATCGATAGAGGGGCACACCTACAGTACCACATAAACTGAGAATACCTCAAAAGGTACAAATAATTGGTGTTTTTGCTTTTTACTCACAAATTACAACTGATAGAAACAGCAAAAATTTGAATGTGTGCGCTGTGGACAATGCTTTAGTTATCTGTACAAAAATGGTAAAAATCAAGCAAGCCTACCACGCCATAGTACGGTGTAGCAAAATTTAATTTTTTCCTTTCAATATCTTTATAAAGCAGAGAAGCAAGCTTCACAAATCCCATAAATTATATAATATCTTGGCCGCTTTCAAAATCGAAATGCACCTAAGCATGTTGGTCTGTCCCTCTGAGCAAGTGTGTAGAATCTGTGGTAAACACTTCCACATTTGCAAAAATGAAGATATCGCCTTGCAAGAGAATTTGATGAGTGACCTGAACTTTTCAAAGAACACGCCTACAACTGCCACACGCATGCAAAACGTTTGCTTTCGATGTTTTCGCTTGTTGCCCACAAAATACATCAGGCACGTAAGCATAATTATTTTTACAAAAATAGAAAAAAATCAGCGACGTCCGTACGTCATATTATGGAATATGCAAATTTATGTTCTTCCCTTTTTTTCAATCGTTTACAGGGTAACGGTGATGCGCATAAGAGATTCAATCGGAATCGAATATAATTTTCTTACTTGTTTTGTTTAAACTATTTCTTCAACTATTATTCTATGGATTATTTATTATATATTTTATGCTTTTTTAGTATTTAATTTTATCCTTAAAAATATATAGAACTCCCACTGGCAATACGATTAACTTTTTTAAATCAAGCTGCCCACCATTCTTCATGAAAGACGAAAAGGACGAAAAGCGTTTTTGTATTCATTATGTAGCATCTTTTTGAACGGAATAACATGGAACGCATATCATTGCGGCTGCATATTCTAGGATATGCCTCACAAACATCAAATACAAACTCTTCATTATGCAAGGATTATCAAACTCCTTCAATAATATTTTTGTAAAGCCTAAGGGAAGGTTTTTCTTTACCTTCTATTGACTGAGCTTGAGGAATAAATTTTAATTTTTGATTAAATGAAATACAAATATGAAGGTACGATATAACTTCTTCTGTATTATGCCCACGTTAATTGCATAAGTGTACTCGATATCGGAGATGATCTAAAAAATGGTAACTTCCAGCATCTGAAAAAGAATATTTAGAATAAATGTTCTTATAAAAAGTAAGCCTTTATATGGCAACAGAGCCTATATCGTGGTATTTTATAATGAAAATTGATCTAAAATCAATCACCTGATAAACAAATTTATTGCTTTAAGCTTGGTTCGCACTCTTCCCAGGTTGTACAGGGTGTGCCCTCTCTACATTCTAATAAAATCTATGAAGATTTAAGAGTTCTTTGGGGAGGAAAACATTGACTTTACTAAATCTGGACCATGTTGGTTTACCTTTTGGGATCTCTACTGCAACTAATGGCAACCGAAACCTTGACAATCCTGATAAGAAGGTATAATTTTTATTACTTTGTAACGGAAGTAGGTAAGCAATTGTTATAACGCAGAATCGGGTATAGAGGAGGCGAGCCATTATTGATTTTGCTCGACATTTGCATTTGTTTTAAGTTTTCTTTTGTTTCGTTTTTTAGACAAGGAAAACCCATTTCCGAAAAACAAAGTTTTCCCAGAAAATGTACTTTTGTTTTCATTTTCTCGTTCTTTGTTGTTGTAAAAGAAATATTAATTTAATTTCTCTATAGTAAAAATGAAAAATATGCCATCACAGCCGATTAACGTTCAACAATGTTTTTAAATCAATTTAAAGCAACATGCTTTGCGTTCAGTAAATAAAAAAAAAACTTGGACTTATGAAGCTTTTTTTTGTATATATACATATATATGTATATATATGTATAGATGTATATGAAGCTCTTTTTATTTACAAAGTTGTTGTGTCATGTATGTATTAAGCAAATTGTGGGAAATTGTTCTTTCTGTTCAATCAATTTTTGTTTCGTTTTTTTTCCTTTTTTCTTGTCCACACATTTTTTTTTTTTTTGATTTTATTTTTAATTAAATTTTATCTTTTTCATATGACATCCCTTTCGCCAGCCTGTCAGTTTACCATGTCAATCTCTTTTTCTTTTATAAATCATTGCATTTTAAGTTTTTCATTTCATTTTTAATAAATAGAAAAACCACACATTTTTTTACGCCTATTGATGCTTACGCAGCTGCTATTCACTTCACTTTCTCTACTCGGACAAATTGTTTTATTTTGAGAATGAATTGTTACAATGTTTACAATACAATTTAATATCCATCAAGGGGAAACGATACGTTATATGAAGTTTGTTAGTCTGCCTACTATCCTCAGTTCATATTGCTCGGCATTGATCATAAGACCAATGAGCTCTAATCAGCCTAATATTCTCAGTAAATATTGCTCATATTGTCAGTCCATAGCGATCATTAAATCTCAGTCCGTATTGCTCGGCATTGATCATAAGACCAACGAGCTCTAATCAGCCTAATATACTCAGTGCATATTGCTCATATTGTCAGTCCATAGTGATCATTAAATCTACGAGCTCTGATCAGCCTAATATTCTCAGTCCATATTGCTTTACAATCATAAGACCTATGAGCTCTGATCAGCATAATTAAATCAGCCCATATTGATCTTGCAATCATAAGGACCACGATCCCCGATCAGCATAATATTCTGAGTCGATATTAATAAGATCTTCTGCCCGTATTCGCAGTGTTCTCTATCTCTGTAATGCTGGTTAGTGCCTTCTGAAGTATTCTACTTCTATACACTCTGTAAAAACTGCAAAGTTTCTTTTATCGACTTGATTGTTTAGAACACACATTTCGATTTTAGATTTATATAAAAATTTCTAGAATTAAAAAAAAAATGTGTACTTTCGGTAATCATAAATAAAACCGCAATAATGATTGATCGCAATTAATGAAAAAGCATTTTTCCCATATTTATTTTGGATTGTAACTTTGCTTCAAAGAGTTTATAAATCTCTTATTGGTTTTATTAAAAAAAAAAAGAGAGAAAAAAAAATGAGAATATTTTAATGGCATTACCTTGATTATTACATTAAATTATTGAAAAGGGCTTTATATGACATTTACATTTGTCACATATATAGACGTGTGAAATAGTTATCATGCAGGCGTTTATTTAATGATTTTATTTTCTTTTTTATTATTCATTGAAATGTTTGTTAAACAAACAATTGTAATCGTTTTTATTAAGCTTTCAAGTCTGTCACTAAGTGTTATACGACTAGACAAGTAAATAAAAAAACATTTACCTTCACTTTGGGGCACAATTTTTGACGTAGAAAATAATAAAATTACGAAGTTGGAAGATAGGCAGGTATGAGTTTCCGTTCTTTGGAAAAGGATTTAACTTTACACCACAAAGCACGGGGCTTCGCAGCAGCCTTTCTACTCATCCTTAACAATTTAATTTCTACCTTTCCTTTGTAATTATTTACGCCTTAGCATATAGAAAACGTCAGATAAACCCTTTTGTGGGAAGATCGGAAACTTAATTGATCCGCAAGCTTGAAAACTTAAAAGAAAACAAGTAAAATACGACCATCACTAAACAACCTACACCACCCTACTAATGACTTTTCAAAATGAGGAGTAGGGAAATGCCCCAAAAGTGGTCCGATTCGAACCATTTTCAATAGCGTTCGATTTTGGATCAAAACACATCAATGAACCTAATTTCATGAAAATACCTCAAATGTTGCCACCTGCAGGCTGAAGACAAGAAAACAAGGCGGACAGACGCACAGACTGAATTGATTCAGGAAGTGCTTCTGAATCGATCAGTAGAATAAAAATAAATTCATGCCCTTCTGAATGTTGCACAAATCCGGACTTAATACAACCCGCAAGTGCCACAAGTGGTGTCCGGTATAAGCATAAAAAATTGTATTGAATTTTTTATGGATTGAAATTTTTAAATTGTAATTGTTGAATATCTCTGCATGTGCTTCTTTTCTTCTATACAGGCATGATGAAGCTTGCCGAGATTAATTTCATGGACGTTTTATTGCAATACAAACTAAGTGAATAAATTCTTATCATCTGACAAAAAAAAATATCCAAATGCATTGACTGTATCTTCGCTGATAGGAAAGTGCACGGAAGCAGACTAATATTTTCTAAGTTAATAAAAGATTCCGAAAACCGAAGAAAAATAGTTGAACAACCTCTCCAAGCATACCGAGTGGATAGGCTTGTGCGATTGTTAGTGTAATTGTCATGTTTTCAGAAAATTTTGTTAATTTAACCGTTACAGTAAGCAAATGCTTTACGATTTATTTACAGCAAGATGACGCCTTATGGCATCCAAGTCGTAAAACAGGGCTCCATTGCTTGGTTGATTTAAAGTGACACCACTTGTGGAGAGACTTAACATTATGAGATGATTGTTCGCGGACTTTTCCAGTCCATCGTACATTTAGTTATGTATATATTTAATATATGTAATATACACGTACGTGGCTGTGTAGATGCATGTACGTATGTTTTTATATTTTTATTTGAGTTGTGGTTAAAGAAACGGTAGAAATCTGCATACAAAGCAATTAAAGATCATATATGTAAAGACATGTAAATTAAACGTCAACTTTGAATTGTTGTTTTTTCGGTTTTCATTAGCATTAAACCGTAGTATTAAAAGTCATTAAGTTTACATAAAAGAAGAATATAATAAGAAGGACAAAACAAATTAAATATTAAAGGAAAGATAATTTAAAAATTCACACATATACATACACCTGATAGTATTATATCCACATTTCTAAAATATTTTCACTTTCAAACTGTAATAGCATGAGAGCTTTTAAAATTTATATAGCATGAGAGCCTTAATGCAGACATAATGTGGCTCACTAAAAATGTTTGTTTGTCTTCTTACTTAAATTATAAATTTTGAGTACATTTTAAACTTTAGTCAATACAATTTGTGCAAATTAATGCATAAGTAAACATAACAGCAAACGATATACATACACACACACACACACACATACACACACGAAGGACAAATACTCTATTGCATATATATACATATATATATATACGGACATATTATATACATATTCATTTTGCATGCATCTGGCTATAGCATAACATCGAAAATATAATTGTTAAGATAAACAATTTTGTCCAAACAATGTGAATGAGTTATTAAAACAAAATATTAAAGAATGAAAGAGAGAGAGAGAGAGAGAGAGAGAGAGAGAGATGGAAAGAAGGAAAATGATATAGAGATCACTTTATTTAGAGTTGGATAGGATAACAATATATATATATATGTACACATGTGTACATTCTAAAAGATCGAAATTGTTAATTAAATAATACGTTAATAAAATCTCTCATGTTTCATGTTTTTCGTCGCATCAGTAAAAATGATTGTTAAATAAAATTGTGTGTGTTTCTTTTTTTAGTGTTTATAGAGAATATTGTGATTTGTTTTCACTGCATTTCTGGTAGTCTTAAATGGATTCTTCAATATTTGAAAATGAGACATAAAAGCTTTCATGGGATACGAGCGAAATATTTAAAAACGAATTTTTCGAGTTAACTTACGACGACGTTTTCCGGTTAAATTGACTGCGCCCGAAATTCGCTTTTTGGCATTTTAATGCTTCAACCAAACGACCTAAGAAAATTTATAGCTTTGCGTGGGTGAGGGCGTAGCCTGTTTGTATGGCAACATTATGCATTACGGTTTCAAATTAAATCGTCAATAGAAGAAGAAATAGAAGAAAATACGATTTTCCCAGCTCTTTGCCTAAACAGATTTTATAAAAGTTTTTAAGCATTTTTTGTTCGAAATGTAAACAAGTAAAGCGCTGCAATGGATTACGGCCCATCATTAAATACCCTACACAACGTCGTTTAATTGAATTGTTGATATGGAAGCTCTACAAAATAAAGCATTATATAAAAAGAGGTTGAAAAATTGGTCCGATCTGAACCATTCTCAACAGCGTTCGTTCTTAGGCCTAAACAGGTCGCTATACGAAATTTCATCAAAATATCTCAAAAATCTCAAAAGGATAAACGGACTGACATACGAAAATGCTTAAGGAAAATGATTCTGAATAAAAGATAGCTCTACCGCATACACCCGCACAAACCAAATATACTCTTAATTGATATCTAAAATTAAAAAATGTTTCTTTATCAATATTTTAAGAGAATTCTACGTTCTTGACCAGACACTAAGAAATCGTTTGAAATTTGTAAAAAATAATCTTGTTGACAGAACGTCTCTTTCTGTAATAGTATGCTGAAGGATGCCTTATAAGAAAAAAAAGTTATTTTAAGAATTCTACATGCGCTTGTTTATTAAAAAATATATATAACAATAATTATAAGACTCATAACCATTACGAGTATTTTTATAGAAAATTACTTTTTTGTTACCTAAAAAAAAAGAAGAAGAAACAGAAATATTATATAGACCATCTGGTAGCGTTCAAATCCTCTGTGAAGACCTTCTATTATCTCACATTAGTAGAAGACCAAGCAACGTGATCAGATGAATGGAAACGTGATCGGACGAACGGACAGTCCGGAGGAACGGAAAAGTCGAAGGAGTGGACAAGTCCGACACATGGGCACGTTAGACGAACTAACAGACCGCGAAATGCTTTAGCAAAAGAACGACGTTCCGGTTCTCTTTAATCTTCTTTGCTGAAGACGAACGATCAAAGGATACCAGACACAGTTGGTGTAACGAATACTTTGTTAAAAGATGATATATTGTCCTACAATCTCAACCAACGTTCGCAAAAACTTCGTGTCAATAACTTGTTTGGACATTCGTAAAAAAATTCAAGAACATTACATTTTCCATATTTTATGTACTGAGCAACATCGAAAAAGACGTCAGAACTCATGGCGTTACGTACATACGTACACAGAAGTAAAAAAATTTGCTTTCTTTTGTTTCAAAACTTCTGATTGCAGATAATATTAACTAACAGCACGACTGCCCATCAATGCCAAACGGTGTAAACGCAGTGAGGCTATTATCAAAATAAAAAATTCATCAAATGTCCAGCAATGAAATCTAAAACTAGGTTTGTTTTTTAGGACGAAATATATAAAAAAAAAAATTTTTTTTCAACCTCAATATGACAGACTATCAAAATGCTTTCAACCGGCAAAAATCAATTTGAACAATTGTAACCAGGCGTCATCATGCATGTGGTTGTTAAGCTCTATTTATTATTGTTTGTTTTTTTCACTTACGGTCCCCTTAGGGGATATAATTTGAAAAAAAAAAACAAACAAAAAAAATATTCTGATAGTTTTTGTATTTATTTGAGAAACAACAAAAAAAATTTTGCAGATTCAGTAAAAAAATCAAGTTGAAAGAAAACATTCACACGCACAGATTATTGCCAGTCAATCTGGAAAGAAAAGTTTATGTTAAATTATTTAAAAAAATGATTGTGCAAGAAAACGAGAAAGCTTAGATAAATGATTGGAAATCTTAAAATCAAAAAAACGTAAAGTCAGGTGTTTATGTACAAACTGTCATTCAAATTGATTTTCGAAAAAAAAAAACAGGAAAAAACATTCCAACAGAAATTTATTTCATTTAAATAACAATAAAGCAATAAATGTTGAGAATCCTTTCGAGAAACATTTTGAAGGTACAAAGGAAATCAAAAGAAAACACTATTCAATCTGAATTCAAATCCAAATAGTTGCAAATTATATTCAGACTGTTACTCGCTTATATTGTTGACTTTTGACTAAGTGTACAAATATGACTTGGAATCTTAAATAGACGCGTGCAACTATGGAGGAATAGGTACGTTATACAAATTGAAACAAAAGCACTTCGAAGTCAAAGCACTATAATGGGCCATGGCCCACCATTAAATACGGTATACTACTTCAATTAACACAGTTATTCATATAAGGGGTTTCCAAAATAACGCCTTACATGGGATGTCTCCGAAAAAGTGGTCCGATTCGAATCATTTTCAATGTGCTTTCGCCCCTGTACCCAAAACACAGCAGTGCACCATATTTCATTCAAATATTTTAAAAAATTGCGACTTGTATGTTGAACATTAAGAAAGACATATAGATGGACAGACGGACAGACAAACTTAAATTGATAGCAAAAGTGTTTCAGATTCAATCATAATAATAAAATCTGGGTCTATCTCGACTCCTTCTGAGTGATGCATACACCCGCACGAACATATTTACCTCATATAGACCACATAATCGTGCACGATATAAAAATTTAACATTGTTTACAAATAAGCACCTTTGTAGCTATGTATGTTAGATTTCTCTTCAAAAATCATGTAGATCGTGTCTTAAGTGTATGTCTACAACTATCAAAAAGCTATATATGAATAAGGTTCGAATTTGCCCCCGCTTGCGCAGTGTCGAACAAACGCTCAAAAATGTATTTATGAAAAACGATTTACGATGCGAAATACAATTTGTAATCAATGATATAATATATGCTGTATATGAGCCGAATGGATCCTCGCTCTATCTCGTATTCAAATATCGAACAAAACTTAATGATAGGTATTAAAAACTAAAGGCTTGGAGCATAGAAAACCAAAAGCTAAATGCGTTAGATCGAAATTAAATATCACGAAAACTAACTACAACGTGACAAATTGCTTTCCTCTTAGAGTAGTCCTCGCATTATTGATATCAAATAGAATGAGATTCGGGGGGGGAATGGAAATTATAACTAATTAACTGAAAGGTGAAATGCACTAATGTGAGTGCGTATAAATGCCTGTAGCGTTTAAAAAAAGTACAACTTTTTACTGTATTAAAACCAAAAACTCTGCGTAAACTATGCTTTTATTTACTTATTAAGTAATTCGCGTTTGATGTAAACAAATGAAAAGCAACAGACGCTCAATAAATGCTCAATAAATACTTAAATCATCGAAAATCTTTATATTTTTCGGAATATGTTGTAATAAGCATACAGAAATTATTCTGCCTGTAATCAGCATCAAATTTTTCGTTATTGTCAAGTGTAAATATGCACATGAGGAATTCTGTTCGTTTTGTTGGCAGAGAAAGATCCCCTCACTTTGTAAGAAAATTTCGTATAGATTTCATAGGTTCTCTGCATTTTTGATTCACATCAGATGTTAACTCTAATCACGCTCAGCTTGTTGTTCGAATGACGATTGCCCCAATGATCATATAACTATAAAAAGAGCCCATTCGTGAAAAGTTTTGCGATCAAGTGAGAAAATTTACCTGATCAAGCAAGGAGCGCAATTTATTTTATAAAATATTTATTTATTTTAGTAAATATATTAAAAAAAAAATTTTTATCAGATATCAAGACCAACTTTTTGTAGGTCAAAATATTAAGGCGGATGGTAAGCGGAGCTCAGTGGATATTCAGGTTCCCCAATATAGATATAAATTATTGCCAAAAAGGAAATTTTTCAAAAATTTGTTAGTCTATTTATTATTAAGCTAATTGATGTGCCCAGTGATCATACTTCTCTGGCGTACCAAGGAACCAGATCACACAAGAGCCTGGTATCGCATTCGGGACAGAAAAAAATCAGCAACCCATTGGATGCAGGCTTCGGGCCGACGAAGAGCTAAAAGATTTATTAAATCTTCCGGCGTAGCAGACAAGCTATTGGGACTGCGAAGGGGTGACTTATGCCTTGTAACTGGCTTCTACACGGATCGTAACTTCCCAGGTACTAACTGAAAAATATGGGTATTTCGGACACCGATCTATGCAGACTCTGCCAGAGGGCGAAGGAAACGTCCCATCGCACCCTTTGCGAATGTTTCTGTACACCGAACATTGCCTGACGCTACTTGCCTAAGAAGGTGGCTGAATTCATAACAATCCTAAGGCTGGAGGGCTAGAGGTTTTGGTCGGTAACAACAGATCTTTTTAGGTCGCAGGAAGGATTGCCCACTATATTCCATTACAATACAAGCGTTACGTGTATATGACTTACTATTGCGTGAGTTATTCGGGGAACCAAACAAAACCACTGATCCACCATTGCATCAGCTGTTAAGAAAGCCACTAAGATACCTGATCGACTTATATTTCTATAAGTTTTAATAGCAGCCATAAACGGTAATAAAATTGCTAGAGCACCACCGTCTAGAGACAGTTACAAGCAATTTTTGCCACCCGTTAGCGTAATCTTCATTGGCCCACTTAAAGACACTCCTAAACCTTATGTATTTTTTAAATAATTATTTAGATGTGACGACATTAATACACTCACTTGAATATAATTCTCTTTACGTAATCCTGAAAAGCAAAAATCATAGTCCTTATGGAATTCTTTGAAAGCAAGAAAATGCAAGAGGAAATTTGTTATTTGATTAACACTATTTAAATTCACTCAATAATATGTACACAAAGACATATCAGAAATGCCAACAGGTGATGAAATTTCAAAAAAAGCAATTTAAAAATGACTACAAAGTCATGAAATTGATAGCACGCTGTGGGAAAGCAATTGCAAATATTTTCAATTTCAACTTTAAGTAAAAATAAGTAGGACATAGCACAACGTTAAATATCTTACATCACTTTGTTTAATGCAGTCATTCATATTTTCAAAATAATATATTGTATGGGAAGCGGTCGCGAAGATGTTCCGATCCGAACCATTGACAATAGCGTTCATTTCAACGAAATATCTCGACAACTACAACCCGTGGATTGAATAGATGGCCAAACTAGAGGAAGACAGATGGACAAACATGTTCAATTTGAGTTAAAAAGTGGTTCTGAATCGATTGACTTCCGAATACTTTTGCACAAAATTGTTTAGTATTTGAAACTTTTTTCATATAACAGTTTTTTGCACTATAGAACGAGCGGTTGCAAAGATAATCAGAACTGTTTTCAACAGCGTTCGTACTTGTTCCAAATAAATTCTAGTGTATTTATTAAAATATTTCAAAAATTCCGGACATTAGATTGAAAGCAAGATGTCATGGATAGACATCAGGCAGGGATACATATCCTTAAATCGAGTTCACAAAGAGATTCTGAAGTGATCGACGGGATAAAAGATGCGTCTATTTCAGGTCATCTTCGGTGTTGCATACATATGCACAAACTTAATATTCCTTTGTACCACAAGGGATACAGGATTTTAACAAGTGCAAGCCAATAAAGTTTATTTAAAGAATAATTTCAATGAATAATTACTTTAGGGATTATGATGAAAGAGTTTCCACTTCGGCCTTCAAAGATATTTTTCTTCCTTTTTTTTTTTCTTTCTTCCTTTTTTGAGAAACTTGTGATAATTTTCCAGCTTATCATATATAAAAGTAAAATGAAATATAAAAACTCTTTTGTTTTACGAATTCTTCTATCTTACGTTTATGCCTTTTAAAGCGCTTAGTACAAAAAAAATTTGTGTCGCCATAAGATTACGTATACAATAGATTTTTAAGAATTTTTTTTTTTTCCGAAGGGAAAGAGAAGAAAAGAGAAAATGTTTTTCTTTCTCTCATTTCATTTTAAACGCTCGAATATGAAATTTTTCCCTTTGACATTGATAAATTAAATTTGGCTCAGGAAGAAAATGCAAAGTACAAAAAGTTTAAAACAATACATAGGCACTACACCACTCCGTTGAATTCGCTTTGCATTTATTTATGGCCATCAGCAAAAAAAAACAAACAAAAGAAGAAAAAATGCTCTTAACTTATTGAAAGTTGTGCCGCAAAAGATTTATTTAAAAAAAAAAAAAAGTTTTTTTAAAAAATACATTCACACAAATATATTAAATAAGAATGAAAAAATACTTTTATCGAAAATAATATTTAATAAGTAAAGTAAAAACGAAAGCAAATCATTGGAAATTTTCAAAGTGATTGTCAGTCATCTAATGTACTCGTTTATGGTTCAAATTGTGTTCTCACAAAAATCGATTTACTTTTTCTTCTTTTTTTTTTCTTTTTACCAGTTTGTGTCTGCATTGTCATGTCAAGCAGTGCTTATCTTTCTTGGTTCATGATTGAAGTTGTGGAGCTAAACCCTTCGGCAATTCGTAGTATATCTAATGCATTTATTAAGTGTGAGGGACAGCAACAAGACGTATGTGCATGGCACCTAATAAGTACTGCACATATGAACCTTTTTTTCAATTTCTTTTTACACCCTTTTCACCGAGAAATCGAAGCGTAACGTAGTTATACAAAACACAAGATAAAATATTATGTTCGTAGAAGACAGCGGGTAAGTACTCTACAAGTCCAATGTTACGCAAGCATTTTATAAAAATTGCAAAGAGAAATAAAATGATTTTTTGACCTTGTGGATAGGGGATCCATAATCTAAACCAAATCACCTTGCAAATGAAATATATCTCGTTTTTTTTTTTAATTAATTATTTTTCATTTCCTTATTTTTATTTTATTTATTTTTACTCATAGAACTCAGCTAACATCAATTATGAGCCGAATTCATTTGACTCTTGGAAGTAAATCCTATACGAATTATTATTAAAAACTAATACAAATTCTAGAAGCAGAAGTAAAGAAAAAAAATTATATAATAATTTATGTATAAATAAATAAGAAAGAATAACAGAGAAAAAAACAGGATGTACATAACCAGCACAGAGATTCACCCCCTATAACCGGTATAGATCCAAGTTGCAAGTGTACGCCTAAACCTTTGCAAACATGCATAACCTTGGTAACCGATGACAGTAAACAACACCAGTTAATTTTTGAAGTAAGTACGCAAAAAAGATTTTAAGTCAGCTTAAATACGGCATAGGGATACCACGCGTATTAAGCATAATCATTTTGATGGACTTTGAAGAGTCCGATATTGAGACATCGTTTAGGCTTCTGCAAACAACTCTGAATGAATTGAACACCTTATA
>KK502613.1:269286-282896 GCA_000688735.1 Glossina austeni
TTGTGGCATAAGGGTATAAATGAGTTGGCGCGGATGTATGCAACAGCCGGGAGCATTTGAAATAGGTTCGCATTTTATTACGCCGATCGATTCAGAATCGTTTTCTGCGCCGATCTAAGCTTGGCAGTCCGTCGGTCCAGCTGTCCGTTTTGTTTTCTTGTATTCAACCTAAAGTCTGAAATTTTTGAAATTTGCTAAGCAGAAGTGTTTTGGCCCAAAGGCGAAAGCTATTGGAAATGGTTCGGATCGGACCGCTTCTTCGACCACTTCCCATATAGTCTTGCTTTGAAAAGTCGACATTTGGAGAATTGAAAGGCGGTGTAAACTCTTTTTTAATTTTTCTATTTTAAATGAAAACGAAAGTAATCGAATGTCAGTCATCGACAGATTCACTCTATACCGAATAAAATTCCTTCTTCGTTTTCAGTTAGAATTGTTCTTTCTTTACTAGCTAAGAAACGGTTTACCACTAAGATGTTGTTATTCACTTTGACGTTTCTTTCACTTTTCACTTTCTCAAAAATGCTAGACATTAAGAGGAAATCTTATCAGCTGTCAAAAACAGTCTTAATAGGTAAATGTTTGGAAATTTCCGCAACAAAAAAAAAAAAAAAAAACAGATAGAAAGAAAAGCAAAACAAAACTTCATTTAAAATTTCACTTTAGTTTATGGTAATGTTCTAAATGCCGAGCGCAGGCCAGAGCATTTATTGCGAACGTTCCACGTTGTTAACCTAAATTTGCTTAAAATGTCTTGAAAATCTACTTTGACTATCATCATCGTTTGCATGTTTCGGCTCAGCATACTATGTATACGTGTTATGCACGAGATATGAAGAAAAGGAATGAGAAGGAGCAGCAGCAGGAGCAGCAGCACCAACAGCAATAGCAATAGCAAAAAAAGATTGCATTCATAACTCAAAGGCGCTGCCTTTGCGCATACAAGTAAAGGTAGTAAGTTCATATCTATACATATACATATGCATACATATATACATACATATACATATATATATGTACACAAATGATTGTATGAGTGTATGCGTGCAAGAATGTAACTTACGGAGCTTGAATATTCTAAACGATTTATTTCTTTCTCACTTGCTTCACAATGCGGCAAACGTTTCACTTTTTTACAATTTTTATGTCAAAGTTCTTGATGAACGCGTGAAAAACACGGAATGCAAAAAAAAAAAACAAAAACTTATTTTATCATTTATGCAGTAAACGCTTAGCGGCAATACGCTGAGCATATTTACTCCCATCTTTATTATATGCCATGAACGTGTGAATGTTCTAAACATGTTTAACTACCCAACCGACAAGACACACGACGAGACATTTATTAATGGAAGAAAAGAAAGACTTTTTTGACTTTCCTATTATTCTAAAATTCCATTCCATTACGACTGAGCGCGCGAAATGATTAATTAAATGCATGCAACATGATTGCCGCGCGCGCAGTAGGATTTGGAACAATTGCCACGATATTAGGAATAACTTCAAAATCGTTAGTATTTTGCAGAGATTTTTTGTTTTTTTTTTGTTTAATTTGTCATTACTTTTAGTTACATAACGCATAACGTTTATGCGTCTTCTTTAAAATCCTAATGCCGTTCAAAATGAATCCAGTAATAGATATAATGATAGATTGAAAATCATTTGAAAACTTATTTCAGGCATAAATTACAAGCTTCCGTGACTTTGCGTTAAGTGAAAAGTTTTCAACCAAAAATTTTTCTTTCTTTTCCTTCCTTCCTCGTCAGTTTTCATTTTCGATTCTTTTTAAAGTTTTATTGTTGACAAAGTACTTGATGTGCATGTGTAGGTATATATGTATACATGTATACGTGTGTATATGTGCATGCGTACATCATTCTGTACATCATTTATTTTCTTGTGGAAATGCACGTGAAGGGAAAAACCAATTTATCTTTTCATAGGTGAGGTGACAGTTAGGTGTTCGCCGAATATTTTTGGGAGGGATTTAATGTATAAGATAAACAAGGAAAATAATTACAAATTATTAACTAATAATACAGTTATGATTACTTCTTACTATTACAAATAAGACGTAAAAAACCAAATGTACGTCACTGGCTAATGGCTAATAACATATGGCTGCTAATGGACAAACCATTAATTGTCTATGCTGGCTAAGTGAGGGAAACTAATATAATAAAGTGACTATGAAAACTTGTCTGTTCCTTTAAATACTAAACTCTCCAACTTACGTAATATTAAGATAGAAGAGACGTATGTTTTATATTATAACGCATTTCAGGGCATTTCTGAAATATCTTGCAGAAGGTAAAAATACATCGCATATATACGATGATAAGAGAAAACAAATTGTTTGCCAAAACAACGTTTTCTTAGGCGGCATATAGGTACAGATGGTTTTCTTTCCCATAAGTTCTTCTGGTATTGGCTGCGAGTATGAACAAACATCTCCGATTGAAGGAAAATAATTGCTCGTAAGAATTTACGAAACAGCAGTTGATGCTGCAACTGTAACCTAACGTTAAATTGCCTGTGTTCCTTGATAAGGCAGAATGACAAAAACAATATCGTGCTACCACGTTCAGCAACTTTTAGAGATCCCTTGCAAAAATGGCAATCGTTTTCCAGGCGTAATAAGATTTGTGGGTTTTATAAACCCAAGGCAAAGGTAAAAAAAAAAGAAATTATCCAACGAGAATATCCTTTTGATTTGAATTTTCGACACTTGGCGCAGGATGCAAATCCGGGATAATATTCGGATAAAATGCTTTGAAACCTGAACCGAAATTATAAGAGCAAAAATAGGCTTTAGTAAGATACTGTTGCGGTACATCTTGTGGCACTTCAGGCGAAATATTGTGCCAGTAGCAATAGATTTCTTTTCTTTTCTTTTTTTTTTATATGTCGAATATTTTATGGTTTGTCTTCTATACGTATAACAGCAGCCTAATGGATGTATACCCAATTGGTAAATATTATGCCGTCACATTCAGATAAACTGAATTTTGTTGCTTGCAATACGCAAATAAATCCGAGGAGACAATGGTTAATGCCAGACACATATGAAGACAGTGTGAGTCATTCATCACAAAATCAGATGGAAATCATTTGCTTCATTGACTAATGCGCAGAATTGAAAGTCATCAACAGACTAAAGAGATAGCTTCCCAGTGTTAATTCAAACCTAGTTTAGTGTCAAACCTTTCTTTCTCTCTGTCTCTCTTTGTCTCTAGTAAACTTGAAATATTTATTAATACTCGCAAAAATATTAATTTTTGCAATTTTTTGCAAAAATTATCGCAAAAGAAACTAAAGGGCAAAAGGGTGAAAGGATGAAACGCAAGAACATCCCAACAAGCAGGTCAATATATTTTAATATCAAATTCAAGGTTTGAGGATTTTACAAAACCATTGCAAAGACATTTTTGCTTTCGGATAAGAAACTGTCCATATTATGCCGGTTGCCTTGCCTAAGTTTATTATAAAATGATAATCCTATCTTTAAAGTAATATCCTTTAAAGTCTTTATCATTTCAATCTTAATATAATTATAATAAATGCCTTTCTTTCAGCAATTGTTGAGAAATAATTTAAGGAACGAATAACTCTTTAATCACAAGACAAAATTCAGTTTGACAAACCAGATAATAAAACAGAGAGAGAGAGAGAGAGAGAGAGAGATAGGATTCTTTCTTCTTATTTGCTCTTGTTGTTGTTTTAGAAACGAACAGTTTTATCATTATTTTCATATATTCATCGCCCTTGAAGGAATGAAATAAATCCCTCATAAGACTAAACACTTTATATACTGTTCCGTTTTTACTCTTTCTGCACGTGCATGTGTATCTGCGTAGTAGTCTATGTAGTATATGAGTAGATGACTTCTTTCCAAACATGATTATGTGTGCATATGTATGCTGGATACTAAACGATTTTTTACAGTTTTCTATTAAAAATCAAAGAAGAAGAAGAAGAAGAAGAAAAATTTGTCGTAAAGTTATTACTTTTCGTTTGTTACATTAACTTTACGTATGTACTTAAGGAAGGACTTTCCAAGTACTATTAAAAAGAACTAAAATAAAAAACAACATTTTGTTGTTGATTTTCGATTCAATTTTTTTTTTTTTCTTTTTTTTTTTGATGAAACTTTTTCTCTTAAGAAATACAAGTCCACAGATGCGTCTATAAGAAAAAAAGTAATTCAAAATATCACGTATGAGTACGTAAAACTATACATATTCGTACGATCTCAAGGGTCAGAACAACTTGAACAATCGAAGGACAAAAAGGAGAAAAGATAAATGAAAAAGAGAAAGAAAAAGAAAAAGAAAAAGAAAAAAGAAAGGAAAGCAAATTAAAGTCAGAAAACTTATTTCATAAAACTAAGAAACTTAAGTAAATATTCGTACAACCGGGTTTTTCTTTTTTTCTCTTTCTCTTTTTGTCAATAATTTTAAGTAAAAAGCAGATTATGTTAAATTATTCGTTCGTCACAAAGATGTGTAAAGAAAAAGCTTACATAAGACATACAACAAACTTGCACTTGCATGTAGCCTTCGCATATAGTTTTCGTATATGTGTGTAGCTTTCATAGCATTAACAAAGTGAGTGAAACGAAATTTGTCGACTTCTAGACATACGTAATTGTATGTGTGTATTGTTGTTGTTGGCTGTTTATGTATTTATAAGAGTATTGTAATATGTGTTAATGTACTTTGAAAATGTTAATAAAGGGAAACGGAACTTTTACATGCACTTGCCAACTGCTATTACATAAGCATATGCATGCTTACATATGCTTAATGGTACTCTGTACATATATATATATATATATATGCATATATATGCTATTTTGCATATTTACACATTCAACACATTTAACACAGATGTAGTTCCTTAAGCATGGAGGATTTTCTTACACACTTTTGCGCTTTCATCTCCATTCATTCTTTTCTTTATATCTATTCTGTGCTCAGACAGAGAGGAGAGCAAATTATTTTCCGCTTAACGTACAAGTTGTATCCGTTTCGCTATAGGTACGTACGTAAGTAAATACATGTAAATATGTATGTATGCACGCATGTGTGGCTATAAAAAGTTTCAGGAGGATTTGCTTCGCTTTGTTCTTTTTTTTTTTTTTTTTTTTGTTTTCTCTCTTTTTTACTATAATTGCGCTTTCAGTGATACAATTTAACTTTAAGAGCCTTCATAACGCGGAAACACACACGCACGCACGCCCATCCATATATATTCAGACAATAGGGAGTTGCCGATATGATCGTTATCATCTTCGTTGTCATCGTTAACATTATTATTATTATTATTATTATCATGATTATTATTGATAGGTGCGTGTGTGCGTGTGTGTGTGTGTGGGTGTGAATGTGCAAATGTTTTATGTTGTCTGCGTATGCAATATTTTAAATGGATTCGAAAAAAAACAAGAAATTTCCCTTAAGGAGAATGTAATAAACTTTTATAGCACTTTTAGTTGCAAGAAATCCTCTTAAGGAGTCTTCAAGGTGAAGTAAAAAACAGTCATAGAACTTTGCCGAGCTTTGGCCGAAACTTGCAAACTCCTTCTTAAGTGTGAGAGGGCGAATAAGCCAACTAAGGGTATATAACGGATTGTCTTAAAGGTGTTGGCTTTTGTAGATTAAGAAAATTAAGAAATCGTTCCACAAATTTTTAATGAAACCACATGTGCGGTATATGGCATCGGGGACAAATTTTCTCTTTATTTCTTAGTCATGAAGGAAATTTGTTGGCTGACCTTGCTGTGCATTTTAGACCGCGTTTCTCTTGTCAAAATATGGACATTTCGCAAACGGAAATAATTGTGGGCTGTGTACGTCCACATCGAATTTAGTGCTGGTAGGCAGTACTTTCTAGCAGCTGCCGTCTTCCCAATCCAAACGAAAATTTGAAAAATTCTTCTGGATATTTCGCTAAAAGCTACGGAACTTACCCTAGGGCCGGGAAAAAACGTCCCAGATTTTAACAGAATTGTTGAACGATTGTATTGTTTATGAGCTTTACTAATACCTTGGCCAGCAATAGGTAAGCAGTTTTATTTTACTTCTCCTTCACTTAAGTTGGTAATCGAGTTCTTCAGCATTTTAAAGTCTAAAGATCGTGTTATCGGCGTTTACATTTTTCCTTAAGGCGTCAGTAAAATATAAGCAGTCAACCAAGAAAGTTCGGTGACAGTATTATAGTATTGATAACGGTGACGTGGTATGACCTCTCTGATGTAAAATAAGACGACATATACATAAACACTAAACCTTGCTCTCTCTTAGTAATAGATTTTCATTGAGAATCAACCAAAGTAGCAATAGGTTCAAATTATTGTCTATCGCTATGTTTGCGATCTTTCTGATAGAATATGAACTCAGTGCTGAAGAAACAACTGATTAAAATATATAATGTTTTAGATAAAGTCCGAAGAACAGAATGGAAGTGCTAGTCAAACTTAAAGCTCCACTCTTCACAAATAGCAGAACATTCTATGTAGTGTGGAATTGCGATATCGCAAGAGAACGGAAGCTCACACTTGTATTTAACCCGTAATTTGTCACTCTTCACCTGATTAGTTCTTATACTGCAGACAAAGATGACACAACAACGGGGCTCAGAAATTACAATAACTTGTACGGGAGATTTAGTTCAACCAACAAAAAAGAAATTGGTTTCCGGCATCCGGCGAAACCTTTTAGTCACGAGACATTGCTTCGAAATCATGCTTCACTCGTTTTATTTTTATTATCATTTTATATTAACAGCAAGTCATTAAATCAAGTAGTGTGAAGTAGTGTGATGTCTTAACATTACTTTCCAAACACAAAAGATCAGCTTTGACAAGCATATGTTCATATATTTGACATAAAATATATTTGTTTTGTTATTTTACAAATGGCGATAACTAGTGGACATAGGAACGAATTAAACAAATGTCAGGCGTAAAATCATCTGAGCTATCGCGATCTGCAAGCATTGGTGGAACTGTCGTTAACCGTTATAAGGAGAAATAAATTATTAATTAAAATTCCGCTTTTTTCTTAATTTTCTCAATCCCTTAACTACTAGAGAAGATTTAGTGAACGGTAACATTATTGAAGCACTGTATAGTTATTAAGTTATTCACAAATGAAATTCTTACGACTGCCAGCTTGAAAGAAGAATAGATTCAACAACAACAGCAGGCCGAATGAACATAACAGAATCGGTGGACAGCGGGTCAAAATGATTTATATAGTAAATAATCTCTTATGAGTTTGTCAAGATGCTATCAAAACAATGATGAAATTAGAACATGACTCCCTTACCATACCTGAAGCTATTAGGTATACTCTGACGTCACAAATGATTGAATTGAATTGAATTGATTGATAAGAGAAAACAACATTTGTTCTTGCTAAAGTTGTTTTGAATTTGCATCCATTTTGATTATTCTGTCATAAGAACACGCAGTTGTTAACTCCCGCAATACATATGCGAAAAAAATGCTTTGTAAATTATGATGTATGAGGATATTGCTCGGAATATATAGGAGGTTAGCAATAGCTTAGATTAGCTTATGAGAAAGTAAGATAGTCAGTCGCCTTTCTCGACAGATGATACAATTCTCGAATTGATGGCAGTTTTACAGCATATCTAAGCAATTTCAGGGTATTTAAGGGATTACCTGTGTTTAGAAAGCCAAAGCAAAAGCAAGTAAGATGAGCAAGAAAATTATATTCGATCGTGACCGAATCTTTTATACCAAAAAAAAAGGAAACCAACTAAATTTTGATACCCTATAATATTGGGTGGGCACAGCTGATTTTCTCTATTTGCAGCATAAATGTGATGAAATTTATGTGGTGTATGTGTTGTACTTTATGAGTAACAAGCAAAAAATATGAAAAGCAAAATGTCCACAGTTTCTGCTTTGTAGGCGTGTGTGTGCGTTTGTAAATGAGCCTTTTGAAAAATTTCATCCTTTGGGGTCAAATTTCGGTCATTCCTAAGTTTGTAAGCGATAACATTTTTGTGAAC
Source organism: Glossina austeni (assembly GCA_000688735.1). Lineage (NCBI taxonomy): Eukaryota > Metazoa > Arthropoda > Insecta > Diptera > Glossinidae > Glossina > Glossina austeni. Next base: position 277,330 of record KK502613.1, read on the forward strand.
GGGAGAATGTTTATCACAGCTACCGTACAGTTGCGCACATAGACAGATGCACAAATAAACGGACAGACAGGTTTAGGTTCATTCCGAGTTTGAAAATGGTCTACGCGTTAGAAAGGCATTAAAAGAAAAAAAAAATTAAATTTTGATACACTATCTATACTATTGGGTGGGCATGGTCAATTTTTCCCATTTTTGTACAACAGCTACAGAATATACGTTCAAATTTTTGTAGATTTTTCTGCTGTAGCTGTTGAGTTAAATGAGCAAAAAAACAGAGGTGTTCTCAGTTTACCTCTTACCACCTCTGCCATGCCCTTTGACTGATTTGGCCCACTTTCAGTACCAGGCAGCGTACAAGTACTTCCCATATTTCTTCCGAACTTGAAGCCGATAGGTTCATTTTTGCGGCCAGCAGATTGTTAACCCGAACATTACACCCAGACGGACAGACGGACATGCTTAATTCGACTTGGAATTTGAGGCTTCTTCAGAAAGTATATATCCCTTATGGGATCTCTTAGGCTTCCTTTTGATTTCTCCAAACCAGTTTTGATAAACTGAATATGACCTTTCTTAACCTTCGATGATGAAAATAAAAAAAAACACATTTTCTAATTTTTTTATTTTTAAATAATAAAAGAACTGTTTAATTTTAAAACCTATATAAGAAGGACAACATTTCAAGTACATTTTGTGAAATTTTCATTTGAAAATTTTGAGCCCGCGTGTCGTTGTTCTTGGGGATCTTATGTTGTGACAATGTACACTAAATAACTTTCCAACGATTTATCTGAAATCAAAAAGTCAAACGTAAAAGCCAGTAAATGTGCTTGAACGAGGGATTGTATATATTTTTATATTAATAACAAATAATTGAAATTTGAATTTTGCCTTTAGAAGATTATGTGTAGAAGAAAGTACCAATTTTAGTGAAAGTTCCACCGACACCATTATTACCTTTGTTGAAATAAGTTGTCATCAAAAGGAAAACAAAAAAATTAATTTTTCAACTTGTAATCAATTCTGTTCAGAAGAAGGATATAAAGTTTCAATACCATCGGGCTCGTCGAGAAAAATCCGTTCACATTTTGACGCAGTAGCAGCAGGCATTTCCAAAGGCTCTTTTTTCTAGGATTTTACTTCGATTGGCTTGAAACTTTAGATAAAAAAAAAAAAAAACCGGTTTTTTTGCCATTCGACAACCAATGTAAAGTGTTAGATATTTTCTGGTTTTTGTCTATCTGTTCGTTACATGTTTTAATTGCATGTGTTTTAATTTTTTAACATTTTACTCTTCAACGACTTTAAATGCCCCGACGTCAATCATAAGCCCTTACGATATGTTTTCCATTTTATTCATGTATTCACGATAGCAAGTGGATCAACACGGCTACTAACCGTAACATCAGCGATAGAAAAACTCATATCGTCCGTCTCTCTCTTTATGTCGAGGTGTTGTGTAAAGTAAAGCTTTTTTGTTTTTTGTTTTTTGTTTTTTTTTAGAACAACAATAGAAAAACGAAGCGAATTGTTGCTAATTTTTTTCTTGTTTCGCTCTCATGTACAGGATGAATTTGTATTTTGGCTGTGTTCTCCTGTTTTCCTCAGGGAATATAAACACCAACGTTACGTCGTAACATGTGCAAAACTGATAATGTTTTGCTTTGCTTGGTAGTGTGTTGCATTATCAATCGTTACTAGAGCACTGCTGCTAGAGTACTTTTCAAAGTTTGCAAGAGGAATATATAGAAATGTAGCGGCAGCCAAATCAACCACTACACAACACTTATCTCCTATCACACATGCCCCCCAAAAGAGTAGGAAAGCGACGACTATTGTGTATTTCACTATTATTTTTTTTTCTTTTTCGATTTTTTGTTTGTTTTTTGTTTTCACCCTATTGTTGTGGTATGTGAAAACAAATGCTTGTTGTAGTGCATCAGATAAAAAAAGATTTAGTTTTTTTTTTTCTTTGCATTTGAAGGGAAGGAAGAAGGAGAAGCATAAATATGCAATTAGATAATTTACTTAATGGTTGTTGGGAGATTTAACGTGGACAACATTGCTGTCTGTCTGTGCATATTAAATGAAATAACGAATAAAAACGAAATAACATAAAATTCGAGCAACCTGGCAACAACAATCCTTCATTGTCTCTCCCTCTCTTCTTCTTTATAAGATTAACCCAAAATAAACAAAACCAAGGTGTAAAGCTTTCGTTATCTAAACTCAATTTACTGCATTTTTAGTAAATAACTTAAATATGCTTACGTACGCTTAAGGATAATATTATGTGTGAATAGTATATAGAGATAGACACAAAGCCATAAATTTGTAATCAAGTTAATAAAACATTTGAAATATCTTTGCTAATAACATGTTTTGGTATTTCTCCAAAGATTTTCGGCAAACAAATACTTAACAATCATAGCATATACGGCTTTAAGATTCTGTTCATAGCATAATTTTGTATAAATCACGTCTGGCTCGGAGAAAAGAAAACCAACAGCCATTTATTTCGAAACGCTTTTGATGGGATTAATTTGTCTTAGAAAATCCAGGCGAAATTAAAAGCTTTTTGTTTAACGGCCAGGAGGAATAATTTGAAGACTTGTTGCTTGCGCAATACGATAGTTTTTGTCCGGCCTCAAAGCAATTTTTCCTTTCGCTTCATCATCACGTCAAGTGAGATTGAATGTTTTTGCCGCTTTTATGTTCGCAGGTAAATGGCGATAGCAAGTCGTTTATATGCTAATCATACATACCAAAGAAAGCTTAAATCAGGCTGAAAATCACATGGACAACTGACTCTGTTCTGTATCTGTTTGTACACGAAATCGGTATTTGCTGACATCAGAATCGATTTTACTGGCATTTTTCTTTTTCAAAAAAAACTTTATTAACCTATCTATGTACATGTTCGTGTGAATTCCTTTGAAAGCTGGAATGAGTTGATGTTCTTCATTGACGTGGCGGATGCTTTCACATACATCATCATTGTCACCTTGAAATGCGGATTGTTATCGCCTTAAAAAAACGTTGCTTGTTATTTAGCAAATCATAATTTTAGGTGGCGTGGCTTTGAATAAATTCGTGCGAGAGTGGCCATCAATGGTACTAGAGTGTGTCCCAAAATTTGCGCAAAATTTCAATTTTCCGCCATTTGTGCTGTAAACAATTTGCCAGCTCATTGGTTAGGGTTAGTAAATCTACTTCTTCGAAAATGAGGCTGGCCAAGCAATGGCTAATGCTCGAGTTCACGCTATGATAACGCTGTTCTTTCTGCCTAAAGTGGATTGGATACTGACGTGAATGAGATGTGGTTTCAACAAGATGCTGACATCCCTTAAAACAATTCAATTACAGCATGAGACATTTCCTGATCGTATCCTTTCACGTTTCGACGATCAGAATTTTAATAGAAGACCTCAAAATCCTATCCTACGTACATTATAACTCAATAAAAAATTTTTTCCGTATATTTTGGAACACCTTACATAAGCTATTGAATAAAACTGTGACTTGTACATCTGAACGCTTAAGCTCTAAAGTTTGGCCCAATGGTATAACTCACCTTGGAATGTACGCAATTTTTTAAAGCTTTGCACCGTAACCGTACTGTGTGGCAAAAATCGCGATTTTTTTTTGCTTTAACATGACTATCTACCATATAACGTACTGCGCATAACACAGTGATGGTAAGATAGAAGTAAGAGAAAGATTTGCAGTCGCCGATGGGTGTTATGCAGGAATTTGAGGGAAAAACAGCTACAGCATGTTTACAAATCAATGGGTGTTATGTAAGAATTTGAGACAAAAACAGCTACGGAATGTTTACAAATCAATGGGTGTTATGAAGGAATATGAAAGAAAAACAGCTGCAGAATGTTTACAAATCAATGGGTGTTATGTGGGAATTTGAGAGAAAAACAGCCACAGAATGTTTACAAATCAATGGGTCTTATGGAGGAATTTGAATGAAAAACAGCTGCAGAATGTTTACAAATCAATGGGTGTTATGCAGGAATTTGAATGAAAAACAGCTAGAGCATGTTTACAAATCAATGGGTGTTATGTGTGACTGTGTCCCCGATCGAAAATGCTGCACACTGTAGCAACGATCAAGCTACAATGCACTGAGATTTGCGGAAAATTTTACTTGTACTGCTTAATTCGAAGGCTAGTGCTGCTGAATCTTTACGGGTGATAATCTATCAATACATTGCGATATCCAGCCACAGCCAAAATGACATGGAGACTAGTTGAGTAATTAACATCGATAATGGAGCCAAATATTCATATATTGGGTATCAAACAGAGAGTGGAGTGGAAGAAAAACTTAACGATAGACAATAAGTTACTAAAATACCCCGCGCTATTTATTTTTTTAATCGACGTTTTGTTTTACCAAAATATTATCATAAGCTTATTGACACGAAAACTTGTTTAATAATTGCCTGCTAGACTTTTTGTTTTATTGTATCGTACGCTACAGTAAACTACAGTAACTTTGTGTACCCCTTAAAGATTTCAATGTTTTTAGAATTTTTTCTTCTTTCTATGAACGACCTCGACCAGGTAGAATAACCCGATTACGACTATTTTGTACCATGCAAGTCGCAAGGAAGATTTAAATCTTTCGAAAGGAGATAATTTGTAAATTGTTTGTTTTCTAAAGCGAAAATTCTAAAGATTAAAAAGAAAAAAAAAACGGACTTTATTTGAAGCTTACATTCGGGAAGTGTTGTTCGCTTGAAACATTTTAAAGTAAACTTTAATGCTTACTCTTACGAAAATCACATATTTGATCAAATGAATTTTCATGAAAAGTCTCTATTTACCAAAATTGTTGGGGCTATAATAAGAGCATATAAAGATTTATGGTCTTCACTGACCGCTGTCATAAAATTAAGACACATTACGCAACCGAGGATTAATGAAAGTGCTTTGATAATGAATAGGAGATGAAATCTAGCACGCAAGAGGATTAGCAAAACTGGTAACGAGCAAAAAATAGAAATTTCCCATGTAAGAGGATTAACAAAAACATTAGCAAAAAAAAACAAAATATTATTCATGGTTTGTTTTGAAAATTTTATAACCAAAGAGTTTACTCTTAAGAGAGAGAGCGAGAGAGAGAGTTTATCCGTGACCGTTATGGGGGAATAAATACGCCCAGTGTTTTGAAAATTTTATAATAATATTGAAACAAGTTCGCAGAATCACTTTTTTTGTGATTACACATAAAAGCTTGCGAAACTTGGGAAAAGTTTTTTTGTAAATTAAAATCTTAAGTACCACAAATTGTTATCTCTGCCACCACATAAAATTGATTTTATGAAAAAAGATATACTTTCCATCAGGAAAATGAAAGATTTTCTAAAAAAATTGTTTCTTTCAAAATTTATACGCAATTGTGCTAAAATGGCTAAGCAGCAATGCAAACTTAACGTCAATCGGTTGGGAATAATTGACGTACGTCAGAGATATGACTAATGAAATGTTAAAAAAAAAAAAAAAAAATGGCGAGAAAATGGTCTTTTTGCGAGAATTGTCGCGTTAATATT
>KK502613.1:298006-326100 GCA_000688735.1 Glossina austeni
ATATATATATATATGTATGTATATATATATATATATATATATATATATGTATGTATATATATATATATATATATATATATATATATCACTCTCTCCTTAGATTCTTTTTTTTTTTCTTTTTTGTGGGCGCAAAAGTCACATTCTACCAGCGAGCCGCTGTTTCGCTGAATTTAGGGTAAACTCGGAACCACTTTAGCATTCGCTCAGGCTAAGTTGTGGAACGCGAGTATTACATTCGGCAAAAATAGTTTGGGAAATCTCCGAGCCAATTCTCTCCATTTTTTTTTTCTCCAACCACGGTTCTTAATGTTTAGAATTGGAACCTGCGTTCATCTCCCTTTCGCGTGGTGTTTTCATTATTGGTACCATCCCGACTGTACATAGTATGTAATGGTTGTTGTGGACCTTCAAAAATTACCTAAATGGTAATGTACCCGCCAGGACTGCTGCTGTCCTTAAAGTTCTTCTAGCTTGCTTCGGAATATTTTTTATGCTCACACAAGGGCTGTTTACCTCGTTGGAACACAAGTGGCACTAGAACATCCACCTCTATGTTAACTCTATCGCTATCTTCATTTCTACCTCTGTAGCTATCTCCGTCTGTGTTCCTATTTCTATTTCCATTTCTGTACACATATCGATCTCTTTCTATCCGCATTCCTATTTCTATTTCTATACCCATTTTTATCTTTATCTCAAATTCCTATCTTGGCTTTTACCACTACATCTAGCCCTACTTTTAGCTGTGCAGTCTCTTTCCATATCTCTCTTTGGATCGGCCTCTTTCAGTTAGGTTTCCGAATCGTTTTTCTTTAGAATTTTTGTATTAGAAAAAAAAAAAAAAAATGCAAATCTTTTGTCAAAGCTCTGTACCAAATACTGTCCACGATGTAATATAAACAACTTTCGATTATGGCATTCTTCTATTCTCGTATTTAAAGTTAAGTAAAACAATTCCGTTCATATCATATATGCAGTGTTGTATCTCAAATTACTTCGTGAGAATCCTATTAAAATATAATCTGAAAGCGCGTAGAACACCTTTAATGTTCTTTTCGTTATTTAAAGTTTAAGCAGCGAAACGGCATCACAGAGTTTTAGCATATCAAACACTATTTATTCTCATTTTAAGAATATTAGAAAAACCATGAGAACACACACACATAACTTTTGGTAAATGTTTTGCGGTATAGTCAACCAAATTGCAGATTTTTCATGCTTGCATATGCTTAGCGATGTTCTATGCAAATTTTTCTTGCCTCTACATAGAGGCAGTATATTAATTTTGTCATATCGTATGCGTCATCTAAACATTTCTTTCTTCAAATCAATGCGTAAATGTTGACGGAAAGCGGAGTCATACCATTGACAGAGATTTGATAAAAAGTTCGGAGACTGTTAAGACTCCAGGACAACCTTGAAGTTATAGCACAAAATGCTTAAAGCTTACAGTTATATGAATAATATAATTATAGAATATAGTTAGTGAATAATAAATCGGACGATGCTTACATAAAAAACGATGGATAACTTGTTTGCCACTCCTATTCTTTCAGAAGGTACTGACCCTTGAAATCTAAATCTCAATTAAAATGCTTATGACACTTGAATATATCGAGTGTGAGATTTCTTTTACTTGAATTTTTTTATTTGACAACCGATGTAGATGATGGAATATTCAAAAAAAAAAAAAAAAAAAAAAAAAAAATTACTTTAGTACGGGATTTGGTATAACACTTCTCGAATTTTGCTTTTAAGAAATTATTAAATTTTCAGGTTATTTTTTTCAGGTTTTTATAAGAGTCTTCGACGTTCATCAGTCGCTTTGACGACACAGCCATTTAAAATAAGCTTTAACTAGAAAATTAAGCACAATTAAGAAGATTTCTTGCAGTAACTTGTGTATGTCAAGTGGAGCGCATGGAAACAAACATCATAGCACTCATACCATGATCTGTCATAAACATGTACCGTATGGCTTATATAAAACCAAAAGTATAAACATACGCTTATGCATATGCGAATATAAGTCTGTAGATAACTAAGTATTAAGGTAACTAAGACGAAATTTAGCACACATGGGTTTGACTGACTGCTTATACTTGTATATAGGTTTAGATAATGCCTGACAACATTATATGAAATTTCTTCGCATCCGTCTTCCCATATGTATCCCCCCACAAGAAATATGTGTTTGTGTGCTAATGCATTCGTGCATGTGTGCATGTATGAGTGTATTTTATGTTGATATCTTTTGATAGGTTTATTTACAGGCAAATGCTTCGTTTTACAGAAAGACGTCTAATGACAGGTAGAACATGTTTCATCACAACAACCTACACTTAAACAGGTAAGTATTTATAGAAAAAAATATAATGCTTTTCATTGCATTATCATCATCGTCATTATCATTGTTACCATCATCATTTGCTTGAATATCAGTTACAGTTTGCAGCACAGTTGCTTGTGAAACTGTTGTCTGTTTCCTGAATTTCACTTTGGAGGCCTGTCATGTTTTATAAATATTTGAGGTAATTTTTTTTTTTTTTTTTTTTTTTTTTTGGCATACATAGTAACGACAACAACAACAACAACAACAACAACAAAAACACAAATACAAGTATAATGCTTAAGAATTATTATTGCTATTAGGGAAAAGATATGCTGTGTACCTCCCCTTCGGGAGCCGATCATACTCAAGGTTATATATTGATGTGCAACACACACATTTAAATTCTTACTTATATATGTTTTAAGCTTCTTTTTGTTACACATTTATGAGCACCTCTTGTAGCATATAACGACCAATAGTTTGAGAGTACAATGCCTAACTTTACAATAACAGTACTTCGCCTCTACACTCATACCCAACACTTAGCGATTAGGAATATAGAAGATTTGTTTATCTGCTTGTAATACTTTAATTTACCTTTGCGCTCTTATCGGGCCTCTTAATACAAAACAATTCCTGATAAGGCTGAAATTTTTTGTAAGTCCATCAGTCTAATGGTATTCCTGGTTGCACCACAATTCGGGCAACGAACACGTAAAAACAAGTAGGCCGTGTCAGCGACATTAGATACTTTGCTCCTCTTTGCCTAATACGCTTATAAAGCGTTATATGGGAAGTGGTCGAAAAATAGATTCGATCCGAACCTTTTTCAAAATCCTTCGTCGTTGGGCCAAAACACGCCGGTGCACCAAAGTTCACGAAATTGTCTCAAAAATTTCTCCCTTTACACGAATACAAGGCGGACAGACAAGCGTGATTAAAAGCTTAAAAAAATTCTTCTGAATCGATCGATATAATGGCATCTCTCTGAATGCTGCAAATATCTGCACAAAGTTAATATACATTTGTACCATAAGTGATATGAACACACAATAAAAACTTTGTGTTTTCTTAACCCTACATCAGCTGTTCTTTTTAAATTGAAAAACATGGGTGAATAGCGTACTTTAGGTCATATTTTTTTAATATAATTTTGCAAATAATTCATGCTTTGTGGTGGATACCAAATTTAAAATTTAGCAAAAATATTTATTTATTATTCTACATCGTTTTAAGTCAAACCGTTGCCATATTCAAAATAAAAGAAAAATTATTATATGTTAGGTTCACACAAAAGGCGTACACGGTCACCGCAGCCAAAGCTAAGATATTAGCTTTTTTGAATAATCGGCAAAGCTATGACTGGAGAGTGTTATTATGACCTTTCGGATCAATGGCATGAAAAAATTCGTAACGAAAGATCTGGTTTGCAGAATAGGGCATTGCTCCGACTCATAGAAATCTTATGACAAGGACTACAGTGAAGGGATTAATATACGAAATACTGAAGTTCTCTGTTTCCAAATTTTAGCAGATTTTAAGATGGCAAGCGTGATAAAGTATGGCCTACCATGCCGGGTATATTCGAACTTGAGTGAACTTGATAATCGCCCTTCTTATCTAATAGACTAAGAGATAGCTACTTAAAAATGAAATGAAATGATAGGAGAACAGCTATGGAGTATCACGAGAAAACTGAATTGAACTTAAACGAGGTTAATGAGTAAAATTTATTAATTACATAGAATGGTATAAAGGGATATACAAGAAACTTTTTTCGCTGTAACCCAGAAAAAGCAAATAACGATTTTTCTTTAATGTTGAGTTAATTAGTTAATTAGCAATAAAGAAATCTTTGAATTGTTTCTCTCTCTCTCTCTCTCTATCTCTCTCTCTCTCTCTCTCTCTTTCTCTCTTTCACTATCTGTTGTATTGATTTACATTCTATCCGAATCTCTTTCTCTCTTCCCCCACTACTTACATCTATAGAGGACAACCCCCAAGTGATTGCTCTGATAAAAAAAAAAAAAAAGAAACAAAAATTATAGGAAAAAAAAAAGGAAGAGATAATGAAAATAACGCGCAATTTTCTTTTCCCTAACCTAGTATTTGTTTAAGATGGCGGTAATCCAAAATAAGTCGCTAAACGAATATATTCTTCGACTGCCCAATTTTTTTATATGAGCACATACAAACAATCATCCACTCAAAAGCCTATAGACAGCTGCTAAGAAAAATTTATTCCACTTTCTCACGAAAGAATAATTTCTTTGTGTTTTTAACAATGGATAACAAAGAAATGAAAAAAGAAAATGTAAAAAAAAGTTCAGGCTTCGAATTTCGGTAGTTCTTATGCACGAGTAACACATATGCAAGTGTTTGTAAAAAAATAGTCAATGTTAAATTTATGCGATAGCAGTAACCAACGATCATCATCATCATCATCATCATCATCATCATCATCGTCATCGTCATCGTCATCATCATCATAATATATTAGCACACAAGCATGAGCTAAATATTAACACAGGCCAGCATACATACAATGTTTTACAGAAATTCTAAATTTATTGCAGACACGTCCTTGTCATAAGTTATACAAAATGATACACACGACAGATGCAAATAGCAGGTATGGGTGTAAATTATAACTGTGAATACGTAAGTTGGCTGACTTTAATAATATTTAAGTTACGAGGTTTTACATGTGACACAATTTCGTTTTGACTAAGTTATTAACAAAGGTAACCGGACACATACACACACACACACATACATACACACATACATAATCTACACATTTATGTGTATATACATGAAACGGTATCCCTCTGAAATGGACTGAAGTAATAACTTCAAGTAATTCCATTATGAAACTTATTATAAACGATTGCTTTTTGTATCTACGCCTTTACACATCACTAGGCTTGTTAACCAAAATTTCATTCTGTTCGATTAACATTTTCATGTATTGACCCAACTTTATTATATTGCTGTTACTATCCTCTGTAACAGTTTATCAGAATTTTAAACTACTGCCTAGCGGTTGCTCCTCCAAATTACTTTAACTATGCAATTAAAATATGACAACATGCAATCACATGCATACACACACACTCACACACACACACACACACGGTCCTATGCAGGACGGTGTCGCCTGCTCGTAACCCGTTTATATTGATAGGCTTTAGTTCGTAGTTTAGTAAATTATTAATAATGACTTCATTTAGTTTGAACAGAGTAAAGTTTGCTAACAGTAAATAAGGTCAACGAAAGTCTTGGCCAAGACACCTATGAATAATGTAAACGATTTGCATAGAAATCAAAAATAAACCAAAAATTATTATTCAAGAATATTTATAATCAAGTGAAGCAAATTCTAGTAAACTTTTATTGATCGCTCTGATGGAGGGCTCTGAGAATGTCAATCGTCTGTATTCAACTACTGCTTGCCTGTAGAGCAAACTTTGGCAAAAGAAATTGTGTCGCGAACCGCCGCGTGATATTCTAGTTCCACTTTTCTGCATTGCTACGATCAAAAGGTTTATTGCTTTGCTCTCAGCCGTATAAAACAAGTGACACCCCTTTTGTGTTTGATGCGGTCGCCGAACTAATTCCCCGCTTTGTGGCTTAGCGACTTGAAGGATGTTCGACAATATTGTGGATATTCCAGAAAAACCTCCACAATCTGTAAATGAACTATTGAGGTATTTCTCAGGCGAAGCTAATGAACAGCGACTGCTTTCCTTGTTTACCTTCTGCATCTTTTACAAAAACTAAGTGCAATGAAGTCCTTAGGTTTACGGTGTTACATGCAAAGGATAACTTGCGCCCATCTAGCGTACAACACAATCCACTGCCACTTGAAGGGTCTGTCTCAAGTTGGAAGGGTCTAAACCAACAGATGTAAGCGAATATTTATGATCTAAAACCTACCCCTCGGACCAGGTGAGGCGCATCTAGAATCTAGAATTACGTTAAGTGATTTTGGGATAACCAAAGCTGTCAGGATGCTCCCCGTAAGGCTGTATTTCAAATGCTGTCAGCTTTAAGAGCTTTTACACCTTACACTGCTTGGGATACAAGGATGTATTAAGTTTGCGCGGAAGGAGGCAACATGTCTTGAGCCTTGAGATAGACTCATGCTCAAAATTTGATCCCATTTTTGCCGCGTCTGTCCATCTGTCTATGCTATTTTCTTGTGTCTAACTGCAGGGATGTAATTTTTGACATATTTTGATGAAATTTTGCACACTGACGTAGTTGGGCCGAAAGACGAACGCCATTGAAAAATGGTTCCGATCGGACCACTTTTTCAACCATTTCCCATAAATATTAATCATTTTGAAAAAACCTTATATAAGTAACTACAGCGTTTCATAGGGTGTACAGTATAGCGGTTTTCATAATAATAACAACAAAAGTTATAAAATCCATTTATAAAGAATTTACGGCATTCAGTAAATCTTAGACATTAAATTACTAATCGGACTTAATCGAGAGCATGATACTATAACTGCATATAATAATAAAAAACTTTCAAAAAACTACACATGTTATCTGGACGTGCTAAATATTTGAAAGTAATTTTAAGACTTTCATACTTTCTTCTTTTAATTTATTAAGCAATTTATTGAAAACAATGTATTAAAAAACAGAATAAATTGTTGTAACATGCACTGACTGACAATGCTAAGCCTCTAATATTCCAAAAATAATAGAATGTCTTAAGAAGAACAACAAAAGAAACAATAACGATATTACGACAACTTGTGTCTAAAAGCACAAATACTGAGTTCAAGTGCTTGCTTCACAAAACCGGTCGAACAGTAGAAGCAAAAGAGAAAAAAATATTTTATTTTTTTTTGTATAACAAATAATTGCTAATGTTTGTCGTTATTGTTGTTATATTGTTCTTGTGTCTTCAATACACTTGATTGCAAGTGTCATAGAAAGTATGAAAAACAAAGCATAACACACACACACAAGCTAACAAATATTCTTAAAGTAAAGTATTTATTAAAATAATGAACTGAGAGTATTTTGCTTTGCATGAAAGAATTGCTTGCAATTTTCACAACAATAAAATTACATGTAAAACATATGTTGTTAGAAATTTTAATTTATTTCGTAAACTTTATCTGCACCAGCTCATATTAAAGCCATAAATTTATGTTTAGAAACATTTTGCAAACAAGTAAAAGCATTACGACCTATCATTAAATACCCTTCACTTCTCCACTTAATAGAGTCATTCATAAAACAATTTTTCGAAATAAGGCGTTATATGGAAAATAACGGAAATTTGAATTTCACTTTCGTTGCATCGAAACAGATGGTTGTAGCAAATTTGATCAAAGTGTGCCCAATATTGCGACATGTAGGTTAAACATAAAACTCAAGCTGGACAGACGGACAGACAAGCATCGGTACAACGAAAGGTTGGGTCTGCCTTAATTCCTTTTGCACTTAACCTAATATACCTTGTGTAGGGTGCAGCATAAAAATGTCATAAATGTATGCACATAATACATATTTTATTGTTGGTGTCTGGAAGGAAAACCTAAACGAGGAATTGATTATAAAAAGAGAAAAGGAACCCTGCATTCGGTTTATATTGAACACTGAATAGCTTTTCTTTTTTTTTTTACATTACACATCAAAAAGAATATCTTATATAATTTATATCATATATATATATATATATATATATTTATATATTACATAAACACTTCATCGATCAAATACAAAACGATGCGATTTAATTTAATTGCTTAACTTTAGTTAGAAAGGTAGTAAGTATAGCTAGCGTTTATGAAGACATTTCATTAATGTATGTAGGAAAGCATATGCAAACATCTCTCATCATATCATCATACAAATTATGCTCTGTATTTATTGCGAATAATGTGTTGTGTTAATCGAGATTCAATAATTGAAAATTCGCGTTTCCCTTTAGAAGCTTAACGTTCATTACGTAAACCGCATTCAAAATGTCTAACGTGTCGTACAAATACGTTGAATTTTAATTTCATTGAGTTGGAAATTTCATTTCAATCATAAAATGGAATCAACTCCGAAATAGTACGGTTTTCTATATGAATAGTTGCTATTTTCAACGAGGATTAAATAACTCAATCAGTGCACGCAAATACAAAGCACTTCGACATTTTGTTGATTAAATTTCGCAAATACGCGGTAACAAGTTCGCGTATACGATAACTATAAAGCAACCTATAAAGCAATTACATAATCAATAAGACTTTTTAGTTTCGAATTTTCGTATCGACATATACGAGCATTCAAATCACTTTTAACAATTCTTGCGTATGCATTTTCACAGCTTCAATCAAGGGCGTCTGCACCTATCTATCAAAATATTGAAAGTCGTATAGTGAGTACAGTGCAAATATATAAATGTGTTCAATGTTATTATCCTAAAAGCTCAGGTAAGGGTTTTCTTTTAGGCCCTCGAATAAGCAGCAACATAAGCAGGCTTTACATATATTGCCATGTAATCTATTATGACACAAAGGATTAGTAACGTCTTATCTAGAGAAACCTAAAGGTCGGGCTAGCCTTGCTAAAATCCAAATTGTCGAGACGTGTCACGCAAAGCTGGCTTGTTCGGTAGTGACTGGTAGATGAGATAATCACGTTCGTTGGACACATCGCATGCAGTTACAATTAATAGAAAAGAATTCACGTCTCGCTATTACCCTTAACAAAGAAAAAAATGAACAGGCAAAGCTTACTCCGGCAAATAACCGGATGAGCGTGATTTTTATGCGCAAAGACCGTCCATACCTCCACTCATTTCCATTCTTATCTAGAGACCGCGAACTTAGGTTCCCAGTATTTCTGCAGCCATATGCAAAATTTAATAAATATTCCGTGTAAGTCTGTCTACTCAAAATCATTTTCCAAATTAATATAGACCGTCTGCCTATCTGCTTAAATCTGCTTTTGGAATTGCGAACGAAATCTTATAAAATCAAGCATTCACCATAGGAAAGCAAAAACCTTTCCAATATTCGGGGACTCGTTATGGAAGAGTCTAGACTAACCGTCTAGTCTATCTTTCATGAAGAAGAGCCAATAATTTTATTTACTAGAGCTCTTCCTATTTTTCTTCCTAGAACTTTTTGGTCTTTGCTCCAAGTAAACTAAAATATGCTAGATCGACGTATTTTCACCCAAGGAAGAACCCTACTGAAAATTATTTAGATCCATCAGACCATTTTTCCGAGTACTTCAGCTATAAAGTCATAAAATTTAACATCTTTCGGCGAATGTCAACAAATGTCAATCTCCACAAATGAATAAAATGTGGAAATAGCGGGAGTAATGCAATTGTTTTCGCGTATGACCGACATGACGACAAGTAAATCTTTTTTTAGCAACAAATTCTAATTTGTGGTATGTTAGGCTAGACTGAGAAATAGTCCCAAATAAGGTAAAAAGGATCTATGGTAAATTTAAACCAGATTTGGAAATTTTCCGCCCCACTACCATATAATGTTTCCCAAGAAAAGTGAACGTTCACGTCGTGTGAAACAGTTTCTGATATTTATTTACGAAGGTAGGCTGTGTACGTAATTCTTTTGTCCGATTACAACGTATTAACCCATTTATAAACGATAAATGATTACGGATAACGGATAATTGCCTTTATATGAAGTCGCTTAAACAAAAGGTACTGCAGGGTAGGGGTTAGGTCACGTTTCAAAGTACGATTTGCTGTTGGAAACGATACACGGATGGATGATGGAAGAAAAATTTCTAGATATGCTTTTCCATTCCATGCTTTTAAAGCAACTAAACAGATATCACAAGCATACACGCATACACAAACAGTATAAAATTTATTATACAACCCTGGATAGGACGATATCACTACGACGCTCAATTTGGCAAAATTGAAGGGTGGACTCAACTCGGTCGCACATAAGCAGCTTGAAATGTTTACAAAAAAGTTTCGCTTGAAATGTTTACAAAAAAGTCGTTCGAACTTACGGGATCGTGTACTAGAAATTAAAGCCGGTCCAATAAAAATGTAATTTGCTTGCTTCTCACTCGCGACTTTTTTCGCAAGCTTAACATCTCGTTGACATGGCGAATTTAATTAAGGCAAACAAACGTACATTAAAAAAGAAGTAACAACATTATAGTGAGACATTGGCAGACATCAGACAGAGACAGAGCGAGAGAGAGAGAGAGGTTAGAGTTAGATTGACTCAGAATCATTTATATTCTCGATTTAGTAAAGGAAGGGTCTACCTGAAGTTCTTGTCGGTGTTACTTATATCCGCATAAACTTAATATCTCCTATACCACAAGTGGTGTAGAGTATAAATGGGTTGCTTTGTCAGCGATGCGGTGTTGATAAAGAGAGAGAGAGAGAGCGAGAATGTGCCATGAGGCCTAGAGTGCCTCTAGCATTTCAGGAATGTTAAGCCACGTAAAGACGGGCCACGGGACCTTTCGCCAAGTTAGGCGGTCTGTAGGAAAGGAATATATGCGCCCAAAATAATTTGAGAAATGCATTCTTGATATTAAACCATGGTGCTTAAGCAATCATTTCACAATCCCATATGACAGTGGTTTCCAACCTTTTTGTACCGGCGCCCCCCTTTTTAAAAAAAAAATTAATGCTCCCCCCTTTAAAAAACAAATGGTTGCGAGATATTTCGATTCGAAGAAGTGTATGAATTGGATGTTTTAGCATTTGTACACCAAAAACCCGCGGCGAGGATTGTGGATTACGTATACTGCTGATTCATTTTTTTGACACCTATTTGACTTTTTTGGTTTGTATTTGAAAGTGATATTTTGGAAACAGCTACATGCCCCCTTGCAACAGTATCTCGCCCCCCCAGGTTGGCAACCACTGCCATATGAAGAACGATGAAATAGCACCTACTCCTTGCACCATGGTGGTGTAGAATCGCAGCTCACAAGCCTGTACGCGATAAGATAGTACGGGAAGAATACATGCCATGGTATTTAAGACTTATTCCCATGCATTTCCAATATCTTATAAACCGAATATCTTATCACCCTCCCGTGATAGTATAAAAAATATAAACCTTTTTTATTAAAATTTATACCCCGTTTATTGTGATAGACAGCATCATTTTATAAGCATATCACCGTATAACCGCTAGACATTTCTTCAAGTTGTTGTAAACTTGATAGCTGTCCAATTACTCTTCCTTTCATTTTCTATTTACTCCTCTTTCCTTAACCAACTGCCACACATTACATGGCATTACATGCAAACATCAAACATCATAATGTAGAGAAAATACAATTTCCTTTTCAAGTTTTTCCCCCTCAGCTATTTTATTACCCCGACCAGTTTACATTCGCTTCTCTTATCCATGGATTGCGTAAACTTTTTCCCACTTTTTTCCCTTTTTTACCAACACGTCTCATAAACACCGAGATACTAAAATTTATTTTCTCTAATTTCATAAATAAAAAACAAAAAGAAGAAGAAGAAGAAGAAGAAGAAGAAGAAGAAGAAAAAGAAGAAAATAAACAAATAAAAATAAAAAGCAAGTGAAATAAAAATTCTTTCAGTTGTTCATTTACGCTATTGGGAATATGAACGTATCTCGAAGGTACTGTGTCCGTACACGTTTACCTATATATGAAGTCATTATTGATGAATGCAATTCATTTTCTTTCATTTAAGAATTTAGGTCATACACTAATATGATTTTATAGTTTAATTAAATGCCAGTATTACGTAAGCCTTGCGTTTTGTGTGTGTATGCGCGCGCTAATTAAATACAAGTCGTATATCATAAGAAATTTTACCGTTAAATATGTGCAAATTTAATGGATTACTCTAATTAAGATTTTACAGATTACAAATTCCCCGATTCCCTAATGGGCAATTGCCTAAAAGTATGCAATTTGTTGTTTAAGTTCATATTAAATTTTCTCCACCGCAGAGAATCGAACGCAATTCATTTATAATCAATTTATCATGAATAATACCTAAAACTAGGCAATAATAATAATAATAATAATAATAATATTTTATCTTAAATTTAAAATTAATATCTTAAATTATATAAATATCAGAAAATATATAATTTATTCTTTAACAGATTACAGAGAGAATTTAAAATCTTTCCTAATTTGATTCGGGCGGGAATGCTAAGCTTAAGTTAAGGCTAAGAATAAGGGCATCGCAACAATCTCTTCAAGTGCGATCTAAAAAGGTTGGCTACGCAATTAAACGAAGAACTAATTGGTCTTGTCCCTTATGAAAGGTGTTGGCAAACTGAGAAGACACAAGGAGGACGTGCTGCAGATGGAGTTATAAAATGTCACACAATGGGGGATAAATGCTACATACAATAACATACAATAATAGTAACATCGTCTGGTAGTGGAGCAATCAGTTCTTTCGGTAGACTTTCATATTTAAAGTGTATAATAAAACCGTGAACTCCAAGTGAAAACCGTATTCTTAGTCCCAAATTGGAATCCGTCCATGAAACCCGATTCGATGTGCTCTCCTAATCCGCACAAGTGCAGATAAACTTGCTGTCTGCAGATAAACTTGCTATCTGTCTCAACATTTATAAATCTTTTTGCGAATACTCCCTACAAAGCTAGCTAACGAGGGCCTGGGGATGAAAAATATTCTTCATAACAACGTTTTATACTTTCAAGCATCCTATGTCGAGTTAGGTTAAGTAATCATTGGCATATCATTATGTTAAACTATAGAGTTACACAGCATGTAGATTGGGTTACGGAACAGCTTAACACAAATCCATTATGTTATGAAAAACTCATTTTCAACGATTGATTGAGAAGTTAATTTCTTAATAAATGATTGCGCACCTAACGCAAAGTTAAAGCAAAGCAACACTACAAGCATGCTGTTCTCGAAACATGTTCATGTACATACAAAAATTAACAATTCGATGTGGTTTTTGATCTGTGTGAGTGTTATTTTTGGAAACGAAAATGACAAAGTAGTAGTCGTCCATGAAACATGATTACTTTT
The DNA here is from genome assembly GCA_000688735.1 of Glossina austeni. Classification (NCBI taxonomy): domain Eukaryota; kingdom Metazoa; phylum Arthropoda; class Insecta; order Diptera; family Glossinidae; genus Glossina; species Glossina austeni. The sequence goes on from KK502613.1 coordinate 311,374, forward strand.
TTTCTTTCTACCATAAGTTGGATTACTTCGATTTGAACGAATTGCGAATTGTGGTTTCAATGAAACGATGCAATATGTCAGGGACTTTGCTACACAAGCAATGTATCGAGAGAAGAGTTCAATGACTCATTAACTCAACACCTCGTTGAACTTTTATTTCTCTGGTGTCATGACGACTCAATTTACCGTGACTCAGTAAACCGCGAATACTACCTGACCTTAAAACCAACGATACTTGTTTGTCTGGTGAATAACTACCGATCGAAATTAGGTTTCGAAAAAGTAATTTTGAAAAAAGACGCACAGACAAAGATTTGCATGAAATCATTTTTATATACTACCACCGTGAGCCAGTATTTAATATAAAACAGTTCACCTAGCATCTAGCCTAATATAATGCTTGTTCTATCCGAAAACAAGCTCATGTAATCCAAGGTTATTACAATAAATTTTGTATGCCAACGCGGAATTGCTTTGATCGTAAAATACATCTTGTTGACATGTGAAGATTTATTTTTTGTAAAAAGCACTCCATCTACACCTGCATTCCTGCATTCATTTAGTATACGCGAAAATTTCTTCACTTGTTTTGATCGAAAAATATTAAGAAAGGATGTTTTACTGTTTTGATACTTGTTACGTTGAGCGGTCACAAAATATCACTCTATCTGATTTATCATGAATGACGTGCGATGCTACGCGAAAACATGTTTCTAATTGAAGTACTTCCTAATTACAACCTACAAGTTGTGTGCAATTACGCCTAGGTGGACATTACACAGATAGACGGACAGACACATCCAAATCAATTTAGGACATAATTCCGAATTGATCAGTGCATGCGAAGGTATGTCTATCTTAAGTCACTCTGGTTGTTGGATGCATGCGAACAAACTTAATACACGCTTGCATTAAGTAGTGCAAGTCATGGAAAAAAACTGCTATCTTGTTTTTATACGAAATCAAAAATTTAGATACATATTCCATGTATACATGGTATATATAACATATATATATGTATATATAACATATACATATATATATACATATACATACGTAGATATATACATATATATATATATATATAACATATACATNTATATATATGTATGTATGTATATATATATATATGTATGTATATATATATGTATGTATGTATATATATATGTATGTATGTATATATGTATGTATGTATGTATATATGTATGTATGTATATATATATATATATGTATGTATGTATGTATATATAACATATACATATATATATACATATATACATACATACATACATATATACATACATACATATATACATACATACATACATATATATATACATATAACATATATATACATATATATATCAAATACATACATATATATACATATATATATATATATATATATATATATAACATATACACATTCCAGGCTAACGTGTATAGCTTATACCGTATCAATCTTACATATATCTGTGAAAACCATGGCTAAAAATTCAAAACTATTATTGTACTTCATGTCTTCCTGCTATAACTAAACTTAGGCAACCGAAGGAAACTGTACGCACCGGCAGGTCCACTTTACCCAAAACTCGACACTACGTCATACGATATATTTGTGCATTTATTTATCCTTTACATGTGTTAAACGTGTGTGTATGTACTGAATGAATCCCTATTAGAGAAGCTCGTTTTCCAGATTATGTGCCTGTTATGAAAGAGGACGCTTTCGCCTATGTGCTATATTACGCTTAAGTATCACTTTTATGAACGTTGTCATATATATATTTTTTATCTTCGTTTAAAAAAAGCCAAAAACCAATAAGTACTACATGTTACACGGTCACTGTAGCCTGAATAAATTATTTGTTTCCTCTGATATTTGTCATTAGAAGGAAAGTCTGTTTCAATAATTGGCCAATCACGCAAAAAAGTCAAAAAAAAGAGAACAGATTTTGAAAACTATTATCAGGAAAACTTTTCTTATGCAGTTGCATAAAAAAATTTGGCTAATATTTCATGTCGTGAAAGTTAAGATAATTAAAAACTTTTTAATAAGTGAAGTTATACGTCATAACATTATTAGTTTTTATCGGCCTCACCTAAAAAGCATAAATACACAAGTGAAAGTCCAAACACAATTTTGTTCGCTTTATTTAATAAAATGTATTGATTAATTATTTAGTCTGTAGTTTTAATTTTAAAACACTGTTCTCAAAAAAAACAAGTAAGAAAATTATATTCGGCTGTTATCTCATCTTTTGTATACCCGCTGTTTTCATACGAAAAAAACCCAACATAAGTAATGAATAAAGAAAACCATACAATAGATTTTTAACTTGGATACTAGGTATAGCTGTAAATAAACTATAGATATAGAATCCTTTTCGTAATCTGCTTATCCGATATGGGATGTTAGCAAGCATACAATTTGCTATTTTATTTAAAGCTTAAAATGATTTAAATATTCACAATCAAATATAAGAGCATCTATATAAGTATGTTAAGTTTTCCTATTCTAGGTTGCTAACAGTTCCAGAAAAGACAACTCTCAGCTATTTGAGCTGTTAGCAAATGTTCTACCCCGCTTATGTCCGTCCATCGATATGTATCGGGAAGTCAAGATGTTTGTTTTCTGCCCACGATTTCCTTAGAGTTTTCCTTGCAGTATGAACTGCAGCAAATAGTACTTTTGGTTTCACGTTATATGACTCAAGTTCCTCTCATTTGGCAAAGCTATCAAAACCGACTTTAGCCAATCATAACTATTTTCAGTTCGTAATTTTACTCGCATTTTCGTCACATAGAATGGATTAGATAAAGTGCTAATAAGACAAAAGGAGTATATAGTAATGAAGTTGCAAACGATGTTTGATGACATGAAAATAAGGTTACAACAAGCTTTCAACAAACACGCCTGAAACATATGCATACAAAGGCTGACAAATTTCGAATCTTTACTTTTCATAACTCGAGAGAAATACGTAACAGTCGCTCGATAATCTACAAAAAGTTTTCCCTTCTTTTACTAATAGATCGTAATGTGAATACGTGGCACCTTTAGGAAGACTTAATATTTGTGTCTGAAATTTAAATTATACACAAACGATATTTTTTTTAATTGCTTATCTTATTGCAAATGAAGCGATTTTTTACAGCAACTTTTTACATTTATTACCTAAAGTAGGCAAAAAAAAAAAAAAATATGCTCTAATTCTGCGCCTAAATGTGGGCAATATTGTTTGTAAAATTTTTATAACTTAATTTTTTTGTAGCGGAAAAAAATCTTCAATTTATTTAAGCACCTAAGTAAACATTCGGATTATAAAAAAAAATGTCGTATAAATGTTAAAGAAGAGAAAATAAAATAAATATTATTTATATACACATACAAGGTTTAAATTTTACACTTCATTGCCAACAGTTGCCCAAAATTGACATCATATATATATATATATATGTATGTATATATATATATATATGTGTATGTATATGAATATGTATATATATATATGTGTGTGAAACGGTGGAAAATATGTTTCTCCAAAAAAGAAAAAAGACAAAAATAAAACAAAAAAGTAAAAATTAACAAAAACCGTAATATTCTGTGTATGTATTAACTGTTACTCTTTTTTTTTCTTTTCATTTCTTCTTTTATTTTCTAATTTACTGGAGGGCATCAAATTCAAATTTACAAAATGTTGCCTTTGTTGCAGAGCAAGTTGCACAATTACCACATCAAACTAAGAAACCAGACTAACTGCCAGCCAGCTAGCCTTGTTACTTGTTAAAAAGTTGTTAAGGCAGACAAACTATAGAGCTTATACAGTATATAGTAAGTGGGCGCAGAGAAGAAGCAGAATAGTAGAGAATGTAGAATAAAAGAAATTAAGAAGAAGAACAGAAAATAACATGGACCGCCGAGAAGAATGCATAAAATGAATATATACATATATATATATAGCTACATACATACACAAACAAACGCAAACATATATATATATATAGAAAGAGAGGCATAACATGTGACATTATTTTAGCCAAGAGCAGCAGCTGCAGTTTAGGGAACAATCACAGTGTAAACAAGTGCCTGTAGTTTATTTTAAGCTATTTTTGTTCCATAAACTAACATCGCAGTCATACAATTATGTATATATGCACGAATGTATGCAAATAAATGCTTGTGTTTCTATTTTTTCTTCTTTTTTCTTTTTTCTTGTATCTCGAATTCAGAGTCAGAATATTAATACTGACATTGTCACAAAGCGAAAATGAAAAACAGTATCGAAACGAACCGAATAGGCTTTCCTAAGCCATAGTAAACGTTACGTTAGAAAAGGAAATTTATGTGAAACAAAATGAATTTTTCACAGACAAGAGTGCCGTCGTAAAGCCAAGCAAAACTTTAAATAGATAAAATAAAGTAATAATGGACAGAAGAAGCTTTCGAATATAACACATAGGAGAAATCGATATACAATGACCCGCTTTTCTTTATAATACAAACTAAAAGATCAAAGTATTTTTTATAATAAAAAACTCAGAATAAATTTCTGCATCATTTTTTTCCAGCTTACGAAGATGATACGTTATCGTTAGTTAAGTATATGTAATCAGCAAAAAAAAAAATAATATCGAATCAATTCAATCATATCCATCCGTCCTGTCTGTTGATTGTTTCGTCTTTCACCCCCTTTTAAAAACTTGATCAGAAATTTATTTTTACGAATCTGGAACATGCGGGAAAAGTACGAAAATTTCACTTGTTACGTAATCGGTGCTTCCTAAGAAGTTTTCTGAAACAACCCTTCGGTGCTAGTGTCATGCGCTCCTAAGCAACAAACAGCGTTCACATAAAGGGACAAAAGCTAAGCTTTGAAAAATTTCCTATTGTTTTACAAAATATGTGCAATGCACATTTAGCTGAACAACTATTTTCCCATAAAGAAATGCTTGTACCGCCCTTGTAAAGCTCAAAGATTATAAGGCTTAGTTCGAGCGCATTAATCGCCTCATGAAAGATTGGTATTTTTGCGGATGTGTCAAAAGATTTAGCAAGTTTGGCCATCTCCAAAAAAATTGTAGGGTATCCTTTTGCTCCGGCAACGTATTTTATTTTTACAGCATCAACTTTCATCTGACATCGCAAGCACTACCTAACACCTCAATATTTAATGCTGCCGCAATTTTGGAAACAATCACAGCCACCACAAAAGTTTCCAAACGGTCGTTCACATTACAGCAAAAGCTTTAGAGAAATTCTCCTTGGGCTGCCTGGCGGCCGTGGCATCCTAATTATTTCAAACAGCTAAAGTAAAACTTTTACGTAACATAAGCTAAGGCTTACTTGTCTTTGTAATTTGTTACTTTTACTTATGGAAACAACACAAGATTGTCAGGCTCATTTAAGCTCTCATAAAAATGGCGCCAATACTCGAAAGTTTCCATCATCATGTTTTTTTTTCCGCATCCTTCCCTTGTATAAATAGCAAAAAATCAAAAATTGATGGATCCAGAATACTACAAAGCCATTGTTCGTACGTATTCAGTTTTCCTGAAAAGAAAGTCAACCGATTGGTCCAAGTGCATAACAACTTTTTCTTTAAAAGCTCTTTTAAAGCTCTTCCGCTTGGCCTTTTAGAAGATCATGGTATCCCTAAAAACAAACTAGAAAAACACTGGCTTTAAGAATTTGAAATGCGTTTGTCATGCAGAAGCTGCATGGTTTACTATGGAAATTTCCGTTGGTATCTATCAACATCACATCGAAAAATACTTTGAATAACTTTTGCAATACTTTAAAAAAGTCCAACGCCTACACATTTCCTTATAAAAAGAAGGAGAAGGAATAGGTTTTAGAAAAGCTAACGACATAAGAACCAAAAACCTCGAACATGATAAAGTGCAATATCAAAAAAACGCACCACTCCCTCCCTTTCTTCTCGTGCTAGGAACGTGAATTTTTTTTTTATTATTGCCAATGTGGAAGAATGGTCAGCGCTAGTTGTTCTGAACTTGACAATAGAAAATAATAGAACATGTATACGAAATGTTGGAAGAAGCTCTTAATGGTCTACGCTTTTTAATGCCGTGCAAAAAAATACAGCCAATGTACGCACCAATTACCAAAATCGGAGAGATTAGAGAACAATTCACATGTGTGTAGAAAGGAATTTTTAAATCTTGTCTTAATCGCGTATAGCAAAAAATTGCGCTACTAAAAGGTGATAGAACAATGCATCCAACGCTTTGGACACCCTTGAGCACCGATGTAATCGGTACTTTACTTATACACATGTAAATCTGCATGCGGTATTTTATAGATACCAAAGAAATTTATCTGTCAATCAAGTCTTTTGATAAAACAATTCGGCCTACTTAACGTTCTCATCCATTCCTTACCTGTTCCTTATTTGTTTTTATTCCCTTTTATTCTCAACAAATTGACAGTTTTATAGCCTAGTTTTCAGTAAATAGAACTTTTTTCTTCTGCTCCTTCCTCTTGTGAAACATTCTTGGTATAAAAAAAAAAAAACATTTTTCCTCCTATCGTCGAAACATTCAAACCTTAACTTTAACTATTTGTGAAACTTTGTACAAAAAAAGAAGAGACATTTTCCTTGATAACAACTGACAACTTTTCAACTGTTTTATCATTAAGCACAGAAACAGTATCATTAAGATACTAAGCTTCAAATGATTAAATAACACGCTATCTCGCACCTGCGAGATCTTCCTTAAAACACATACCGAACATTTCGTACTCATTAAACTTTTATGAATTTTCGAATGAACATCAACATCATGTTATTTAACTTTATTTTGTGAGAAACAGTAAAACGACGTAACACCGAGCACCTTGACGTATGAGCGATGAGCAATTTTAATGGAAAATAAAGAACTGAGAATATATTCACACACATATAAAATGAACCGTGCGAGAGAGTACATACGAAGTAACGTGTTTACTTATTATTTGTGTATGATGGAAACATTTACACATACAAACATTTGCTTTTATGTCCATTTTATTAACGTCAACGTCATAAAAATTCGAAATGTGGCTTTTATTGTTATTGCCGACAATGAACCGAACGAAAGCATATGTACGGTGCATCCAAAGAGTAACGAAACCATTCACATCTTGTTTTGGTGAATTATTAATAAAATTAATTTTAAAAAGCATTCTCACAAACATTTTTTTAATGCTTTCAAAAATTTATTCGTATCCAAAAAACAAGTGAAAACGCTATAGTGTCACACGGCCCACTCTTAAATTTCTTACACTATTTCATTTAATACAGATATTCATCTAAAGATTTTTCATACTATGGCGTGTGATCGAAAAAGTAGTCCGATCCGAGCCATTTTCAATAGCGTTCGTCCTTCGGCCAAAGATGTACTAAATTTCATTAAAATATCTCCAAAACTGTGACCTGTAGTTTGATTACAAGAAAACAAGACACAAGGACGAACGGACAAACTTATATGGGTGTAATGAAAACAAGCTTATATGGGTATAATAAAAACAAGCTTTTATGGTTATAAAAAAAGGGGGATCTGTCTGCAGTCCTTTTGCTGGTGTAGGGTATAAAAATGATCCAAATTATTCTAAAATGTATCCGAGAAAAGTATGGCAATGTCGTGAAAATAGACGGGAATAAAGAAATTGCCAGTACAGTTAAGCTCCTCATATTGAAGTACACCTTTCAATTCTGAGGGGAAATGCATTTAAATGCGAGAAAAAAAAGAATCACTCAGATAATTGTTTTCTCTCAGAGGAGATTAATATTTTTAAAGGTCCCATCTGGACATCACCGACCAACATTTTGTAAGATGACAAAATTCTTTAAGAAATAATGGTCGAATCGCCGTGAAATTTCGATACATTTCGCATGAAAGTTCGTTGCTATCGATTCGTTAGCAGTCATTCTATACCTGCACGTCATCCTACGAACTTATTGAGTCAGGTTTTGTACGGCCAGAAGCGCTAAATTTTGATGTAAAAGAATTTAACAACAAAAAGTGTCTAGGCTTCTATGACAGAAATTCAGGCATGATATCATTTTTATACCCATTTACCGAGGGATGAGGGGCGTATTCATTTTGTGAAAGCGTTTTCAATGCCCAGACAGGAGCTTCAGAGACCTCATAAACTATGATGTGTTCTTCATCAGCATGATGTTCTCAAGCGATTTAAGCAAATCCGTTTGCCTGCCGTGGTCAACATTCCCCTGGCCCCAAGAATGAAGATATCGGCTCGAAACTTCCCACAAAGATTGGAAATTTTTGCACGCAGGTAGTTTTTTAAATTGAATAAATCAGTCGAAGAACATGAGTGTAGTACAACCTAACCTGAAACTATCCCTATTTTTAATAATAAAAAATATTTGGCTTTTCACTCGTTAGCTCTAAACCACAGCAAATACAACGGGAATAGTTTGCATTATTATTCTATGGGCGGTTCGTCAGCACCTCTACAAAAATGAAAAGAATCGCTTCCTCCTACTCAATGTTATAAATTATTAAAATTTTGTTGGTTTGTCAAAACGTTAGCAGCGCTTAGGAAGAAGCTTCAGAGAACATGCAAAATCTATATGCGATTGATCAGAATTAAGCGAGGATGGGTGTAAATGACTCGGTCGCGGCCTAATATAATTTTTTTACTTGTGTTGAACTAAAAACTAGATGTTTTTGTCACACAAAAGCTTCCTGTTCTCGTAAATGGTTATATGGGAAGGCATTAAGAACACTGGACCTTGCCATCCACATTTTTCATTGTCAAGCTTGTATGCAAAAAAACTATTAACTCGCGAATTTTGTCGAGAAATTTAGCAAAATTGCAAACTTTTTTTTCCAAAATCGTTTAAAGGGATCATACATACATCCACTTTTAAAGATAAGCTTCTGGATGAAGTAGTGTTGCTGTTGCACAAAATTATATCAGACAAGGCACAATTGCAACTTTGAGCCCATTTTCCAATTTGCTAAAGTTAGGCTTATAAACTCTTCCTAAACCAATTATATGATTAACAAAAACACTTCATTTGGAAGGGACTCAAATGTCTTGCAGCAATTAAGAATCAGGCCACCGTTTTAGCTCATAATTTTAATTATTGAAAGAAATAAATAAACACAAACAAAGGCTTTCCTCAAATATCGTGGGCAGATCGCATATCCATTGCTGAAGTCCTCAGGATGGGGAAAACTATAAACTCCTGCACATAATACTGAAGGGCGCCGTAAAGAAGGGTGTAGAGGTATTGGCAGAAAATAAATGTCGTGACCGCATAATTTTCGAAATTGGACTGGGCTGACAACTATAGCTGAAATCATGCACACAGCAAGGAACCGAGAAGATTTTTCAAATTTAGTTAATAATACCATGGATTATAAACAAAAAACGCATGTGATCGCTTATATCCCGTAAGCAAAGAAGGTCGCTTGAATAAAATTTATACGAATATCTAGGCATGAGGTTAATATCTGAAAGACATTTCTTTATATATTTGTCGTCAAGCCAGGGAATATTCTGCCTTCGAATTTACAGACAATGATGGAAGCCTTGAAAACAATATACATCGAAATTCTGTTGATTGTTGATATGATAGACGTATGGTTTACACCATAAGCATGTCCTTTAAAAGGAATATATGACCGTATAAGAAGAGACCGATAGCTAACAGCAAGTGTTTTATAATTACAAAATCGGAGGCAGAAGGAGAATTTATTTATTGCTTATCTAACGGTAAAAACTTATTTTCCTGATAATAAAATCCAAATAAGCCTCGACATTAGCTTGCAATCCCGATTCTGATTTTTACAAAATGTACGTTTGATATATGAGTTCAATTAATTCCGAGCTCGCGTTGTAATCAGTCGCTTACAAATTAATGCAAATTTACTCTTAACTTTGCAATTTCCTCCACATTCATATAAAGCTTTAAAAAAAAAAAAGCTCCACCTGGGGTACAAGTGATAGTGTGCATGTATGCGGCACAAAGAAAGACTTAAAGCAGGGCCACTTTCTGATATACCAATCGGTTCAGAAAGTGCTTTCAAGCTTGTCCGTCCATCTGTCCGCATTGTTTTCTCGTTTTCAACCTAAAAACAGTAATTTTGGCTAAAGAATGAACGCCATTGATAAACGGTAAGGATCGGACCACTTTTTCAACCTAGATATTAATTAATTGTGAAAGGTCATTATATGAATTAAGGGAAGTGATGCAGTGGTATTTAATGGCGGTCTATTTTTCTATTTTAAATATAATCCAAAAATATGATTAACTTTATTTATGCTTTTGTCATTGTCCAAGAATAGTTGGCCTTATTGGATCTTTGCCTTTTGCAAAATTTAAAAATAAAATATAATTTCAACTGAATGATGCTATCGAGGAGTGAACAAGAATCCTTTGCTTTTACGTAACATAATAATTTCTGACTTTATATTATAGCAACAATAATCATGTTACAAAAACAAAGTAACATAAAAATTTGAATGGAATGAATATAAATTTTTTTCTTTCTTTTTGTTATATAATTAATCAACTGATTTATCACACGAATCGCACACAGACATGCACAGTGTATATATGTATATATATATATATATATATATATCAGTATAACTTTATAATGATGACATAATGTTGGCCACAAGCCAAATGTCTTTCGAGCAGCAGCAGCTGCCAGCTATTATGTTCTTTCTTCTTTGACTATTTTTGATGAAGAGGCATAAATAACGGAATGCAATGTCCTTACGTGGCACAAACATGCGCATATATACACATAAACATCCGCATATATGTCAATTTCACATCCGTATCGTACCAGCATAAAAATGTTGCAATAATCAATTACTATATAGCTGGCTCTGACACCGGGCTACTTAAATAAGGTTAATTATCAGCAGCACGTCTTTTTTTCATTTTTTTTTCCTGTTTTTCAAATGGTTTTTGGTTTTTTTTTTTCGCTTGTTGATGGTTAAATATTTTGCGGTTCAATCAAAAATTTATTACAATGCGAATGTGAATAAATGTTCTTGAGGCTTATAGGAGTAGACGAGTGAGAGAGGAGCAGAGGAAAAAGATGTCTTCATTATTTAACGGTACTTAAATACACAAATGTGTTGACTTTTTTGCTTTCAAAAGCAATTTATCGGTACACACGTATGCATTATAGCGCGCTTCCTGCTTTAATCACACAATCAAAAAGTGGAAAATCTATATAAACAAAAAGTGATGTGTGGGTGATGTGTGTTCATGGAAAGTCGCCCACCATTTACATAAGGATAGAATTTTTAATTAATTTCTCTTCTCTCTCTCTCTCTCTCTCTCTCTCTCTCTCTCTCTCTCTCTCTCTTCTTCTCTCGCTCTTTCTTTCTTCCTGCATGTGTTGATTATTTGAAGATCAAGTTTTGTGAAGTATTTTTAGCTCTTTTTAGCTGAGCTAAAGCAGTTTTTTTTTTTTACTACCTTTAACATGTCTATAATGAAATACCCTTAGGTAGATGATACCAGGTAACACAGTTTCTCTGAACAGTAATATTTATGATTGAAAAATTTCCCCCAGAAAGAATTACAATCAAATTTTTTGCCAACGTTTACCTTTTCGTAGAAAAATTGTAAAGAAATCTATTTTTTTTTTTTTTTAATTTAAGCTGCAATTAACGCGAGCATTGTGAACGCGCATGTAGATGTGAAAGCAAGCATCTGTGTTTGGGGATAAATTGATTTTTGCATTGGTAAGCATTAATAAACTTCTTACTTACTCTTCCTCTTGTTTTTCTGTTTGAGGGATTTTCAAGCGCACATATGTTACAACTTAATAGCAAAAAAAAAAAAGGAAGAAAAAAAACAAAAAAAAAAAACACATAGCCTTTGATTAACATCGAGGCAATGCTAACAACAAGTGATTACATGGTCATGCATTCACTTTACGGGCATATACACACACGCACCTTTGTATGGCCAATAAACTCTCTCTCTCTCACTTATGTGCATAAGGAGGCAGAGCACAACACAACACAACACAGCACAACACAACAGAACACAATATAAACGCAACTCAACTTTTTAAGCCTATAAAACTACCGTTGATCGACAAGTGCCCAAAAAATCCATTTATAGTCGTTTATTAATTGCTCTGGAAAGTGTTGGCGAACCGACAAACGTATGTGTGTATGAAAAACATTTGTACAAACACGCATATATAAGCAAATAATATTTCATCCCTTTCGTCCATATATCTTTCACTTGCGCTCGCTCTTTCATTCTGTTAGGCAAGAAATTCAGTCATACTATCGTATAGTTTTTATTGCTTTCGTTATTTCGTTATTTCTGTTGTTATATCAGTTTGTTAGTTATTTCATTATTCTGGCTGTTGTTGGCTTTTGTTTTATTTTTATTTCTCAGGTTTTTTTCTATTCCGTGCCGTTTCTGTTTGCTTTGGGTATTTTTTTGTTCTTTTCGTTTGTTTTTTTTTTTTCATTCTCTTTTTCTTTGTTTTTCAACTTTCGTCCGCTATTGTACTAAACGTTTAAGCTACTTTACGAAACAATGCTACAAATATTGAAAAAATTATGTTACATTGTTTTATCGTTATTCACACCATCGCATGTATGTATGTATGTTATGCTGACAATGGTATTAATTTTCATCAAGTTGAGTCTTTTGCGTTAACTTTTTTTCGCTGATTTAATTAAAAGTTATGCGCTTAGCGTATACATATGTTTATGATATTATGTAAAACAATAAACTAAACTATTTGCCTCGATTGTCACTTAAAGAAATTATTTTTAAATTCATCTGAAAAAATCTTCCCCTAAATAAAGATTTTATTACGAATAGAACGCTTCTTCAAAATTCGAAGAGGTTTTGTGAAAAAGTGGCGGTTGAAAAGAGACTGAAAACTTCAGAAACTCCCATCATCCCCGGATTCTAAAATCTTTCGAAATCTTTTGAACGTCAGGACTTCTGCAGGGGCGACGATCTTTCGAACTCTACCGAAATGCAAACCTTCGGTATGGGCAACGTTCTTTTAAAGTCTTCTGACCTTCAGAAAGTCACAGCGCCGACATTCTTTCGAAGTCTTTTAAGCTTTAGAACGTCTGGAAGGGCAGCGTTCTTCCAAAGTGTTCGGAATTACAAAATTTCTGCATTGACGACGTTTTTTCAAAGTCTTCTGAACTATAGAACTTCGGACTGCGATGAGGTTCTTTCAAAGTCTTTTAAACTTCAAAACTTCTGCAAGGTCAACGTTCCTTCGAAGTCTTTTGATCTTCAGTACATCGGCAAGGGCGATGTTCCTTTAAACTTTGCCGAATTACGAGACTTCTTTAAGGGCGACGTTTTTTTGAAGTCTGCCGAACTAGAGAAGCTCAGCTACTGTGAGATTCTCCCCAAATCTTGTAAACTTCAGAACTTCTGCAAGCTCAACCCTCTTTCAAAGTCTTCTGAACTTCAAAATATCTGCAAGGGCGAATTTCTTTCGAAGTCTTTTGAGCTTTAGGACGTCTGGAAGGGCGGCGTTCTTTCGAAGTGTTCTGAACAAAAAAATTTCTACAGAGATGATGTTTTTTCGACGTGTTCTGAGCTATACAACTTGTGTTGCGGTGAGATTCTTTCGAAGTCTTTTAAACTTCAAAACTTTCGCAAAGACTACGTTCCTTCGAAGTCTTTTGATCTTCAGAACATCGGCAAGAACGATGTTCCTTTAAACTTTGCTGAACTTCTAGACCTCTTCATGGCGCAACGTTTTTTTGAAGTCTGCCGAACTACAGAAGCTCTGCTGCTTTGAGGTTTTTCCAAAGTCTTGTAAACTTCAGAACACCCGAAGGGGCGACGTTCTTTCGAAGACTTGGGAACTTCAAAACTTCTGCAAGGGCGACTCTCCTTCGAAGTCTTCTGAACTTCAACATAACTGCAAGGGCGACTTTCGTTCGAAGTCTTCTGCAAAGCTAACGATTTCCGCTAACATCTCCCAAGGAAGGAGCAACTCATAGAAAATTTTCTATAGGATCGCGAGCACTGATATCTGTCTACTACATAGCAAATCATTTCTAATAAAATGTTCGTTGAAGCCCATGATTTGTGAAAACATCTTTGACGTAATAGATTTTTCTTTGTTAGTCTTCTGGAAAATCTATTTCTTTCCTATTTGTCTTATATACAGGAAACGATTGCGTATGTATGTAGGAAGCTGTTCATTTTATAAAGGAATTTTAGAGAAGAAGATGTACATAATAAATGACTTTTAAAAAACTCTTTATGCTTATAATTATATCTATGTGATATCTGCTTAAAGACTTGCGAGTACAATTCTACGACTTGGAAGAACTTCCCTATATTTGTATATATATATATATATATTTATGACTAAACACTATATGACTTGGAAGAGCTTCCCTATATTATATACATATATTCATATCCATCTGGATAGATATATAGATATATATAGATAGATAGATATATTTATTTATGACTAATCGCGTCTTGTATATATATTTATGACTAAACACTATATGACTTGGAAGAGCTTCCCTATATTATATACATATACTCATATCCATCTGGATAGATATATAGATATATATAGATAGATAGATATATTTATTTATAGATAAATATATATATATATATAGATAGATAGATATATATATAGATAGATATATATATATATAGATAGATATATATATATATAGATAGATATATATATATATAGATA
>KK502613.1:389876-421746 GCA_000688735.1 Glossina austeni
TTATTATTATTATTATTATTATTATTATTATTATTATTATTAAAAACTCTGCCGCACTTGAGATTTGAACCCATGACCATTGAATTGCTAGTTGAGACTCTTGCCTACTCGACCACTCAAGCGGAATTCTTCAAATATAAAAATTGCATGAACCGTATTTTATATGTCGTAACATGTATAAAAAATTTACTTGATAGACACGTAGAGCTTTTTGGACTCATTCCTACGAACTGCATGCCAAAATCTTTGCATGTTGGAGTATAAAACGAAGGCTCATATCTGTAGCCTTCTTCGAGGACCTCTTGAAATTTTTTTGACAATGCGAAAATTCAATTTCTATAAAACTTTTTTTACATCTGTAACCAACACAAGGATTTCTAAGATTTCAAGGTTCTTTTAGATTGGTTTTTGAGATATCTGGAATTGTTTACCTTATACGCTTCGCATTTTCGCCCACCCTAATAATGTTTTTCGCCTTAATCTTCTGCATTGCTCTACAAATTTCATATGAGTGCTTTATATATATATATATATATATATATATATATGTATATATATGTACGCATGTAAGAGTGTGTCGAATTACTACTGATTGGGACTGCATTTTTTTTTTACAATTTGTTGCGTATTTGATTTCTTTTTATATGGTTTGACTGGGAAGCCAGTTTTGGCAGAGCGATTTGTAATTTGATGTAAGGGCAGGAATTGTCTTCGCTACGTGCTACATCTATATATTGCTTTGGTGAATGGCTTGCACCACAATATTGAATTAATAAATAAAATAAAAATGCAAATAAAAATAACACCGGTCAACCTAATCCGGCTTGCAGTGCCGATTTCGATAAAGCGTAGTTTCTTTAGTTTCAAAAATTATTAATTAAAAACAAATAAAAACAAAATTACGGGTCTCCATAAATTCGATCTGAACTAAAGGTAACTCTTCTCTTATTTGAACTCTTATTTGAATCAAAAATTATTAAAATCACGCAACCTTGCGCATACTGTAAACACATGCAAGTATTCTTTATCATTACCCAAAGCCAAAGTTGTGTCCTCCATGTAGTGTATATAGAATTATTTACCTTTTTCAATGTTAAAAATAAGTGAGGACATCGTGGTTTGGCAACCGCAGTCATAAGATACCATACACCACTTCGCCTATACATAACTTTTCATTTCTATTTCTTTACAAACACAACCTGAGGCTGTACTCAAAAATACACAAATAAGCATTAAACGGATAGACAGACAGAAAACCAAATTTTCAATATGGCATGTAAGGGTCCACATTCATGCGGTGGAGAGTCATTATATGCGGTAATACGCAAAAAACAGATCTACGTGGGGAAAGTTCGATAAGGGTGATCGCTTTGCCAATTTGTTACTTTTATGAACCAATCTTCACCATAAAATATTGAAAATTGCACATTTTTACCATTCGTGAGAACGTAGAAATCGTAGGATGTGAGTGCGGTTTCAAACACGGCTGGCAGCAGTCAAGCCAAATTTTTCATACCAATTTAAAATGTCGAAGTATTATTACTCAGCGACTTTTGTCGAGAAGTTTAAAAAATTTACATTTTTTTTTTTTCTTTTTCGTCATTTGTGGAGTGCTCGAAAAAGTTGTTTCAAAAGTGTTCATCTTTCGGCCAAAATACGTCAATGAAGCAAATTTCATCATAATATCTCAAAAATTGAAAATAAAAATACTTGGACACACGGACGGACAACTTTAAATCGCTTCAGAAAGTGATTCTGGATCTTTCGCTACAATCGAAGGTAAATACTAAAAATAAAAATACTTGGACATACGGACAGACAAGCTTAAATCGCTTTAGGAAGTGATTCTGCATCATTTTCTAACTGTTACTTACTTCCACATAAGGCGAATATACCCTGCACCAAAAGTAGTATAAGGTATAATAAAAAAAAAAGTCAATTTTCTCTCTTAACCGGAAAATTTTCATTCGCGTCTTTTTTTCGTGACTTTTTGTGCATAAAATGCTTCTTCATATAATAAACTTTAAACAACAACTGAAACGCTTGAAGGTATATATAATTTCAGAAATTCATGCAAACATATTTACGTTCACAAATATATTGAATTACCACAAAGTTAGTGGCAGGGAAAATTACTGCTGAGGTATTGTAAGGCAACAACTTCATGTTATGTTATGATTGAGAGAAACTAAAAACTGCACATATCATTGAATAACGCACGTAAAAGTATATACTTATGCAATATAAGTCTTCGTGTGTGTATTTTCTCGTTTTCCTTTGATTGTATGACCAATCACTCAGGGGATGTCCCCTGTTCATGTAATGCGTTAACGGTCGGAAAGAAGTGAGGAAAGAGAAAGGGAAGCCGTCGGTAGCAAGCGTGTGTGTACACAATCTAAGCTGTCATCATAACTACGACCAAAATAAACCCCACCGCATTCAGATTTGAATCCACGAACACAGAGCGGGTAGTCGCAGTGCTTATCTACTCGGCTACTCAGCGCATTTACAAATTCATAAATATATAAAATAGATGAAGCAAAAAGTTCGTAGCGTTTTTTTCTTGTCAATTCAAACATATTTTTCTTACGCATAAACTACACTTCATTATAGTAAATATATGTAAATTTGATCGATAATCAAGAACTCTTGATAGGGCTTTTTTGAAGTCAACCTTATGCCATGAGAAGAGTTCAGCGCGGAACAAAACAAATAGTATCCAGATGCGCCATGCACCGGGTTATACGGTAGATGCAACAAAACGTCCACAATTTTGTTCAGAGTCATTAAGTATATATATGGTCCAGCGTATTCTGTTGATTAATACTAAACATTTCATCCCTATTGTGTGCTTTAATAGCTGGATTGTAGAGAGTAGAATGAATTCCTTGACTGGAATAGCTTGTGATGTAAAATCTCTTTTCCATTCTATTAAACACAAAGCGCTGTCTTATCTGGCGTCCGTTCGAGATTTATGACCATTTACGCAGCTTTATCCATCTTAGGCCATGATCAGCAATTATCATTCTCTTGCAGAGTGACTTCAATTCGTTTCGTTAGAGCAACAATTTTCAAATTTTTATCTATTACTGCATAAGACTGCAACGCATTATTGCTTGGTTTGAAGTCATATTTTTTCTTATACCCATCACTGTAAGATGGAGGTATACTCATTTTGTTTTTTTCCCATTACGTACTTCGAAAGCTTCGGAGACCCTATAAATGGAAATTCTGAATTGATTTAGCCATGTCTGTCCGTCTGTGCGTCTGTGCGTCTGTGCGGTGTTTGTTTTCTGCACTTTCCTGGTCGCAAACTTGAAGATATCGACTTCAAATTTGATAGAAATATTGGAAGTTTCTACACACAGGCTCGTATTGAAAATGGACCCAATTGGTCAAAGCAGAAACGCGCAGTGGAGCGTGAACTGAAAGAAGCTCCGTTTTTCTTAACTGTTTGTTGGTTTTTGTTTGTTACTCAGAAATTGTAAAAGTTAGAATTCTGAGATTTTCCACATTTATTAGAGGAACAAAAATGGAAAAAATTGGCCATGCCCATAAAGACATACAAGTGATTAAATTTTATTTTGTGAGATTTTGTGCTTATTTATCATAAGGCAACTAAGACAAAAATGTTTAAAATTATTTTGTATATATGTTTATGAAGATATATTATCTGCCTAAAAATGGGTTAATTCTAAAGTCAATCTGATAGACATCCCGATCTGATTGATTAATTTTTTCTTAATAATACCAGCGATATGGGTATCAAATAAAAGAGCACAGTGGTCGATATGCGAGATACAATTTATTACCAATTTTCTATTTCGTTTTATTTTATTTACACATAAAATTCAGTTAACATAAATAAACTCTCGAATTTAACCGGTTCTTAGAAATAAATTTTGTGCTAAGTATTACTAAAAACGATTAAAAAGTATTTAAAGAAAAATAAAGAAAAAAATAAGAAAAGTACAACAAATTTCATGCAAGGAAAAAAAAAGAAAGAAAAAGTCATGTACACATCTAGCAATCCTTAATCCTTGTTAGAGGTAAACCCACAAGCCATTGTAAACATGCAAAAACTTGGCAACCGACAATAGTGAAAAAATGTTGTTCAGTTTTCGCATCGCATGAAGATAGCAAGATTAGAAGGTAATTTAGATACGACTTAAGCAAAGCGCGAGTATTTCGGAGAGTTGATCAGCAAGTTTCTAATGAATCCGGTTTTGAAATTAAACAGCAGATACCATTTAAATTTTTGCAAAGAACTATAAACGAATTCAAAACCTCGTAATTATATTTACATCGACTAAGCTTTATGAAAGTAAAGTTCGTAGAGAAAAGGTTCGAGACATTTAAGTTTATCTTCCCAAGTAATGTCGGTAACATTTATTAACTTAAATAAGAAAGAAACACCAAACGTTTTCCAAGTCACGGCATGGCTAGCAAGGGTAATCTATTTTCGTACGCAGGCAAAGACACAAGCCCATATTTTTAAGGGCAAAGGGTAGAAATTGCTTTTAAACGGATTCTATTGAATTTAGATAGCACCTATAGAAAGGGAATCACACAACAGCCCATATATAGTCTTGTTGTAACATAAGTATCGTCAAGGTCCTTAGACCAACGTTTAATAAAAGCAATCACTGATCATGTTTTTTTTACAGAGAGATCATTAAAACAAAGCCTATGGTCGAATAAAATCCCTAGGTCCGTGAACGAATCTACATTTTCCAATTTTTGTGAATTAATGAAGTGATGTTGAAAGACATAGCGAGTTTTTCTCAGAATTTTGTCTCATATTCAAAACGCAATTACTTTGGACTAAGTTTTAAAACTTAAAAAATAATATATAATAAATAATAAAAAAAATAATAATAAAATAATAAAAAAAAAAAATATGTTTAGACTTTAAAAATATTTATTGAAACGTCACGATTCTTTTCCTCAAGGTCACTGATATATTACTGGATTTAAAAAATAATATGACATGTGTTTAAAATGCGGCCTAAATAAATCGCTTTTTTGATAGAATGCTTGAAAAATTAATAAAAATTAATGGCAATGATTTCAAATAAAAAATGTTTCTATTTGGATTATCATTGTTTGTCTTTGAATCCTTAAAGATGATGATTTCCTTATCTCTTTCTCTATTTCCCTACTTCTCTCTGACCGTTACCGCGTCACAGGTATAACATACAACTTTTGAGTGATTGGTGATATGTGCGTTATCGATGAATTTTTTGGCAAAATTGGCAAAATTGTACATCAACTTGGAATCGGCTTTGAACTCACTTAGGGCAGAAGGAAGAATTCATCAATTATAGAACGTAAGTAAATGCACGCATTTTACGCTTTTTCGTTATACTTATGACAAGCTTCACAAGCTTTTTTGTTATACTTATGACAAACTTCACAAGCTTTTTTGTTATACTTATGACAAGCTTCACAAGCTTTTTTGTTATACTTATGACAAACTTCACAAGCTTTTTTGTTATACTTATGACAAGCTTCACAAGCTTTTTTGTTATACTTATCACAAGCCTCGTTCTGATTCTTGCCGTTTGTCTAACATCATCTGGAATTAAGTTAATAAGAAATCTGTTCACAATACAAGGAACATTTTGTTAAAATGGACGATTTATCGGAGAGATGGAAATCTTATAAACATTGAAAAACCATTGAACCAAACAGAAGTAACGGGCAGTTTAGCATCTCTTTAAATATAAAAAGGGCAACTGCCCAGAATACCTTTTCGTTTTGAATAACAAGCGAAACCTTATATTAATATATGTAATATTTTCTGTAGATATATGTGAAAATACACTTGACATTTGATTGGCTTAAGTGTCCCCCTCTCTATTGTATTGTCTTTTAGCTGTACTTTTGAATTCTCTGAAACGAAAACCTCGTCAAAGTCATTATGTATGAGTTGCAACTCATTGAACGGAAAACCACTTAAGCCGCCACATCACTCTGCTGGCACTTTGATAGATACTTACTAAATACGGTAAATAGATGGAAGAGAGAGAGAGTAAGGAGACAAAGAAAAAGCGTTGATGCTGAAAGGCAATAAAATAGTTAGCTATCTTCTACGTCTTATGCTAACTTTTGCCGCCCGAATAAAATTAACTTATAATAATTTATTATTGAGAATAAAAGGAAAGTAAAGATAAAAACGAGTAAATGTTCAAAGACGTGCTATGCCGAAGCATTAACGGCACTTAATAAAATAAGTAAAAAAAAAAAAAAAAAAAAAAAAGTGTTTGTTTTATCGAAATGACTAAAATTTCCAAAAACAATGTAAATTAGCTCATTAACACTTGTTTTATGAGTCATTTTGCCAGCTTTGCAAAAACAAAGACCATTAACAGCAAACGATAAAATATTACTAAAACGAATATTGAGTCAATAAATTGTAATAATTTTTTTTGCCCGAGGAATAAAACGCTATTAATTATTTAACATAGTTTGGTTTAAGTTCTATTTATTTTGATCATAAATACGAAAGTAGTGTTGAGTGCTCACATAACAGCGTCCCTTAAATAACCATCAATGTGTTTTTAAAGACCAAAATCAACATTTCATCGATGATATTAACGAGAGGAAAACACTTGAATAGTTTTGCAAACAAAATAACAAAATTATTACATTTTCATGCTTTGGAGATGGGTGGGTAGAAGCACGAAGGAGCCATAAAAATATTTCAGCTTCATTTCGCAAGTCGCATGGATTATAATCTGATTCCGTAGCGTAAAAACTTCTCGATCGTAGGAAAAATGTACAATTTTCTATATACTAAGTTGTCACTAGATAAGAACTGAGTTTTTTAGTTATAAAATTTTAAATGGACTTTAAGTCTTCCACTTTCAAGAGTTGTAGTTTAAGAGGTAAAGAGCCGCATTTGCCTCCTTGTAAAAATGTGCAATAAATTTTATTGAAAAGAAGCTAAAACTGTTTCTTCCTCCAGCATCTATTTACTAATGTTCAACGTGTCCAACGTTCAGGCATCTAGGGTGTACAACAATAAACCGGGCAATAACTTATGGGACTGAAACATAGGGGCCACGTCCAACTAATATTCCGTATAGCCTTTAGAAAAACAGCCTATTACTAAAACAAGATCTCTTAAAACTCCCCGCTATTTTCACCGTCTGTTTACCGCAGACGGTTACATCTAAGAGGAACACATGCACTTTACCCTTATAGGCTTAAATGGACGGACGAAACCTACTTAACGAACGGGCTTATCGTAAGCCCTGAGCCATTCTGCCTACCATACCTATGGTTTCCTTCGGCCAATGATTTGCAATGGGAGGCCCCGAAAATGATGCCCCCGGGAGAAAACTTGAAACGAACTATTAGGTCCTATTAGAAGTCGAAGTAAACAAATGTTGACAAATCTTCCGATAAAAAAGTCATTGAAATGTTAGAGAAGCGTTGATTTAGCTCTCTTCTCACTCTAATGGGAGATGTCTCTGAGGGTTCAACGTGGGTACACTACCCACGTGAAGGTTTAACTCCACGGTGCCCGATGGCACACGGAGTGTGAAACACTCGAACACCCCGAGGCTACTAATCCTCGCGACATACGGTGCCGAAGTCGGCGCACACGCTGCCATGAAGAAGATTAGTTCCTCGAGTACCAGACTAGATACGTTATGGTCGCATCTCCCCTCTGGTGAGGGCGAGGCACTATCTAAAACCTCTGCCTTTCTGTGGGTAAGGCACCCGGTTGCAATGAAAGTCCACACCGAGCAAAAGCTCTTCCCGCGATTTTTGGACTCACCACAGCCACCACGAAACTCCCGCTATGGGACGTTTCCTTTGTCAGGCCAAAGCTAGTTAGAAGAAATGCTTTGAGGGCTCCTGACACCCGTGCTACCATAATTAAGAGAAAAGAATTATAGAAGAATTTTAAAAAGTCTCCGGTCGGACTTTCTAGGTCCCATAAGACCTCTACACTCTAATGGGAGACTATGTTACCACAGGTGCATACAGTAGAGCAAAGGCACA
Organism: Glossina austeni; assembly: GCA_000688735.1. Taxonomy (NCBI): domain Eukaryota; kingdom Metazoa; phylum Arthropoda; class Insecta; order Diptera; family Glossinidae; genus Glossina; species Glossina austeni. The sequence goes on from KK502613.1 coordinate 397,893, forward strand.
ATACAGCTAGACGATGCAGTGTTCCAGTTTTAAGTTCCAGCGGCCGCCAAACAACAATTATCTGCTTCCCTATCTCAAAAGAATGCTCCAGGAAAATATGATGCTTGATATGATGAAGTTGCTGCTGAAACTGGGGCAGACTTTCCTTAAAAAATCTTTCCATAAAAAAGCAACTGCAAAACCATTGACTGCATTATTCCTAGAGAAGATTATGTTGATGAACAATGTCGAGTTTCTTTTTTTTTTCCTTCTTCTTATTCCCGGAAATTATTGGCCATTGCATTAATCTTTACGAACATTGCTTCTTTGAGCATATTTTATAGTCTAAGGAGGTCAACCAAATTTTATTTATTGTAAAAAAGTCATCCTTTTGATGTCCTTTAAAAAATAAAGGATAGGAAGGCTGGAATACTAAACGTGTGTAAGACAAACATTTCTGAAATATTTTTGCTATATACCTGTGTCCCTCTCTCGCTCTCTCTCTCTCTCTCTCTCTCCCTCTGTCTTTCCCTCTGTCTCTCTCTCTCTCTCCCTCTGTCTTTCCCTCTCTCTCTCTCTCTTTCCCTCTCTCTCCCTCTTTCCCTCTCTCTCTCTCTCTTTCCCTCTCTCTCTCTCTTTCTCTCTCTCTCTCTTTCTTTCTCTCTCTCTCTCTCTCTCTCTCTCTCTCTGTATATAATGAAGAAAGAGAAATATATGTCAAAAGTTCTTTCTTAAGAAACCAACGCCAATCATAAGTTATTCAGAATTTTCGCTGAATTTCAATCAAACCTCGCAAAGGTTTTACCACAAGTCACAAAACTTTTTTATATTGTTCTACATGCATGAAGGCTTTCACATTAAGCCACAAATGTAACTGTAAACTGTTTAGTTTGTGGTCGAAAAAGTTTCTCGCCGTGAGATAACTTTTTATACGAGAAAGTTTCTAACAAACCTCTAAACTGCAAAACAATTTGTATTTTTGTGTATATGCGCGTGTATGTGTACGTATAAAACTTTGCTCTAAAAAAACAATAAAATTTTTGCTATTAAAAGCAAAGTAAAAACACTATAGTTGGCCACGACGCATTATTAAATACCCTACACTACTTCGCTTAATACAGCAGTCATTAAAAAGAAGACGTTTCTCAAAAGAAATCATTATATGGGAAGTGGTCGAAAAAGTACTCCGGCTCGAATCGTTTCCAACAGCGCTAATCCTTAGACTGAAACATGTCGGTGTAACAAGTTTCATAAAAAATTTCACGAAATTTGCGATCTGCGGTTAAAACACAACAAAAACAACCATCGTACCGAAGGACGAACAGACAAGTTTCATCTTAAATCGATCGGTATAATAGAAGACAGATCTCTCTCAAGTCTGTGCACTAACTTAATGTACTCTATGTAGGGTACAATAAGAGCGGATATAATGCATCGCTTTCTGGTTTTCTATGAATTTTATTTAAAAACTCTTTTTCTATTTGCCAAATGAAACCCTTCGGGTTATACGAAGACTTGAAATCTTTTCACCTATTACCGATCTTTATCTTGAATTGAACTTGATTCGATAATGAATTTTCTATTATGAATTTCCATTATTATGATAATCGAAATATTAATTAATTTTTTTGAAAACTTACCGGTTTTAATTAACTTAAAGTTGACATTATTTTGGGATTTAAAAGCCTCGTTTAAACTAATGTGTCCATAATCCTTAAGTACACCCGTATAAGACGCCATACTAGTTGATAGTGCGGGGTTAAGGGAACCACTATGTGGTCCCCTCCACCCAAACAAACTACGACTTTTTTGACCACTTGAAAATTTTCCCAAGAAATCTAAATAGAAATGAAATCAAATTTCAGATTAGTTTTTGCAAGTTAATTAAAATTGAAAAGAAAAGTTTACAAAAACAAAAACAAAAACAGAAACAGAAACAAACAAATAACAAATCAATCAAAAACAGAAACGAACAACAATAACGACAACAGAAATGCAATCAAAATCAAAACAAGAAAAATAAAAATTTGTAAACTTTTTGTCTCTTCTCTTTTTTGGTTTTCTTTTGTTTTTAGAGGGATTAAGAGATCCTTGCAGTTAATAACTTGTATTTGTTGTTGCAGTTATTTTATAAGTGCGTTTAAGTTTTTCCATTTTCCATTGCCATATGACATTTATTGGTATTAAATGACCTTTGGGTAAAGTGCATTTGCGTGTTTTTATTTATTATTTATTTTTGTGTGCTACGAAACTTTAACTACTTAACGCCCGCGTTATGATTTACAGCTATGCAAAACAAAAACAAAAACAAAAAACATTTTTTGAGTTATTTCCATATCATATAAAGGAAATCTTGAAGTTGTTGGCACATTTAACTGGGATGCAATATAAAAACAACAAGTGTTTAACACAATATTTTTAACAACGACAACAATGAGAATTTTTAAAATTTAATTTTAAAATTTTTAGATATATTTTAAAAGGTTAGCTGCATTCCATTCCAACATTACTCGTGGTTATGCCACACAAATGTTTCCACTATGGGATTCATTTGCTAGTCATTTTACTTTGACAAGCTGTCACTAACTGTAACTAATAATACGATTAGATTTTAAAGATTATGAATTTGTTGGGGGCACCTGTCACCTTTCTGGGGCACACTGCCACTACCGCCAGCTTCACCGCTGACACCGCCGCCACTGCCTGCACTGGCCGCTCCTCCGGCACCCAACGAAGCTGAACGTCCTCCATGGGCATCCTCGTAATGGTCTGTACTTTTCGAACGCATTGCCAAAGCTCTATCCTCGCGCGGGGATCGGGCAAATAAACCTCCTTTCGTAGTTCTGTTGCTCTTCTTCGATAACGGATCATAAACTCCAGCATAATTGCTTAAAGGCGGTGAATTACTTCCGCCCGAGGCGGAATCGGTGGGCGCAGATAACGGCGACTTAGGTTGCAGTTTGTACACCGGCTCGCCGGCATCAAAGAACACATCGAAATTTCTTTGTCTTAGATTCTCCGTATTAAATATAGGATTCTCTACATGCAATTGCAGATCCTCACGCAGTCTATTTGATTCCCTTGGTTCCGAAGAAACGGAACGGCCCAATTTTCCCAGGGGTATATGCAATTTAGGTTTTAGTAGTAATTTTGGAGATCGAGAAGATGATGACTTTTCGGGAGGCAAATCCATGGGTGACATAGGTCGACCCCAACCGGGGCCTAATCGAGGTTGTGTGGGATCGGGCGGCGCTAGCTCCAATAGTATACTAGGGCTTCTTTCTCTTCTCGCGGATCCTGCCGCATAATCGCCACCACCACCACCACCAGCTGCCTCGTCCTCATCGTATATGGGATTCAAAGGAGCGGGAGAGCGTAAAGGTGTACTTCCACGACTTATGGCCGTGCCACGTTCTAAAGTAGGACGTCGCGAACCAGAACTTGTGCTTGTGCCTTGCTGTTGTTGCTGTTGTTGCTGTTGTTGCTGTTGTTGCTGTTGTTGCTGTTGTTGCTGCTGTTGCTGTTGTTCTTGTTGCTGTGCCGCACGCATTTTTAAATCATTATACATCGGTGCTTTAGGGGGCAGATTAGGTAAATAATTAAAGGACTCAGTTTGTATTTTAGGTGGCAATTGCGGTGTCCTTTGAAGCGAAGGCGCTCTCTTCAAAGACGTAAGGGAACCACGATTCGCACTTAATAAAGGAGACGGACGTGGTGGCAAGCTACTAAGGTTTATCTCACTGTTAAACGGTACAGTTACTGGTTCCGGTTCGATAAAACCTGATGCTAAAACGGGATCTTTATATATAACACTAGGAATTGTTCGTGATACAGGTGATTGCAATCCAATAGATTTGGGTTGACTTCTGACAGGTATATAAATTGGTACTTTAGGTTCACGCAGACAATCAAGTGTTGGTCGTGGAGCTATGCGTGGTATAGAGGCACCGTATGTCATCAAGATGAGTTCTTCAACTGGAAATATTACATACATTCCTGGTCGCCCCCATGTGACATGGTGACTCTCTCACAACGAAAAATTTTATACACACTCCTATATAATTGTTCTTTTCTTTCTCTAACTGACTCTGTCTTATTTAAATTTTAACTACAAGCTATGTCTTTTTTCAGTAAAGTCTTCAACAAAAAAAAAGATATTTGAAAATTTAATATTTAAGACAAAAAAAAAAAAAAAAAACTTAAAAAAAAAACTTAAATTTCTTTCTCTATGATAATTTAAGAGAAACTTTTAACAGGAACGCAACGTACATTGTTTAGTTCAAATTATCGAATATATAAAAAAAAAAAAAAAAAAAAAAAAAAAAAAAAAAAAAAAAATCACAAATTCGTTAAGAAGCCTCTCGTACTATTCCCCTGCCTCGTCGTAGCTGACGATGTCGTCTATTTTATTATATGATGTCATTTAGAGCGTTGCATACTGCTCCTGCTATTGCTTCAAATACTGTATCCGTTGTCTGGAAAGAAAAGACAGAGAAGAAGAATGACACTCAGAGTAAACAAATTAAATTTACGGCTTTTAATAAATTTCTCTATATGAATATATGGTTGACACAACAATATGGTTACTGCTGTACATGAAACCATAACATTTTTTATAGTATACTTGCGAAAATTGCTACTACAAGTAACTATGTGGTCATATGCAACTTTCTAGTCGACAGTAATACGATGAAGGTTGAGGTTATTTGGCTAAGAGCATGTGATGACATTTATTTCAATGTTATTGAAAAATCGAAAGTAAAAAATAGATGAAAAAGATGGAAATATTTTACTGAATAAATAATGAATGAATAATAACGCTTAAGAGATGTCATTAAATTGCTTCAAAATCGCTGTAATAGACAAGTTGAATAAACAACACTTGTTCGTTTGATTGATGTTTTTTCACAAATATTTACAAACTGTATACTAACTAATAGTCCTCATTGTATATTTGCCAGATAAGATCAGCATTTAATAATGCACGCGGTTTCGTTAAGACGTCCTAAGCACTCACTAAAAACGAATATATATATATATATACATGTATATACATGTATATATATACATGTATATACATGTATATATATATATGTATATATGTATGTATATATGTGTATATATGTATGTAATCTATATATAAAACGAATATGTATATCTGTATATATATATACGTTTATAGCCAAAGTCGTTCCTCGTTTTGGCCCCACAGGTTCTTTCTCTCGGAGGGGGGAGTGCTAGGCTAAGTTAGGTTAAGAATTAGGATTAAGTAAAGGGCTATATATAAATGTATGGTAAGGTTGCCAAAAGGCAAACTTGACGGGAGCCGTAAAACAGTTGGCTTCAAATAGTCCGTGTCGGGGGACAGACTGGTCCGGTGGGGTAGGAGAATCAGAAGAAGAGGAGAACAATTGGCTTAAGTTGAAGTTGAAGTGAAGTTGTCTTAAGCAAATAGAGTGAGTTAAGTTTATCTACACAATTGTTAAGCAGATAAGTTCTACTGATCGAGTTGCATAGTTATAACGCGTTGAATGAAAACCGAATTAAAGACAATTGAAAATAAATAGGAAAGAGAAATAATTGCAATTCTCTGAGTAATGGTGTATAAGACGATCGTAAAAAATTCTTGTGAGTCGGAGCCTGGCGCCGCTGAGCGTATCCCAATACCAGGGAATCGGCTAAAGGGCTCACAGTATATATATACACAAATATGTATACATATATATGTATATGTATGCATATATATATATATATATATACAGATATATCTATGGATTGGTATACGACCAGTCACTCGGGCAATGTTCCCTAAATGTGCGAGCACGATGTTGATCAGCGAGGGTTATAGGTAGAAAGAAAGTAGCGAGTACGCTGCGTTTAAAAATGAGAGCATCAGGTATGGTGGGAAAGACCGCTGCTAACAGATTGTTCCAAGGACGGGCAGTACGATTAAAGAACGACGAGTTGGGGTAGTGCGTCGTACGATATGCAACCGATTCCGGAACGAGTGAGTGGGGATGCTGAGAAAGCCTTCTGGTCTCTGGTAAGGGCTCTAAATGGTAAACAAATCATTTTTCTCACACATTTAACACACAGACACATTACGCCCAAACTCGACAGTTTTGACACACTTTTGCCATCAATGAGCATCTAAGCTTTCGTTTTATACGAGCGTCTCTCAACAGAATTTGGGGGCCCAAGCATGCGAATTATACTCGTATCTTAGGTGGATATAGGCGAAATAAATGGTACGGATATCGGCTGCAACGATGAGTTTCATATACCGCTTTAAAGAACTTAACCCCTCGGACACTATGAATATATCTTCGACACTATAAATATATCTTCTGTCCAACGAACATCATTTTGTATTCTCATGCCCAGTCTATCGACGGAAGCCTCCACATTGACAGAGGAGTTGCTGGTCACTTCCTCTATGCGTTAAGTGTCAGCAATGAGTTTTTGGTGGCATTAATTTTTACCCCATGACCCTATTGTGTTACTCTTATGAGGTCTGGATTTAACGTGTCGTTCATCATGCAGCTTTTGTTGCGCACTTCGCTGCTGCTAGACCTCGTAATGAAAGAGAACGATTGACACAGAGTGCTGTCGTCTAGGAACGAATAAATGAAGTCTCTCTTACGCATGGAAGATTGTTGATGCGTTTTTCCAGAAGTACTGTTTAATCTGCCAGGTAAGAAATGTTTGTCATGCTGGGTAATGCAATTAATTAAATAATTGAAGAAGTCCGATTTAAATAAATTTCATATATTGGTATTATTATTATCAATAGTAATATTAACGTAAAGTTTGAATTTGGATTTGTTTTGTACTTCTTCTAGTTATTGGTTAAAATTTCTTTTTCTAATCAATTTGAAATAAATAAATAAATATATCGGCCAACTAACGAAGCGAAGGCGTTAAAGTGAAAAATTTCATTTTACGGAAGTTTATTTAGCGCTTGCATGTGTTCACATGACTTTAATATTTAAAAGCTAGAATACGAAATTTGCGATTGAAAACCTCTCCTACTAACAACACTTGTTGCTGACACCAGTAACTATAGGCGCACCAACAAGAACCGTCAGCAAATGCACGCTTTGAATTTAAAAGCGACAAAAAACAGTTTGTATCTCTAAGAAATATTTGTCGTCATCGCCTTTGCAATTGCAATTGGGCCGAGCAAGAGGACGTCGAAAAGTGGCTCGTGAAAGTTTTTCTTCTTCACGAAATGAATGAAACGAAAGTCCAGCAAGATTTCCAATCGTAACATGGGTACGTATTCCTCGCACCGTTTACAAAGTAAGCTAATTTATGCTATCTTCTAAACCAGGATGTAAAGGTATGAAATATTTTAAGGCATTGATAATTAACTCCGGAATGCTAAATATTGTTACGAAAATCCCAAATCCAGTTGATGCTAACTAATCGATTTTCGTAAGTAATAAATTCCTTAGTGCATACTCGCGGCGCGCCATGCAGGTGCCGGCCGACGAAAAGGCTTAGCAGGAAAACAGACAGAGAAAAACCCAGGTGCACATGCGCGGCGCGTCATACAACTGCCGGCCAAGGAAAACGATTAACAGAAAAGCAGGTTAACGGATTAACAATGAAACCATGGAGTTAGGTGATATTACATGCTTGTAAAAATGTATATGAGTAGACTATTTGCGTAAGGCAGAGTTAGTCGGAAGGGGACATCGAGTGATACGAGAACATTGAGTCGTAAGAGAACGTTCAAGTGAGGAATATTAATAGTTGTGTTGGAGAAAAATTGTAAATAATCCTAGCCTTGAGAATGGATTGTAAATAAAGAAACTTAGAGTTAAAAGAATTCTGAAGTGCATTTCTCTTAGAAATAATATCCACGATCTAGTGATACGAACCGTATCTTGGAAAAGCGGAAATTTGTAACAATACATTAGAAGAATGGGTTGCTTCAAAATCAATGCTTTGCATTGGCAGCGCATACGTGCAAGTGTTCTAAATGTCCAACAAGTTGGTGTAACTATTTAATAAACCAATAATCCTAAAGATGATATAGTTACGTGTAAGAAACCCTTGACCTTGTACGCAGTTGCCATTAGTTGAAGTGCGATAATGACATTCGAAAAGATTCGCGTCACTGTCTTCTGCAATGAAAGCGCGATCGTGCATCTTGGCTTGTTAACGGCACAATTATCCAACACAATTTTAATTAAAAGAAGCTCTCATTAATTTTCGTGTCAACAAAACTACACAAGCGAAAACAAATTTAACCAAGAATTGTCTTTAAGCTTAAGGTTAGCTTTACGGAGAGTATATACAAAATGCTTAATGATTTTTAAAAACACATCTAGCGAACCAAACAGTCAGACAATATGTCTTTAACACTAATCACTTTTCATATTGTTACAGCGAACGCAAACGAACCTTAATCGACGATAATCCTTTTACACGTAGGGCAACTCTTCAACATACCTACGTGCATGGGCACCTCGAATAATGTTTACTTTATAATCGAAAGTTACTGGGGTGTAGCCTACTCCAACTTAAATAGTAGTAAAATGCAAAATATGAAAAGTTAAAGGACAAAAGTGAACAATCGCGCAGGGGATGTCGTCTATTCGCGTAACACGTTGGCGGTCAAAAGGAAGTGAGGCAAGTGATAGCAATAAGATGATCGTGGCCGCTGCCTAGCGGATGTGTGTGCCTTTACCGACTGAGCTGCGATCAAAGTAAACTCTACCGCACTGAGACTTGAACTTGCGGACAATACCGATTCTTACCTACCCGTCTGTTCATGCGGGAACTCATATATCCAAAGTCGCAAGACAACGATACCTGAATGAATGAAGTAAATAATGTTGAAGATACACTTCATCATGAGGAAATGTGATGGTTTCACTGATCATATCCAAATAATTTCAAATGCAGACATTCTTACTTTCCGTCCGTACAATTTTACACATCTATCTTATCTCTATTCTTCCATGACGAACGAATAAAAAGATTAATAAAATATTTTAAANCAACACAATTTTAATTAAAAGAAGCTCTCATTAATTTTCGTGTCAACAAAACTACACAAGCGAAAACAAATTTAACCAAGAATTGTCTTTAAGCTTAAGGTTAGCTTTACGGAGAGTATATACAAAATGCTTAATGATTTTTAAAAACACATCTAGCGAACCAAACAGTCAGACAATATGTCTTTAACACTAATCACTTTTCATATTGTTACAGCGAACGCAAACGAACCTTAATCGACGATAATCCTTTTACACGTAGGGCAACTCTTCAACATACCTACGTGCATGGGCACCTCGAATAATGTTTACTTTATAATCGAAAGTTACTGGGGTGTAGCCTACTCCAACTTAAATAGTAGTAAAATGCAAAATATGAAAAGTTAAAGGACAAAAGTGAACAATCGCGCAGGGGATGTCGTCTATTCGCGTAACACGTTGGCGGTCAAAAGGAAGTGAGGCAAGTGATAGCAATAAGATGATCGTGGCCGCTGCCTAGCGGATGTGTGTGCCTTTACCGACTGAGCTGCGATCAAAGTAAACTCTACCGCACTGAGACTTGAACTTGCGGACAATACCGATTCTTACCTACCCGTCTGTTCATGCGGGAACTCATATATCCAAAGTCGCAAGACAACGATACCTGAATGAATGAAGTAAATAATGTTGAAGATACACTTCATCATGAGGAAATGTGATGGTTTCACTGATCATATCCAAATAATTTCAAATGCAGACATTCTTACTTTCCGTCCGTACAATTTTACACATCTATCTTATCTCTATTCTTCCATGACGAACGAATAAAAAGATTAATAAAATATTTTAAACTTTAAATTTCAATGAAACGCAAACCCGTTTTTCGGTTCCCGGTCACCTCTTAATCATTTCTTGGTAACTGAAATTAAACTTAAAATATTATGGGAACTAATTTAAATCCATTTTTGTTTTTTAATTTTGAGCATTTCGATCATTTTTGTTGATAAATATCACTAAAATCACTAATTAAATTGATTCAATATTTATAGCACAAATTTTTTTTTCGATATGACGCGATGAATACATAATTAACATATGATATATAATTACTATTATATCAGGGACAGCAATAGTCACTGCATGCCCATGAGCTTTGTTATCAACGCCATAAGCTGCTGTCGCGAATAAGTGATATGATAAAATAAATTATTAATGTTGTGAAATAATATGTAATATGAAATGTTCTCTTTAACTTGCACATACGTAGAATGTGTGAAAAGTTTTCCAAGCGAACATAAAAATGCTATTCAATGACGCACCAGGGACCCACAATGAATTGACTCGCATCGGTATAGACAAAGAAAAAAGAACCATGCTATTGTAAGCAAAGTGCAGGACAACGTGAGGGAGAAAGATTTTTAAAATCTTCGGGCATATCGTACAACCTGCTGTAACCTATGTTTGATCGGCTATTACACGGGTCATAACTCCCTCAGATAACATATGACAAATACGGATATATCTGATAACGACCTACATTTGATAACCGGTTACTATACGGATCATAATTATTTTAGAGTTATCCCAGAGAGCGTGAAAAATATGGATATCTCCGGTCCCGACCAATGCAAATTCTGCGAAGGAACAATTGAAACATGCCATCGCATTGCATTCGTCTGCAGAACCAGACACCAGGTGTTTGGTCATAACGCCAGGCTCAATATGGTGCCATGAACCGGAGAAGATGGCGGAATTCCTGAGAGTCTGAATAGTGTAATAGATGTATCAGGTCCCGGCGCGAATTGTCCACGTAACAGCGATATACAATACAATGAAGTTGTGAGCATTTGTTGGAGAATACACTTGTGCGTCGCTCGAATGACGGAACTACCGTCAAATTAGGTTTGAGGAATAGCAGCGTCCGACGAGGATGCACGAGAAAACTGATCGTTTATTGCATGCCGATTTGATTCAAGCGAGAATAACAACACAAGGTCAGTCAAAAGGCAGCGACTACAATGGCAAAGCTGTAGCTCCGCCCACATTTTTTAGACCTAACCCTCAACGATCATTATGCATTAGAAAATCTCAAACAAGTTTCTTCATGAGAAACGATTTCAATCGAATGATGAAGTCATTGTGGAACTGTGTGCTGGAACTCGCGGTCTTAACAAATTATTCTATAAAAAAAAGTACCAAGAGAAGCCTACGATCATGTTGAATTTTGCTTTCCTTATTGAAGATTGAAGTTTTTGTGACATGCCTCGTACATGCCTCGTATGCGGGTCCGTGAATCATTGCAACATATTATATACTATCGAGCACGTTTAGTTGCATGCAAATAACGTGTGGAATATTAAATGAATGAAAAAGAAACAAAAAAAAAAAAAAAAAAAAAAAAATGATACCCCTTCCGCCTTCATTATCCATCATCTGCCATACATGCAGAACATAAGAGCAACCAACAAATAGTCGTAATGAAATATTAATAAACCTAGACAGAAGGATGAGGCGGATGGGGCAGAATAATCACTGGAAAAAGAGGATATGCAATGGTACTTTATTGGCATTGAAGAACACTAAGAAATAAATGGCGGGGTGTGGGGTAAAGTATCCGCTTATAAAATAGATGATTTTAATTTTTTTGTTTTTTTTTTCAGTTTGGTTATGGTTTGGCAATCTGCCCAATTAAAAACGGACAAAATTAGTATTGGGCAAGTAGAAGATATATATCCGCCTCAAAGCGAATCTTAAAGTTCGCTACACCCGCAATCAAAACAACTCGGAACAAAGATATAAATGATCATTTTTCTATCGCTACAAAAGGTTCGGAAGGGACATTTCTAATAAGTCGTAGATGGCGGTTTATTATGGAAAAAAATGTTTTTCCATTTTTTCTAGTTTTCATAACGCGTTTGTAAGCAGTTGTAGCAGGATTTGTTTGTTAGAGTCGTTATGTTATGAATTAAATGAGAAGTGAAGTAAAGCCACTGGTGATGCAGTGATTACAAAATTCGTGGCTAGATGTGTACACTTCACGTATGCACTATCTTTGTACCAACTTTTGCAAGGAACGACCAATAACGGTCGGGCCGAAAACTAAAATAGAAAGAAAAAAAAAGCAAACTGATGGAATGGCAATGATTTGGAGAGTCCGTCCAATGGGACCACTATCAGGACGGCGAACTGGCAACCAGACTGGCTGGCGGGTAGACAAAAATTCGAATGGATGATTGAGTCACGAGAATACGAGGAACATGTGCATTGACGAACAGATTAGCAGGTGGATGGGCCCATAGCAAACTGGTTCACTACCGCGTAGTGATGGAATGGCGAAGAAAAGTAATCAAGAAAACCGACCGATTTCGTTTTGAAAATTCAAGTCAATCCGTAATGTACTTTACATATATATATTATATATATATATATATGTCTGTTCTAGAGTCAAACGTTTGGATGTCACTAATGGAATGACGACAAAAGTATGCCTTCGGCTATCAGTAACGAATTTGAATGTAGATTCTACGATGTGAATAATTGAAATAATATTTGTTTTTATTTTCAACTATTGAATGCGATAATTTGAGAGACAATTATGTGAGTAAATTGTTATGCTTTATCTTATATTGCCTAATCGTAGTATCAATCATGACTGATTTGTAATGAAATAATTCTCGTTCATTCAAACTACGATACAATAAACAAGTTATTGCCTCGATATTCCTATGGCAATATTTATGCAAAAATTAAAGCTACGTTTAGTAATTCGAAGGTATGCATGAAGGCTTGACATGTTCTTCGAAGGAAAGATAAGAACGACTAAACTAAAGTCAACGGAATGATGTGAATTCATCAAAGCAACGTTAGGACAAATATGCAAATGTGTTAGTTTACCTGCATAAAATGTTCATATTTTATGGTTAGTCAAACTTTTGATTGCCGATTGAATTATTCATGCAGCATATTATCAGCTTTTATGGCATTTCTCTTGACGAAATTACTACTTGTGCTATATATAATTTTGACCGTAAATTTTATTAAAGACGTTAATCAACTTACAAGAACTAAATTAAACATTGAAAGTAAATTTAATAAATTTTAATTGAAATATATTTTGTAAACGAGAGTTGTTCTCTTCTTACTGGGTCATGCAATATTGCGATTGTGTTGTCATTACTGTTTCTTTTTTTTTTGTTTTCTCTGTTTTATGTCGTTTTAATTTCCTTGTTTTTGTCGTTTTCAACGGTTTTTTTTTTTTTTTTTGTTTATCGCATTTTGCCCCATTCTGAAGGGACTTGTACAGGATACACACATCAAATATTATTGTTACGTTGCTTGCTTTCTTTTCTGTGATAAAATTTTCATGCATGCTTGACGTTAATAAATATTTCATGTGCCCATAAAAATGTTACATGAACGAAACAAGTGACATATATATATATATATATGTATATATATACATATATATATAAAGCAAATGAATAGGCCTTAGGCGTCTTGAAACGAATTCTAGACACCCAGCAAAATGTTTTACGAGCGAATTTGTTAAAGTGCGAGTAATAACATCAACACATAAAACTAAATTTCACGCAAATTTCAACGGAACTTCATTTTATTATCAATTATATTGCGGTTATTGATTGACTCTATCTATGAAATATTTTTTTTTCTTCGATTTTTATTATATTTTATGCCTATTCATCTATTCGCTTCATTTATCCATACTTATCCGTCCAGGTTCGTTAGCTTCACGTCTTATCAACTTATGTAACTGAGACAGTGTCAAAGTAAATAAGTGAAGCAATCCCTTAAACAAAAATAGTATTCTCTACCCATAAATCTATTTAAATCCTAGTGGAAACATTTATCAAAGTTTCATAAAAATTGTATTGATTGAAGCCTTTTTTTCAGTCGCTGCATACAGAAAAACTATTTATCTTTTCATATATATCGAGATAGGGTAACGAAAAGCATTTAAGTTCATATTAAGGCAATAATTCTCAAATTTGTCTACAACGAGAACGCCTTTTTTTTTTTTAAATAAATCAATAAAAATGATGGATGTGAAAACATTCGACACAAATTATTCATATACTTAGAGCATAAAAAATACATTTTTTTTTAATATAAAGCAAAATATTTTCTTTCATTTCGTATCCGTGCACATAGTTCAGATTTATTTTTGAATTACACATTAAGTTCATTAGCCCCGTAACTCATAGAATTATTACTAAAGTACATGACATAAGTGAAAAGTAACCGCACTCAGTCTGAATACATATTTACTGTCTATGCAAAACCATGAATGAGACGAGATGAGATGACTTTTTAAACATAAATTTCAAAAATAAATTAGAGCACACATATAAGTCTTTCGGTTGAAGTGAATATTTTTCACTAACACTTTTCACACACACACACACACACACACACACATTTGTCTCAAGGCAAATAAATAACGATGCCAAACGTTTGCAACTAGGATTGCAAAGTACAAAATCATGTATAAATTTTTGATCCTCTCGTACGGGGTAAGGAAAGTTTGAAAGCACCACAAGCGTTGATGAATTCTTTGAATTTTACCTTTTAACAGCAAAGGTGAAGAAAAAAGCACAACAATTGACTGCAGGTTAAACGGCTATGCTCAAAATTTTTGATTATATCTGCACCGCGAAGCATATTTTATAAGGTTAGCAGTGTTTATAAATATACACAAGAGAGGTCTTAATGCAAGCATATTCCTGGTCAGGTATTCACAGTCAAATCAATTAACATATCTCCGTCTCTAAAATTGAAGCCAACACTTAAAGGATGACGTCACTGTAATAGCTTAAACAATTTTTTCGAAATGAAGGGAGAGGCAATCGAACAATAATGTTCAAGAAGCTTAAAGTTGACGTTAAGCATATATTTGATATATTACACCTATCTCCCGATTTACATGGCATTTTATTTACGTTATATTGAATTAAAAAAAAAAAAATAAAAAATTCTACATTCATTTTTTGATTAATAATTTGATCAACTCGTCCGTAACACGAAGGTTGTATTTTTAGCCAAGGCTATGACTACTTTATTGCAGGCGGTTTCAAGGCACCCTACAACAAGCGAAACTTGAGGTCAATTTAAGAATAAAAGGGAAATGAGCGACCTTAGGTTGTGTTGAATTATCATCTATCGACATTATGCACCCAATACTCCAGTTTTGCTGAAAAATAGTTAGGATAAATACAGTTGAAGGTGAGAGCTCTGGACTACTACTACTGGAGAATGGCATTTATGATAGGAGAAGAAGATTTCGATGATTTTGCTGAGACCAATGTTGCACAACAAAAGGCGAACAAACAACTAGATGAGTATAACGTGGTTAATGAAACAAAGGCTGGTAATAATGATCCTGATGAAGAGGAATTTGTATCAATTTTGTTACCAGCAAAAGTCATTCTTGAAAGATTTAAATATACTACCAATTGACCCCAGTGTTGAACTAACTCTCCTATAAAAGAGGAGGGCAACATAATTGTTAATTAAGGATTTCATTAACAAAAACTTTTACTTTTCTACTTACATCGGGAGATACCTTGTTTTTCGAAAATAAAAATCTTGATTTCCATTTTCCTTTTCACAGATTGCATCTTTGCATCAGAAGATTTTAATTTACTAAAGAATTTAGAACGCATTGTAATTTTATCATCCCACAGGAGTAAAGGCTTTCGATTGTTATTAAATATGAGTGTGATTTCTA
The DNA here is from genome assembly GCA_000688735.1 of Glossina austeni. Classification (NCBI taxonomy): domain Eukaryota; kingdom Metazoa; phylum Arthropoda; class Insecta; order Diptera; family Glossinidae; genus Glossina; species Glossina austeni. The sequence continues at coordinate 413,604 of KK502613.1, forward strand.
AATAGAATTTCATTCTTTTAAATTATTTCTTCGATTGCCTTTTTGCTACAATTCTGCTGTAGATCAAGAAATTGAAATTAAAAGTGTATCTATAACAATAACAATAATTAATATCAATACACAAACAATTGCTTTTACAATCTACTCTATTGAGTCATGTTTTCTTTTGCTTTCTGAATTGTGCATTTATTTATTTATTTTTAAGAAAATATTGCCGCAAATTTATTCACAGTATTTATAGCTCAGTCATCAGAAGGTCCGACGTTGAAATTAATTTCACTTTAATTAATGAAACTGCCGAAAGTATCGTACAAGCTACCGACTTAAACACGGGAAATGTATTCAGAACGAATTTACGATGCCTGAGATTCAAAATGAATCGATCAGCTCTCGAACCTAATGCTCAAATCGAAACGACTGTCAAATGCTCATCTGTATGTAACTTGGACAACAAATTCATACAATTTTTCCTTTCTAGTCAGCGATATATTCACTACCTCTCCAGCTCCACTCAGCTTACTGTCTTCACAGTATAAAAGAACAATAATCGGATCTACGCGAGCTTACAGTAAAAATACATAGCAAGACAAAAGAGTCTAAGCTGTTAATGATAAGAAATTTGAAGAATGTTCCATGATGTCCTACACCACTACTGGTACAGATGTGTCTGTGTGTTTTACATCTGCACCTGGCGTGAAGCTTTAATCAGACGGGTTGCCCATTGGCAATCGAGAGGTAAGTTGATTGACGACCCCTTAGGGAGAGAGGCCATCCCCATTGAAGAGGGCGTCGCTACCCTGAAGTACCGCAATAGAAAATGGGTGTGGGCCAAATTCTCGCTTACTGGTCTGCGTCGAGGCCTATCTAAGCACCTCTTAAATAGCTCCCCGCGAAACTTTGGGGTAACCATAGCCACCACGAATACTGTCCGAAGGCCCTTACCCACTTCTGGTACAAGAGTTAATTAAGTTTGTGCGGTTGTATGCAACACCGAGAAAGATCTGAGATAATCCTACCTTTTATTATACTGATCGATTCAGAGCCATTTTGCCTGTCTGCCTGTCTGTCTGTCTGTCTTGTTTTTTGTGTTCAATCTACAGATGGCAAATTTATGAAGTATTTTAATGAAATTTGGTACACTGACATGTTTTGACCCAACCACAACGCGCCGGTATGAACAAACAAGTGATAGCATTATAGTGGAACACGACTCGCCATTAAATACTAAAGGTGATTCCGCTTAATNGATGTGTTTACACATTATTCATAAACTACGACAGATCCAACAATAAAAATGTCCCCACCTGCTCCGCAAGACGATCCTACAATAGTTACACACAAGTAGAATAAATCGGCCACGCGTATCGAGTAGCTGTACATGAAAAGATAAATCGGCCAGGCACATCAAATCTTATAGAGGATCAAGTTTCCTGTTTTTCGAGTTTTTTTTTTTTTTTGTAAGTAAAGATAGTGGTTACAGAAAATTCGATCGATTTTCATAAAATCAAGGAAAGATGTCAAGTAAAGAAGGACTAAATCCATTCTATGGAGTCATACCTTAGTGCCACATATAATATAGTGTTGCGTAGTGACTTAATGTGTGGCTTGCCATTCTGCCTTCGGGCTTCGGGTTTGTTTGAATGTCAAAGTGTCCTCTTCAACGAGTAGAACAACCACTATATTCGCGACTCCACTACACCTGATGGCCATATATATAGCATAGTTAGTTGGACTGTTGCGAATGAGACGAAGATATCGAATTTATTTCATTTTTTTAGTTCCCCTTTCAATTGCATATGCAAAACTTCATGACAGCTGACGAGAAAATAAAAAACTTCACTCAAACTGATTGCCCTTTAACATTTCGAAATCCAGTGAGCGTACTCGCATATGAAATATTTCTGTCAAAATATAAACAACGACAGCTACTACAGTGAAACGGCAATGACAGCAAATATTTTTGGACTAAAATAAAATCATTGCATTCATTCAAACAGCAACAACTTTGTACCGTTACGTTATGATGATACAATAATAAAACGATCAAATATAAAAGAAAAAATAAATTTCTTTAAAAAAAAATAAATTTCACTCAAAGCTAAAAATAAAAATTTTTTTTATAAATGACATAATAAAGAAACAAAAACACAAACCCATAAACGTACTTATCAATCGATGCATATATAGTCGATANTTTTTTACAGTATCTTTAAAACTACATTCTGCAAAGAAATTCGATAAGTTAATGTAATAATTTTTCGAAATTCGATAAGTTAATAAAAATTTTTCAATAATATAAGGACGCCGTTATTTTCGTTGAAAACTCAAACACTTGCACAACAAAAACTAGTATTTCTAAAAATCCCTACACCTATTTCTCTCGATATCGTAAAACAGATTGAACCATTTTTTTTTTTTTTTTTTAATTTAAATTTGGACCAGATATGCTGTGTGTCGCAGGGCCCCTTTAGCGAAAAATGTCCCTATAGACCTTTCGCTGCAGTGTTACCAAATGTTAATATTTTTCCAAATAAAATAATTTTGTTCTGCTTAATAATCCCCTCAGATATTATTATTTTACAAGCTCTCTCAAGCTAGGCTGTTCCAGTGGTTTATCCCCTTGATTCAAAACCTATTGCAAAGTCTCTTAACTGTTCGCTTTTCCTTTTATACATTATAAATATAATTATGAATAGTTCGTGAATATATGAAATTAATCATCACTTTAGATGATTAATAATAATAAATCTCATAAAAAAAAAAAAAAAATCTCTTAAGAAAATATATAAACAAAATGTAAATTACGAAAGTCAAATACTTGTTCTACATTTAACAAACACACGAATTTGTTTCAAAAAATTGGGTTAACAAAATTTTAAAAGACAAATTTGTGAAAATTGCCAAAAGTAAGGGAGAAAAGCATATGTTTTTATAAAATCGTAAATTTAAATAAAAAAAAAAAAAAATTCTATGACAAAAGATATATGTGACGGCTGTGCCCAAATACCATTCAAGTACATGGTCAAGGTGTAAATAAAATACAATGTTCACAATATACGACGACTAGGAAGTAAATCACTGATAAACAAAAAAAAAACAAAAAACAAAAAAACAATTTAGTAAGCGGTAGCGAATAATAAATAGAATAAAACTAGGCAAGCAATCACGCGTGAAGCATGAAGGAAGACATATGCATGTGCATTAAATGAAAAACTGTCACTAAATCATAATTCCTAAAGCGCTTAATATACGTTTCGGTAAATCCTATCGCATAAAAAAATTCTTTAGATAAAAAAATTCGTTATAATAATGACATCAAATAATTTTAGTGGACTTTTTACACCCTACACTACTTGTGGTACAAAGTGATATTAATTTTAAGCGGCCAGATTGACTTGAGTTAGACCCATCAATCGTTTCAGAATCACTTTCTGAATCGATTTAAGTTTGTCTGTCCGTCTGTCCGTCTGTCCGCCTTTTTCTTTTTGTTCAATATATAGACTGAAATGTTTGAGATATTTTGCTGAAGTTTAGTGCACTGACATATTTTGGCTCAAGTGTGAACGCTATTGAATATGTTTACGTTCAGATCGAACCACTTTTTCGACAACTTCCCATACAACGCCTTATTTTGAAAGATGGTTATGTGAGTAATGGGCAATGGGGTATAGGGTACATAATAGTGGGTCGTGGTACACTAAAATTTTTTTTTTTTTTTGCGAGATATTTGTGTAAAAAAAAAACCATCAAAATTATTTATTGAAGAAAATATATTACGAAATAAATATAAACAAAGTAAATTTTAAACTTAAGATTTAATAGATACTTGCATGTATTTTTATTAGCGACATCTATTGGTGAAAATGATAGACTAATGCAAAATATTAATGTACACAACGGTTAAATTCGATGATTTTGATCTTTCTCTACATAAAATAATTCCATTTAGGGGTAATAAGTTATTCAATGTATAAAAACGCTAATCATGGAAAGCTCAAAACTGGACTTTAGATCTTCGTTACTTTGCTGTTTGATTTGGGGAAATCGACTGCCGAAGCCCATCAAACACTTTGAGAAGCTTATGGTCCTTCATATGCCGATTGCCGGTTTCGGCTTTAACGGTTTAAAAGTGGTGCTTTTTATGTCAATGACAAGAACGCCCTGGTGGACCAAAAAAGTTCGAACACAATGAATTGCAAGAGTTATTGGGCAAAAAACCAGGTCCAAATCTCAAAGAACTTTTAAACGATGAATCATTTGTTACTAGTAGTTTACATGCAATGGGAAAGATCCAAAAGTAGCAGAAATGGCTGCCATGCGATTAGGCTGAGAATGCTATTTCGAACCGTTTTAACGTCACTTTTTCATTGCTTAGCAGGCAAAAAAAGATGGGTTTTTGTGATTGGCGATGAAAAGCGGATGTATTACGACAGTCCCAAGCGCAAAAATGCATAGGTTAGGCTAGGACAGCCACCCATATCGACACCGCAACGGAATATTCATGGCCTTAAAGTTTTGTTGTACATATAGTGCGACCAGCAAAATGCAGTGTATTGGGAACCACTGAAACCGAATGAAATTATTAATGCAGTTATCTATCGACGTCAGTTGAGCAAGTTGAACGAAGTATTGTTGCAAAAAAGACTACCAATAGCGGTTAACAGGGGTATTATGTGAAAGCGCTCGACCACCCATTGCAGGAGTTGTCCAGGATGCACTGTTGCAGCTCAAATGAGAAGTTCTGCCGCAGCCAGCGTACTCTTACCAAATCGAACTTATTCAAATCGAAGCATGGCTTGGCTGGCATGCGGTTTCGGAAGAAGTGCGAAAAGGTGTCGGTGATCGATCATTTCTAAACCATCGCTATGTTGCCAGAAAGATGACAAAAAAAATTCTAGAAACTCATGAATTCACTTTTCAAGTGAAAATATGATCAAAATACATGCAAGCACATACTTTTTACCACCACCTAAAATTTAAATTAAACTTGAAATTTTGTGCTTTTTCGGCTGTATTTCAGTACATTTATTGTATGTCTAGATGAGCAACACATTTACCTACCGGCGTTTAGTTCAGTATCTTCCAAAATAATTTACGAAAGTCTTGTCTAATTTAAGGCCCGATGGATAGTTGAAACGTCATATAATCGATTTCATTAACTCGAACTACCTTTTTGAATGGACATAGAATAGGATAAGTTCATCGTATAGAAATAGTAATTAAATCAGAATTTAGTAAATGATCCAAACCGTTAACGATTGCACAAACAATCGTTTAGGCAATTAGATTATAATCTAATCTAAGGGTCAACGGCTAAACAAGTAGTCAGTCAGTTATTAATTGCAAAACTAAGGTTTGTCGACAAATCTGTGGCGAATTGAACAACAACTGCGGTAGAGAGAAAGAAACGAAAGAAAGGAATGTTTGAATAGTTAGATAATAAGAAAATGTATGAATTTAGTTCAAGTATAACAGTCAAACAGCATTGACGAATAAAGCGCATTAAAATGTGACCGTGCGATGTACAATTTAAATGCTTGCCAATAATCTAAAAAATCGAAATACAACAAATACTGCAACGACATCTTCTCAAACGCGGATTCAGAGATGAGACAGAGGGATCTATTATATAGAAAGTTGGGACAGATGATCGTGTAGTTATAAACTCAGATTGAATTCTTATTATCACTTAGCATCTAAGGGATGATGATATATAAAAACTAACTAAAAAGCCCAATAATTTACAATCAGGGCATAGTCGATTCAAGAAAAGCCACCTATGCAGCTATGCAGGAAAATAGTTTCTGAATTCAATTATGATATAACATAGCATTTGATATATATCATCATATCCAAGGAATGCTTACATGCAATACATACATTTGTTACATCGTATCTGACGTCTACTTCTTAAATAATTGCAGATTGCATTATAATTTCATGGTTTAATATCGCAAAGGCCAAAGTGTACATTTTATTACAATGATAACGAGAAACAAGTGTATCCTCACCTCTAAGAGAAGAACATCGATTTTTGTTTTTTTTTTTTTTTTTTTTTTTTTTTTATAGCCACCTGTTTGAGATTTTGTTCTTGAAATTTCTTTCAGTCACTCATTCTTAATAAATAAAATTTTATCTTGAAAATGTTACAATTCTTTTATGCAATTTTTCTTCTTATTGTTACTTGCAATAACTCTACGTTCACACGTACAAAAGATTTCCTTCAAAAGAATAACTCGAACAAGTTTATCCTACATTTCTTCAACATGCCATGCCGTTCCTATTGTTCCCTTTAGATACTTCCTTACTCCTATTTATTGTTATATGCTGATATTATTATTATGACTGTTGTTGTTGTTGTCGTTGTTGTTTCTATTGCTATTGCTGTTAGTTTTACTTTTGTTACTTTTCAGATAAACAGATATAAAGTAATCCCATAAATTTATATAAAATAACAAATTTGTTCTAATGCGAGAAAAAACGCAATTCTTCAATTGTTATGTAATCTTATTAAACATTTTCATGAAAGAGGAATTTCTTTGTATTTTCTATTCCTTGATTTAGTGTTTTCCATTTATAAACAGGATGCAAGAGAAAGCAAAATTATTGATAAAATATTTTGAATTGAATTTGAAAAAATCAGTNACAATGTTCTTACTTCTTCTTAAATATTTTTTGAGGTAGAAAGTCACTGGTACCATGGGTTGATGGGCGTTTGTATTGGACCCGCCATAATCTAATTAAAACCTAATAATTTCTTTTCTTTTTCGAAGAGGCAAGCATTAAAGCCTATCCACAAAGGAATCTTTATTTGAAAACTTTACTCTCTCTTCGCCCATTACCAGCGTCTAAACCTATGGACTTCCTATACCTATAGTACCTATAGAATTGTGTTAAAGCGACTGAACTAACTATTTTAGTCTAATTTTTAAGAAAAAAGGAGCCTAGAGTGTTAGCATTTACTGCTCATCTTACTTTCAGTCTTAGAACATGTTTTTTTCATCTAAATAAATTGTAATAATAATAACAATAATCCTGAGATAACACATAATTAAATAATTTCATAGGATGATGTGTAGATGTACGCTGCTTTTGTTTTTGTAAAACAATGGAAAAATCTAAATTTCCTCTTTGGCTTTACTGAACTAACTGTAATTTGTGAAATAATGGTCGGAATGTTATAGCATTTTGAATTTATTTCGTTTGAAGGTTTGTGCTATATAAAAATCATACAAATGCATTAATACTCATCCTTCATCCTTGTTGAATGGTGTGTTATATAAATGGTAAGCAAAGCAATGATTTACGACGATATATAGATCAAGCTCAGAGATTTTTCGGCGGATTCAGTTACCACACCACAAACTACAAAAAAAAAACGTTGAGCGTCTTTGTGAAGTTTTCCGCTTAATATAGTTTACCAGCTACCCCGCGATTTGTTTCTTTTTGGTACTCTTAGAGCAAGAAAAACATATATGACATATATTAGTATTCTCCTCTTAATAAAAATATTTCAAATATCTGCAACGACTAACCGAAAACGTCGACATACTAAAAAAACAAATTAATTAAATACCGAACCACTTTTATTAATTTATTTAATAGGCCTTTTATGCTAGACGGTATGTTTTCAATTAAAAATCCAGATGTTGCCTAAACGAGGATTAATTGTTTAATTATGACAATTCTCTTTACACATAAACATGCGGTAAACAATGAAATATAAATATAAACAAAATTTTATAAACTTGGGCGTAATTTAGGAAAGTAGGTCTAACCACCTAAACATTTTGTGCACAATAGCAGAAAATATGAGGAGCTTTAGAAAAATTAAAAAACAACAATAGTCGGCCATGGCTCGCCAATAAATATAAATCCACCATCCTACATTTATTCATATAACGACTTTTCAACCCACAATGCGTTATGTGGGAAGTGATCGCAAAGATCCGAACGACTTTTAGTAGCGTTCGTCTTTGGTCCAAAATACGTCAGTATCCCAAATTTTATCGAAATATCTGAAAAATTCCGACGTTCAAGTTGAACACAAAAAAAGCAAAACATAATGGCGGACAGACGGTCAGCCAAGCCCCGATATATGCAAAAATCATTCTAAATCTACCGATTTAATAAAAGATGGGTC
>KK502613.1:434842-444944 GCA_000688735.1 Glossina austeni
GCATTCAAATTGTGGATAGCAAAGGTGGCCGCACTGACTTATGAAAAGAAATATTTTTTCTTATTCGCTTTTCAGACAGAACTCGTTTAGTATATTGATTAGCATATATATCGGATGAATCTAACCAACAACATGTTCTAAACATATATTTAATTTTTTTTCTTCTCTTTTTTTTGTAGAATAAAGTAAAAGCAATAAAAGATGGTTCACTGGGCTAAAGCTTTCAATATTTTCAGACGATCAATGCGAGTTAATGTTAGTAAAGAAAACAAATAAAAATTATAGAAAGACTTTCAAAACTCTAAACAATATTAGAAATGTTAATGACAACAGTTTGGAAAGCTTGCAAACTTTTTCGAACTTAAGGAAATTAATAAGAAAATATTTCATACGAAACTTGTTCTCACAAGAATATCTGGATATATAATCGTAATTGAAATTGATAAACGCGACGGCGTATTTGTAAATCGCTTCCACTATTTAACGATAGTATCTCAGATACTTCCATACCTTAAAAACATATAACACATTAATGTTCATTATGATACAAAAAAGCATAACAAGTCCGTTGTCCTTTTTTGTAATACTCTATATAAAAACTGAGTCGCTTTAAAAGAAACTATAACGTAAAAAGATTTATTAAACACAAAAGAAAATATAAAATATTGCATAACATTAGAACAAAATTAAATAGAAAAAAATACATCATCTATGAAGCAGGTGGAGGGAAAAAGACACTATACAGTGTAATTTTGCTAAGCAATCATAATAAGCATTGTTGAGGATTTATACGGCAATATTTTTCATTAGAGAAAATCAATTTGTAACTAAAGTGGCATTGTGTCCAGATATACTTAAGATTTTTTAAATACTAACATTGCACTAAATAGCATCTTGAGAGCCGCATAAAGGATGCTTGCTCCAGATCATCAAAAAAAAGTAGAAAGAGTATTTTCGCATTTATCTTCGCATGTATCGTTTTAGTTTTGCAATGAAATAAATTCACAACGGGAACAAAACTGAAGCAAAAGCAGGCAGTTAAGAATGAAACACTGCAAACTACTACTTCACCAATTTGTACCACAAGTACAAATAAATCTTGTGGTAGGACCCTGGATTACGATGATCTTAGCCTGGTCGCAGGGCCTGCCTGCCTCTAAATAGATATAAATATATACCGAGCGATTCGTTCCCCAACCCCCTACTAAATGATATGCTCTCACCCGGTCATCAGCGCTACTGATCATTCATTTCCATAAGCATTAATGATGAACAAAACTAAAACAATTGTTGTGTGTGTAATTGTTAAATGAAAATGCTTACTCCGCAATAGTTGCAATTTATTTATAACAAATTTAATTTAAGTAAATAAATGCTGAGTAGTCAGTTTCATTACTTTCGTCTAACAATACATTTTCATTTAACATTGCAGCACATATCTCAATTGCATGCAGATAACCAAAATGCGATATATTGTTGAGTCGGTCATAAAACTAATCAAATAGTGCGCGGCAAGTATCTGACGACAAGTTCAAAAAATAGCTAAACCCGACCAAAGGTTCAAAGTGCGATATATATAATCATTTCATTTTGTTATTAGCGTAACAATCCATGAAATTCTAGGCTTTTGTGGAAAAAAGAGGATTTGAAACGCATCCGATATGGGATCAAATAAAGCGGCTTAGTGGGGGATATACAAAATTTGGATCATTCTTCAGGTATAAGATACTACAATAGGCCGACATCTCAGGAATTCTCTTTCAAGCATCGTAAACAGGTAAGTCTTCAATGTTAACAAACTCGCCTTCTCCCCACCCCCCTCTCACAACCACCACACCCTCTCCCGTGGTTACTGGGGGCCATAAAAAATTTGGATCATTCTTCAGGTATAAGATACTACGATAGGCCGACATCTCAGGAACTCTCTTTCACGCGTCGTAAACAGGTAAGTCTTCAACGCTAACAAACTCGTCTTCTTCCCGCCCCTCACAACCAAAACTTGGATCATTCTTCAGGTGTAAGATACTAAAACAGGCCGACATCTCAGGAACTATCTTTCAAGCATCGTAAACAGGTAAGTTTTCAACGTTAACAAACTCGCCTTCTCCCCACCCCCCTCTCACAACCACCACACCCTCTCCCGTGGTTAGTGGGGGCCATAAAAAATTTGGATCAATCTTCAGGTATAAGATACTACAACAGGCCGACATCTCAGGAACTATCTTTCAAGCATCGTAAACAGGTAAGTCTTCAATGTTAACAAGCTCGCCTTCTCCTCCATCTCCGCAGTAACCTCACCCTCTCCCGCTTTTCACAACTTACTTATTGCCGTTGTTAGCAACATCAGAACATTTACTCGATTAACTTCACAAACTATTATACGCATTACGCCACTCAGCTTTGTACGCATTAATACTTAAGTGATTGAAATCTACTTTGAGACTCAGTAGAAAACAAAATTATGTTATATGCTTTTAGGCATATTAATAATAAACTATTTCTACTTGCAAAATATCTACAGAAATCCAATTAGCAATTGTTGTGCAAATGGATTGCAGTTTTTGATAGGAAGCGAAAGAAAGCAAAAGCAGCGTAATTCTAAATGTCGCGTGTTCGTAAAGAGCTTATGATATAATACACTTGGTTTTCATAGACTCTTGCAAAAGAAATATGAAAATAATATGCAAAAATTTTGAAATATTAAGGTGATCAGGTAATCTCTACTTAATAGGCGTTTTCATATTTTCCATTCTCTATAATTTATTTTAAAAACACAAGTAGTATTTTATGTCATAATTAACTTATACCGTAGCAAATAATGAACGGCAGTAGCGCGTGTATAGAAAAATTCGCTTAATAGTATGTTAACGTCAAAAGCGTACGGTCTGTAACGTTTGCTGCAATGCCAAAAAAACAAAACAACAAGCAATTAACGTGCATTCGGTTATGAACGAATCTTTTATACCCGCATTATATTTATCTTACAAAAAAACATAAACAAAATTTTGAAAGGGCGTGGTCGATTGTTGCCATTTTTGTGTCTCTACTGGAGAATCACAATTAAAATACAACTGGAAATTTTTATCGTTGTATCTCTTTTGAGCGAAACGTAAAAAGCTCCATTCCAGATCCAAAAGACCCATTCACCCCGATTTCACCCATTATGCTCTGCGGGTTGTTTTACCATAGACACAGATGGATGAATATACGGATGGACGTACGTAAGATGTGGTTTTATCACCCATTATGCTCTGCGGGTTGTTTTACCATAGACACAGATGGATGAATATACGGATGGACGTAGGTAAGATGTGGTTTTATCAAACCTGTATCCAGACTTCATATACTGTTTAAGGCTTCCTTCTAAGTGTTGCAAACGTTTTGATAAAATGAATTTACCTCCTTTCCGTTGAGGTGGATATATAATAAAACTAAAATGAAAATCACTCTCACGTTCCATATCAATAAGTCAGTCAACCAGTAGGGGATCAATGTTTGCAAACGTAAAATTCAACCATTTAGTCATAGTATGTGTGCTTGAACTCATTTTAACTGATGTGAAATGCGTCTGAAATAATGTCATCCGTTTAAAATGATATTTTCCTTTTTCAAAACCTGCTGCTATTAAGATTGATTTTAACGCCATACATCAAAGTGTTCAACTAAATTGAATTGGCCGGTCAGATTGGCTGGTTATTAAGCTGATTTTAAGTGTATATGAAGCATAACAACATCACTTTACTTGTTTAATGAAATTTTGATTGACCTTTAAATGTGTTTATGACTAACAATGCTTTCATAATGCAGAGACTCAAAGAAAAAAAATGTAGAAAATAAAGAAAGAAAATTAACACTATCGAAAAGCTATTTCTGAAATGAAATACACTAATCGAAACGGCGAATCGATGTGAACGATTTTAGGGTAAAAAAAAAAAAAAAAAAAAAAAAAAAAATCCAATGTTTTATTAGAAAAGTGAAAAGCAATTTGTAGATGCGTGACTTGAATCGTCAACTATTGTTATCCACTTAAAGTGTATACGACAAGTGATCAGTTTTCAGTAGCTGCGAAGGATAATAGTATTGGGACGGATTTAAAGAGTCATTTTAAAGCAACGCTAATTGTTCTACACATTTTCCGTTTACACGAGTCTCCGTATAAAAATTTTCATTCTCGATTAACTTTGAGAGGACTCTCTAAAGCGTAAAACAAGCCATAAGTATATTACAATTTACGGTCGGGGTCATTAAACATGAATGAAAACTGCTCGATCTGAGGTGAATTCAACTTTTTAAGCGCTGTAGAGTCATTTATGGACAGTTCCTATCCATACTTTAATTAAAGCTATGAAATTAATGAAACCTGAAAACAATGGCAGTTATAAACTTTCGGCTTTTCTTGCGAATTTAAATTTTTCACAACAATAACTGCACAAACGGACACACGAACATCCTTCGTTTTTTTTCTGCATTATAAAATTTAATATCTATCTATACCTTGACTACGACTATATATATATATATATATATCTATGCCAAATTTTCATCATAAATTTCCCTTTGTTATGTCAATGTCAATGTGATGTAATGTTGTGTTTGCCTTCATGCTGGCTAGTTACAGGTTTGATTATATTTTCTCTCTTTATCCCTTTTTGTTTTTTTTTTTTGATTACTTTTATTTTTATATAGTTTTCTTGCACACGTATTACAAATTAATTGAGTGTGTTGCTGATAAGGCTGATGATGATAATCTTAATATGGAGTATTGTTGTTGTTGTTGTTGTTCTTCGTTGCAAATCTAATGATGAATCATTGTGTTTGTTTTGCAAAATTTGTAATTTTTCAGTGTTAATGTCAAACGCACATATGCTCTCGTTACGCATTCTTTTCTCTTCTTGGCAAAGTCACAGAATTTTATTTTATTAAGCAAAATTGAATAAGTCTTAGAACAAGAGTTCGCATACTGGCGAAGATAAATTTTTGTTATTTCACTTTTATCAAAGAAAGATGAAAAAACGGTTACAGTAGAAATTGCGAAATGAAAGGGAAATGAAATAAGAATGAAAAAGAAATTTATTATCGATTTGAGATAAATCTTGGATACCAACTGTTTTCAAAAGTATATATATAAAAAAAGTGAAAACAATCTAATAGGACGCTGTCTACCATGAAATACCCTATAGCACTTTGTTTAATGCAGCTATTCATATAACAACTTTTCAAAGTAAGGCTTTATATGGGGAAACTCGTTCTCGATGCACCGAATTTTATCAACATATCTCAAAAATTTCGACTTCTACAAGACAAAACAAACAGATGGACAGATGGACAGACAAGCTTAAGCAAAATAACGAAAAGTTGGGTCTATCTCAAGCCCTTCTGGGTAATGCACACATTCTTACGAACTTAATATAACCTCGTACTACAAGTGTTGCAGCGTATAAAAAGAAATTTGTCGTCGATGTTGCAGCGAACCTTGGTTACCTAATGCTTTCATAAATATATATGAGTGTTACTAAGCATCTTTAACCAAAAAAAAAAAAAAGATGCTAGTTTGTTAATATGTAACTGAATCCAATTAATATGTAAATGAAACCAATGTGTTATTTTTATAACGTTTTCAAAATTTGTGTTTCGTACGATAAGCGCGTTTAAATGTGACGTTTAATGTGTGACATAGTTTTTTACTACAATAAATATATTATTTTATTATTGTTTTTATCAAACTACAATGCTCTACTATGTTCAACTACTGTTCTTCATTTTCTTTCCTCGAAGGTGTTTTGCTAAAACGTGCCGACTTTGCCGCATCTGTCAAAGACAGAATATCAACCTTTCCAGTTTACGTACTATGGAATAATAGAGAAAAGTTTAAAAACATATATAATTCTATAGCCGAACTAATTAATATAATAAAAAAAATACTTCATACCAAACTTTTAATCTCGTGGTAGAAGTATTGATAGCGCTCGCAACTTCATAAGAATAAAGCTACGCTAACCACTTTCCGTTTGGAAACACTTTTAAATGAATGCATACATTTTCTGAAAAAGTCTATTGTAGAATATTGAAGGAGATAGAAAACGACATGCCAGACATTAGGCCGCAACTTCCCCACAAAGCCTCATTTGGCACAAGAAATCTGTTTTGAACCCATTGAAAATGACAAGCAACTTCAACACTCACTCTAGAATATTCAAAACGTATCTCAGGCCAAGAAAAAAACCTTCTGAAACTTTACAATAACGTTATTCCTCAAATAGTATTCATCGTATATATTTAAATAATTGGTGGAAAAATTATACTGAAACAATCCGAACCACTAGAGTGGCACGCGGTCCCCCACACCATTTCGTTTCATATAGTTAATCATGTAAAGACCTTTCGAAATAAGGCTTTATACGGGGAATGGTCGAAAGTGTGCAAAAAATTCACTTATTACAGCCCCATCAGATAATTCCAAAGTTTAAAAAGCCCATGACGGAAGGAAATCCTCGTTCTTCTTCCTTAGAATTTACGAATTTAAAGAACTCCTAAGGATTTTCAACAAGTTTGCGCTTGGTTGCATCAATAGAATTGGAATAGCAAGTTGCCTTCAGGGCGTTATAATCTCGTCTAATGCTAGAGTATAAGGTGTAATCTCTAATCAAACCCCTACGAAAACATTTTTTAAATAGCCCACGATTTTTATTACGGACCAGCCGTGAATGCTTGGTAAACTAAATAGAAGAAACTGAGGTATGACAATAGTTAACCGGAACCGAGAGGGAAACTACGGAAAAAAGCTGACATTAAATAAAAAATCATCAACATCTTCATAACGTATGTCCCAGCCAATGTCTCCCAATAAGTTCCTAAGTATGACTTAGGTCGTCTTAGTAAATAAACGCTAATCACTAATGACCACTTGATTACCCAGTTACCGGGTATCAACTTAACCTCAAAATCTAAAATCTTAAGAAAGTTTAACATATTGGAGATAGAATATAGTCCCTTGTGATCAAGGGAATCTGAATTTTTGGAAAGACTGAAGAGCCAAATTTCGAAGTTATGAAAACATGGACGAGGGAGTTATGTCATTCGCACTGCATAGTGTATATTTTGGTCATCATATCACGTTGATGAGTGATTTTATTGCGCCGTAAACGTAAACGAATTAATTTGGGAAAGTAATGTCACCAAACTTTACAGTTCGTTGAATAATTGCTGCCATTTTTTTGAAATTCAAAAAATTTTATTCTGTTATCGAAATTCTTTCAATTGTACAGATTTTCAGTTTGTTGAGATCAAATTACTACGAGGCATAAGAGTCGAAAATTGCAAAGAAAGTCCATATTCGCGGCTTCAAGTTTTTATTGCACTTTGTTCACATTTGCTCGTAGCTATTATTGGTGTACAGTCGGAAAAGTCTGACGCCACTCCCTAGTCACTTACTCTCTTTCTCTACTACTTTCTTTCTTTCTCTTTCCCATCATCAGCCTGGAAATCACCTGAATGATTAGACAAATGGTTACAACCCTTTAGGCATCGCATTTTTTTGTCTGTTCCGAAAACTTCTTCTTAACTCAACTCCATAAAATCATAAAAAATAGCTTTCGAGAAATTGCTGTAACCATTGAACTCAGAAATTGAAACCATCTGGTAGATAAGGCCATCTTCATGTAACCATCAAATAATAGTAAAATCTTACCAATTTTTTTAAGTGCTACTAATATATAAAAAACCCCATCGATTTATAAGGTAAGAGATATCCAGGTAGCACTTACCTCAGCATAAATATTCCTCTCGCTTTTAAGGGATTTATAAAGGGAAAGAAAAGTTAAGATTTACTTATATTTTAAAATATAGTTTGAAAAAATTTTCAAAAAGTTTACGTAAATTTTGGCACAAAACAATTCCAGAAATATAACAACTCCTCGGAGATGGATATACGGTACAAAATTATTTACTTGCAGCTGAGGTAGCGTGAAATAATAATTTTTTCATTATCTTTTCTCTATTGCTTATCCAATATTTCGTCCTATTATTGGTTGAGATTATGCGACCTATACTTTTGAGAAGCTGCCGACATCTCTGCCTTTGTATTGTAATTTACAATTTCCCTCCTAATCATTACTTAAACAAAAGTCCCTAAATTTTTCAATCAGATTTGGAGCGAGTCCATGTGCTGGTCATTCCATCTTCACCTTTGCCAAATAGTTTTTACTGTTATTGTGCATAAGAATTGTATTTCTTGGCATGACTTTCCTACAGCTTCAGCTAGTCCTACTTCCTACAAGCACCTCGGACCATCCATTTGCTTAGCGATTTTCTTTGCATTTTTATTGAAGTATTAGTTAAAATTTACGCTGTTAAGACTTCACGATGAAAAAAGATTAAGCAAAGCTGCCTGTGTGATTGACGAAGCACCGACTACGGCTTTTCTTAAAATATCAAACCTTGACCTTTTTGCTCGTGTAACGAGCGTTTCTAAAATAATTCGAATGTGAAAGCTCATAATCGGCTCCACCTTACAATCTGTCTATATAAACGCATTACATTAAATGTACACAAGACTTGAGATATATAGAGCTATAGCAGTAACTAACATCTGATGCAAATAGTTAAAGTTACACCCAGTAAGTGAACTCTTTTTTTCCATTTTTTATTTGTTAATAAAACCCATTTTTTTTTTTTTTTTTTTTTTTTTTGCCTTGAAATATATATTTATCAATAAACATCTGACGTTAAGGGCACAAAACATCGTTTCAGGGTAAATACAATTTGTTTAATTTAAATTATTTAAATTATTTAAGGGTAAATGTCGTAATTTATTACTTTTTTGATTTTAATAAAATAACTTTTTCCTTAATAGAAAAAAAATATCGCAAGAAAAGAAACTGCAAGTAAATCAAGTCATATCTTGTTGTTTTTTTTTTTTTTGTTTGTAATTATATCTCTTGTCAAAACGACAAAACAGCAAAAAATTATATTTTCCCTATTACGCTAAGTCACGATAACGATGTCTTAAGATGCATGTTAAGATGTTTCTCTGATGATAAACTAAAAGATAGTTTGTTAGCGAAAGGCATCCATACACGAATTCTTTCTTTCTTGCTTTCTTTCTTTCTCTCCCTCTCTCTCTCTCTCTGTCTCTCTCTCTCTGTCTCTATCTCTTCTCTCTTTTACATTTTTGCCATGAAACTGAATCCAATTATTTGACTATACATTTGCTTACCAGCCTCTGAATCTACCAGACTGTCTGTCTATTTGTTTACGTGACAGTATTAAAGTCTTAACAGGAGAAAACAATGTCTCTCTTGGAAATTTTCATTCTATAATCCAAACAACAAAAAAGTACAGACAACACGTACAATTTGTAGATGGCAAATATTTCATTCATCTACTTACGAACACGGCTACGTATGTAAGTAAACACATGCCGAGTGAACGAGCTTTGAAAAATAAACAACTATATACTTATACTTATACATATATTTAACACATATACACCTATATATATATATATGTATTTGAAGTAATTGTTAATGCATGTGTAGACTTATTTTTATAGCATTGTTAGGTAGATATAGTTGTTGTTATATGAAATTACCATCTGCTCCACCCACAAACATTAATTCCCAGCCGCAACGAAGACTTTTACCATTGGCTGCTGATTGCAGCGGTTAGCTAATTGTTACCGGATAGCGGAAACAAAAGGTAAATTGTCAATTTCCTTTTTGTTGAGTTTAAGAGAAAATTAAACGAATTTTTATGTACGCCTGAATATGCGGCAGTTTCTGAAATTATATCGTTTGCTTTAAATCATTGATGCCTAAGGAAATTTCTCTATTTAAGTATTTAATGTTGATATAAAAGTCTGACCAAGAAAATGCATGAATAAATTTTCATTTAATATCGTGTTTCAATGTGACTTTCGTATATATAGCATATAGGGGTACACCTTAGGTTACTTTTTGGATATATAGTGAAATTTTCCAAGCATAAAATTATGGACCGAAAGAGACTGTAGGTAGGACAGGGTGTAGAATAGACCAAGGCTGGGTGAAAAAGTTTGGATCGTCCGTCTGTCTCCATAAGTGTTTCTGCGCGTGCCATTATAAGC
>KK502613.1:449457-462493 GCA_000688735.1 Glossina austeni
CCCCCCCCCCCCCCCCCCCCCCCCCCCCCCCCCCTATTTTTCTCAACAAATACTGCAAGCGGTAAATCTTTTTCTTATTGACGACTCCTTCAGTACAAGATCAAACTCATGAAAATCGGTCCATCTTATGCATTTTCTACAGTTCTAAAGTTCACCTTTGAGTCAAAAAAAGCTTAGCAAATTTTACACAAATATTTTGAAAATTACGATATGCATGTTGAAACTATTAATACATAGGCAGACATGAAGCGAACAGAGGAACGAATATGCTGCAATCAATTCAAATAGTGAATCTGAATGAATTAGAAGAATTAGTAGAATAAAATATCTATCTCAAGTCCAGACTGAATTATGCCGGATATAATTTGTAACTGCCCTATAATGTTTACTAACACACCGTTCAGTGCAAGTGTACCCCACCCACATGTGTTTGCTTCCCTTCGTAACTACCACGAGTAAAACTAATCAGTTTCCACCATTCCATACCTTTTTACTCTCAAGGTAAATATAAGCGAACACTCTCTTTCCCCTCTCTTCGTCTATAATCCTTCATGACCATGCCGTCAGTGGTTAGTCATAGAAATAAAAAACTTTTTATTTCAAATCATCATTTTTTAAATTTTTTCGAACTGATTAACAAAGAGAAACACTCTAGCGAGACACAGCTCATCGATAAATACCCTACAGCACTTCGCTTAATATAATTATTCATATAACGACTTTTCAAAATAAAGCCTTATATTAAAGTGGTCCGAATCGAACCATTTTCAACAGGTTTCGTTCTTGCGCCACGTCACCAAATTTCAGTAAACTTTTAAAAAATTTTAGGTTGAACACAAGAAAATAAAGCGGACATGTGGATGGATGGACTCCCGGACAGACAACCTTAGATAGATTGAGGAAGTGAATATGAATCGATCTGTATATAATGTATGAATTTAATTTAAATCCTTCGCGTGAATGCGGGCATCCAACCGCATTTATAATATAATAAAAATGCCCTTATACCACAAGAGGTGTAGCTGTTTTATAGCAGAGAAACGATATGGATAGTCTTAGTGAAATTGTATGCTTCGGAGCTTACGAAAACGATGACAATGAAATTCAGTCATATGCTGGTATGTGACAGATCGCAATGCCAGAGTAGGGCTGTTAATACAGCCCTATCTTATATATAGGGCTGTTAATACAGCATATTACAAATGCCCATTAACTGTGGAATATGGTACGAAGACATATTCACTGATTTGTAATTTTATTTAATTTCCATAATCCCCAGGACTACCAGAAGTATTCGATGACTTTTCTGATGATAATGAAATAGATGTCTATCCACTTCTAAAATTTCTAAAACTTAAATGAAAAAATGATTGAATTTAAGCAAAATCGCTAAAGGGTTAAAAAAATCAATAGTTTTCGTAAATACAATAACAATTAACATAAAGTTTGAATTTAAAATTTAAAATGCCTAATACAGTTATTTAAAAGTTAGATTAGAGTACAGTTAGATACATCTACAAATAACAAAGACCTCGTGTATACAGAAAATGTTTACAAGCAAAATTGTTTATTTATTTGTTCTACAAAACACAGCCACAATATCCAATAAATTGTTTACTTGATAAGTATCAGTATAAGTTCAGTTTAGCCCTAAAGCTGTTTCTTTACATTTGAAAAAAAAAGAAAAAAAAAAACAACAACATTTATTTATGTACATATAACAACAAGCGATTGTGGTTTTTATTATTTTGACCAATTATGTAATAGCGTTAAGGTAAACTTTTGAAAATTTTTTGTTTTTAATCCTCGGCACAACACTAACTTAAATAGAAGTAAATTAGATAAAATAAGTTAAGTTTATCAAACATATTTGATACGATCTGCACTCGTCAGCCGGGATTGGTATTAAAACCAGGTTTTTGTTTCTGTCCATTGAAAACCAAATATTTTGCCACTAGACACTAGCGCTTCTGCAGTTCTTTGCTTTCATTCCTATCATGTTTTAATCTTTCATTTTTATTTAAACGAAAGATGACAGTTAACTGTACCTATCCAATCCTGTATATGTCTTTTAGAGGGAATTGCTAATAAAGTCAGATCCTTCTGTCTGTCCATTAAGAAATGAAGGCATTGTATATAGTATATGCCCGTTTTAATCTTTTATTTTTACTTAAACGAAAGATGACACTTAACTGTACCTGTCCGATCCTGCATATGTCCTTCAGCAGGAATTGCTAATCAAAAAATCAGATCATTCTGTCTGTGCGTTGCGAAATGAAGGCATTGTATACAGTATAGGCCCTTCTGTAGTCCTTTGCTTTCATTCCTATCGTGTTTTAATCTTTCATTTTTATTTAAACGAAAGATGACCCTTAACTATACCTATCCGATCCTGCACATGTCCTTCAGCAGACATTGCTAATCAAAAAATCAGATCCTTCTGTCTATTCATTACGAAATGAAGGCATTGTCTAGTATGTACCCTTCTGTAGTCCTTTGCTTTCATTCCTATCGTGTTTTAATCTTTTATTTTTACTTAAACGAAAGATGACCCTTAACTATACCTGTCCGATCCTGCATAGGTCCTTCAGCAGGAATTGCTAATAAAATCAGATCCTTCTGTCTATTCATTACGAAATGAAGGCATTGTCTAGTATGTGCCCTTCTGTAGTCCTTTGCTTTCATTCCTATCATGTTTTAATCTTTCATTTTTATTTAAACGAAAGATGACCCTTAACTATACCTATCCGATCCTGCATATGTCCTTCAGCAGGAATTGCTAATAAAATCAAATGCTTCTGTCTATTCATTACGAAATGAAGGCATTGTCTAGGGTATGCCCTTCTGTACTCCTTTGCTTTCATTCCTCTCAAATTTAGAGTAAACGACTCCCCAAGTTAACCAAGGCTTGGCAAAAACTCTACAAATCTAGAACGACCTGACTTGTACTATTCCTCTACATAATGTCTTTACGATACGTATTTTGGTTTTAATATGAAAATAAAAATATATTTATTACTATTATTATAATTTATTTAAACCAAAGAAATAAACTGTAGGACCAAAAAAAAAGGTAAGACGAACACTAGCACCAACCAAGACGATCGGTTCCAAGATATATTTGCAAGTAGCGCTTCCTACACATCCCGATTATTCTACAGCGATGCGTTAGTTTGCTTTAGCTTAGTCAACATCCCGGTTATTGTACAGTTATGCGAAAGTTTGCCTTAGCTTAGGCAGCATATTGCACTTGCACTGTCGTAATTTTTGGTTTAGTTTACCATTTTTTAAGTTTTTTTAATCAAAAATTGCAATGCGATATTTATGTTAATTTCCAAATAAATTCATTTGAAAAAAAGGAAAATAGCTCAGCGATAGATGATATCGACAGATTCGTTGTAGTTCAATTTATGACATTTTTTCATATATTTCATTATTTATGCGCTATAATTAATATCCCGTTTCATTATAATGCACTTGAATATCGTTTTACGGAATTAACGAGGCACTCGTGAAAATGAAAACCAATAACCATAATATCCCAACGATTTACTTAACAACTGTGTTATTTAATCCTTTGAAAATATCACAGTTAACCGAAAGGGAAAAACAACAACAACGCAATGGTATCCATATCCCTTTATCTATCAAAAAAGGAAAGTAAAAAAACAACTGTACAAGCGTCCCTAACATAATACGGTTAATTGGCACCGTGTTGTGCCGGAACTGTGTTATAAGATTCGCAAATTTTACTGTATCGAAACCGTGCTTCACCAGTATCGCGTTAAATGGGGTTGATGGCGTCGATATACAATTCTTTTATACCCATCATTGAAGGATGACGAGTATATTGTTTTTGTCAAAACGCTTGCAACGCGCAGAAAGAAGCCTCAGACCCCATAAAAGGTATGTATATTCTTAACCAGCATCAAATTCTGAATCGATTTAAGCATGTTCGTCTGTCCGTTTGTCCGTCTGTGTTATGTCTGTTGTAAACATTCCTCTGATCGCAAAACTGAGTTATCGACTTCAAATTTAGCAGAAACATTGGAAGTTCTTGTACGTACCTTGGTATTGAAAATGGGCCAAATCGGTCGAAGTACACGCCTGCAGTACAACGTAAACTGAGAACACTTGCATTTTACAAAAAAAATAAAGAATTGGTTTTTCACTCTTTATTCATTAACTACAGCATGTACATCTACAAAGATTTGAACATATATTCTATAGTCGATGCTGCACTGCTTGCACAAAAATGGGAAAAATTGAACATGCCTATCCCCTATTGTAGGGTACCACAATTTAATATTTCTTTTTTAATGCCTTTATGACGGGCAGAAGCATAAAGTATATAAATTCTTGATCAGTTCCAAATTCGGAATGCACCTAAGAATGTCCATGAGTTCATCTGTCCAGTTTTCCGTCTGCCCAATTATGTAGTGACTGTCTGTGGCAAACATTCTATCGTTCGCAACAAGGAGGATATCGCCTATAAGTTTTCAGAAAAATTCGAAAATGGACCGAATAGATAAAAAAACACACCTACAACGGCCGCAGGCCTGAGAACTAAGATAACTAAGATAACTTTTACTTTCTGTTGTCTTTTGCTCGTTGCTCATAAAGTACAATAGATACACGATGTAAATCCCCACAATTTTGCCCAACAAAAATAGAAAAAATCAGTCATCAGTCTCACCAAAATATTATTTCATCATTATTTCAATCTTTTATAGGATACTGGAGATGGATAAAAAAGATGCAGTCGAAACCGAATACAAGTTCATTTTTTTTTTTATCTGCATC
This sequence comes from Glossina austeni, assembly GCA_000688735.1. NCBI lineage: Eukaryota > Metazoa > Arthropoda > Insecta > Diptera > Glossinidae > Glossina > Glossina austeni. The sequence goes on from KK502613.1 coordinate 454,261, forward strand.
CCGGAGGCTCATGTTGACGAAAACGTTAGACTATTGGAATTTCAAAGGACATTTGTGAACATTACAAGAAGAGAATGGGAAGCCTCCGATCCATTGGACAACTATTAGTTACTTATTTATTTAATCAGCTGGCTATTAAAATTTCCAGTCAATAAAAAATAATTGAAAAGTAAATTATAAGTAAGATTATAAAACAGTAAGTAATTTTGTAGATCGCAAAGAAATGTATTATGACTAAGTAAACGAATAAGCGCCAGAGATTTCGGTTATCTATGGCAAGATTAAATAAAATGTGTATAGTTGCAGATAATAGAAAACTAAGTAAACTACAACAACAACCACAACAACCAAAACTAAGTAGACCTCAAGACTAAGTAGAGGAACAACTACAACCGATTTCTGTAAAGCACAGTAAGATTAAATGGCAATAATTCGTAAACACAAGCAAAGAGAGAAGAGCATTTCGAGCAAGGGAAGGCCGCAATGAACGGTAATTGAATTTAAATCATGCAAATGGATGCAAGTGTCCTTCACATATCCTTATCTTGTATATTATAGAGGATGCTAGCGTCATGTCCGTAGAATGGCGCTGTTCATGAATTATATAAAATCCAGTGCAAGTTAATCAACCAAATAATTATTAGCATTATATACCATACCAAGTATCCGAAAAGTTGTCTGAAGCTGGGGGCTGTTTCCGGCAATGAGATAAGTAAGTTGATTAAAAAGGCGACCAAGGGCTTATTAAGACCAAAGGCTGTTTGTTAAAACATCAAAAACAAAAATAAAAAACAATACAACGTCTATCCTAATGTAACGTCAAAAAAGCAGACTAAAGTGAAGGCATTCCATGAAAAGAAATTGTGTAAAATCTTTGTTAGTCTTAGGTCGGTCGCTGTATCCATTGGGAGTACTTTCATAAATTATATTTATATCCTAACTATGGAAAATGTTGGTATTCAGAAAGATTATTAACAGCGTGCTCTTTTAACCGCTTAACTGCGTTCGAGGTATCGACACGTCAATCGAAATCTTCATTTGATTGCGGTCAACGTCTGAATACTTTTGGGAAGTCATAAACATTGATCAAAGCCAATCCAATATGCTTTGTTCCACCTATTCAAAGACAAGCTTTATTAACAGCAAAGTTAGTTAGTAATGAAAGCAATTATTATTATTTTTATTATTATTTACTAAAACAATTAAATAATAAATGCATAAAATAGAGAATAATTTAATAGCAAATAAGAAAGCACTTCAAACCGTTTATGTACGTTTGTACACTATTTTTTACTCAATGCCAAAAATTCAAAACATTAATTAGTGCGCAAATTATTCTTATCCGAGATACACGAGAACTCCGAATATCCTAATAACCAGTTACGCACCTAATTTACAATATTGAGCTCCTTACTGAAAAGTATGCAGCAAGAAGAGCAAAGTTTTAATGCATAAATTGATCAATAAAATCTTGTCGATGGGCAAGAAAAGTTATTGAGTATAAGGATTGTAATGGCTGGTCTTAATTTTTTGTGACCTATAGAATTTATTTATGTAACTTTCATTTATGAAGTCGCTAAGCGCGTTTTAATTGGAAATTGGAGGTCGGTCGTGGGAAATAAAAGAAATTACCGTTCGAGATAAAAACTATAAAATTCGGAAAGATATGCGACAAATCTCATTTGGTTGTATGTTTTCTTTACAATAACAGTAGGCCAGTTGTAACTTGAAACAAAGAAGAAGATTAGCTTAGATTCAACCAAGCACAGCACCAAAATCCACATTTTTTCAGCATTGTACCACTAGCTGCCCACTCCGACGATGTTCTCTCTGCTTCAAAAGTATAGCCCGTAAGGACTCATGTTAACTAGTAGTAAATCTTTGAAATATCACCTTGTGTGGTATGCTATTTCAAAAAAGACCTCACTGATATTAACTGGATTGCTTACATTTTTATATCCATCACCGAAGGATGGCGAGTATATTCATTTTGTCAAAATGTTTGCAACGCCCAGACGGAAGCATCAGAAACCCCAAAAAATATATATACTCTTGATCAGCATCAAATTCTAAATCGATTTAAGCATGTCAGTCCGTCCGTCCGCCCGTCCAACCGTATGTGAAATGTTTCTTGTAAGCATTCTCCTGGCCACAAAAATGAAGCTATCGACTTTCAAACATTGGAAGTTCTTGCGCACAGGTTGATATGGAAAATGGGCGAAATCGGTCGAAGGACCCGCCCAAAGCACCACGCAAACTGAGAACCCCTCTGTTTTTGAAAAGGAATGAAAAATTGTTGTTTTGCTCATTACTCATAAACTACAGCAAATAAATATGCAAACATATAAACGCATATTGTATTGGCGGTGCTGCAGCATTTAGGTACACTAAAATGGAAAATATTGCCCACACTTACCCAATATTATAGAGTTTCAAAATTTAATTGTTTTTTCAATACCTTTATAACGCGCAGAAACAAGCTTCAAAAACCCCGTAAAGCATACTAATTCCTGGCTAGTTATAAGTCTTGAACGCACCTAAACATGTCCGCCTGTTCGTCTGTCCATCTGTCTATTTGCGTAACTCTGTAATATATGTGGTAAACATTGCCCCGTTAGCGTAGTTGAAGATATCGCCCACAAATTTGTAAAAGAATTTGGAATTGACCTAAACTTTTCAAAAGACACGCCTACAACGACCACATAACTCTACGACAAAAACTTTTATTTTAAAAATAGAAGGAACCGACTGCGCCCCCTACATATTATAGAACATAAGAATTTTGTTCTTTTGCTCCTTTGTCTTTTTTTGGGGTAAAAGATTCGGTCGCGAACGAGAATTTAATTTTTTTACTTGTTTTCTTCAATTTTCCCTGTTTATGACTTTCATTATTTTCTTGAAAATTTTTAAGTTTTCAATAACAATACATTTTTCCACAACAAATGTATTAATTATTTATCTTTTCCACTTTTCTCCTGAAGTTTTCTGGAAACTACTTGTACTTACACTTGTATTATGTAAATATGAAATCAGAATTTTCAAATAAATCACCCTAACACTATATGCGAAAAAGACGCACGTCTGAAGTTGTGCTTTTTTTTTTTGTAGCTTGAATATCGGACAACAATTAGCAATCGCAATTTTCAATTTAATCTATTTTCGATATCTGATAACAACAAGCAATCGAAGCATCAACACATATTGCAACGCAAACATAGAGAAAATATCGTGTTTCGTGTCAAATTCACCGATAGAATTTTTTCTTTGCCCCTCACGATACAAATGAAACGCTCTTTTACATTGTGTCCTCAGTAAATCTATTTTAAGAACTTTAGACGTAAAAATTCGTGGGTAGATGCCGCGCACATCGAATCGTTTTGATGAGATCAAAAAAATGTGGTCTGTTTTTAGCTGAATCGATTAATACCAAAATCTACCAGTAACGATTAATCGCTTTTGTCTTTTCGCTGTCCAAAAAATGAACAAAACAAAGTGACATCTGTCCATCCGTCTACACATCAAAAGGCATTTTCAGCACGTAGGCAGCACTCAACTGAGAAGTTCTGGCCTACGTAGCCTGGTCGCCAAGCACGAGTCCTCCTGATTACTAGTTGTTTACGTCGATCAGACATCCACTGCCTTGGCAGCCTTTTACTTCTTAAGAAAATGTACGAAAATGATTCAATCAGCGCTTTCATATGGACATAGGTTGCATTGGCTTCGAAATGTACCGCTTGATTTTAATTGGCATCGCATGTGAGCGACGTTTAAACCTAACTTCCACAATTAACTGATTAAGGAAGGAGGGAGGGAGAGGGAGAGAGAGAGAGAGAGAGAGAGAGAGAGATCTCTTTTAAGAAATATATCTGCAATTTTATAACATCCTCTGAGTTTATCTCAATTCTTGCCCAACTTTAAGGAAATTAAAGACCGCAATGATTAGCAGATTAAGGGAACCATCGATTTTTGAAACTTTGCACTCACTTTTGGTTTTCAATTTCTGATTTAGACAATGGAAGATGGTTGACAAAGGACGGACAGACACCAAGTGTAACATGAGTAAATCAACTTTTTGCCAGTATGAACTTTATAAAAACTACAAACTTTGACAGTAGTCACCTTAAGATGATGATGATTGCATTACTTCTCAGGATTGTCCTTAAATATTGTCCTAGCTTAAGAGTAACAACTGCTTGAATAAAGTTTACAAATCTTTGATTCTAAAGAATTAGAAAAAGAATAAATAAATAAATAAATAAATTGCTTTCAGTAAACGGATTAGCTATTGCGTGTAAGTGAGTGTGAGTGGCCTTGAAAATAATTTTCTCGTAATTACTACTACGTACATAACACATGAATGAAATAAGTGCACTTACTTAAGAAAAGGTTATTTCGACATAATGAATGGCAACATCTTAAGCAAATTATAATCCAGTTAGTTGGTAGTTAGTCGGGAAAGTAGCATATTACCGCAAACTATTAGTTATGCACACAATTTTATTATTTTGTTTTTTTCAATTATATTTGTGGAATTTTTAGAGAAATATTTATGCTAAAACTTTTACATACATTTCGTTAAATTTGGATTTGATGGCATTTAATGGATTAAGTAATATATTAACGCTTGGATTTTTTGCTTGTTTTGTTTTATGCTGCGTAAAAACATATTAATATTGATTTTCAGTATGGCTTTAAAAATTTGTAGGAAAAAATATTCATTTGTTTAAATATTTTTTGTTTGTTTTAAATAATCTCCCGAATTTTATGTCAGTTCTTTTAAAGTAATATACAGATCGGGATAATTTTTAGCATATTTCCTAAAATGATTTTATAATAAATTTCATTAAATTATTCCGTTTTTTATTGGAATTTTACGTAATTTTTGTACATTTATTTTAAGTTCTTTTTATTAAATTAATCTTTTTGTTTTTTTTTTTTTCAAAATGTATATTAGTTTCTATTTAAGAGGAAATTTTTTTTATTAAATTAAATCTTCTTTCAAGATGGACTTTTTGTTTTTATTAAATTACATTTTTTGTTAAAATCTATATTTGTTTCCGTTTGAGAGGAACGTTTATTTTTTTTTTCATTTATTACATTTATTACTTTTATTAAATTATTTTTTTTTTTTTGCGAAAACATAAGTTTGCTTCTGCTTGAGAGCAACATTTATTTACTTTTTTTTTTATTAAATTTTTTCCATATTCATTTTAATTAATGTTACTTTAAATATTCAAATTTATATATATATATATATATATATGTATAATAGAAGGTAATTTTGGATTTATTTCATTGTTGATAAATTTTTTTTTTATATTTTTCGATTCTCTTTGTTCTTTTTTATTATTTTTTTTGCTTTCTTTCTTTAATATTAAATTTCTTAGTATTTGTATTATTTTATACGATTTCCAAAATATATATTTTTATGAAAATAGTTTCAGATTTATGTATGTGTGCATAGTTGTTTTCAAAAATAATGTTAATTGTTTTCAATTCCGTTTTGTTTTCATTGAATTCAGCTGAAACTTGGTCTAACTAAAAAATCGAACGCATTTAAATCACACACCAATTAATTCATTTCTCTAATTAATAAATTTCTCTTCTAAATTGCGAGACTGTACATCACATTTATAATCGAAAATTTTCCAATCGATCAGTAGATATATCTTTTACATGAAACTGTGTATCTAACCTTGTTTCAATATTTATTTCTATTTCTTATTATTTTTTCGAAATATGGCGCAAATTTTTTATCTTCAATTGTACAATTTTGAATAACGACCTTATGACGTCATGAAATGGTTGAAATTAGAATTCTTAACATGACAGGTTAAAAATTCATGTACCTTTAAAAAAAGACCAAGTAATAGAACTCCAGCCCACCCACAGGGACTCTGGCAGTAGTAGAATAATGAATTATTTTCGAAAATATTTTAAATTGAATCCGAAACAATATTCGGTTGGATGAAGAAGCTGCTAATATGCATTGGAAAAAATTGGAATTAAAATTTTATCATTGTCTACAAACATGCTCGTAAACCAATCGGGACAATTTTTGAATGAATAATTGAAAATTCAGAAATTTTGTCACAGAATCGAAAATTCTGAATGAAAATAAGGACAAAACTGTCGATTATTTTTTCAAGTTACTTCAGCTCCTAAAGTCTATAGTGGATAGATATGTGAGAAGATATGCAACTATTTGTTAACCTTCTGCTGTTAATTGATGAAGGAATGTTTTTGCGAAAAATCAGCCTGCTGCCCTCATTTTTGAGGCTAGTACTAATTCCGTAAAAAAGAGGGGATCAAAGTATTAGTAGTAGTTGTAGGTATAAAGCAAAACTTCTACAGTTTTAATCTTAAATTTAAAATTAAATTTTGACTTTAAATTTAATGGCAGTAATGAATATTTTATTCCTAAGAAGAGTATTATAAGTAGCAAATACATGTAGAGGACGACAGATTGCCCTAAAGAAAAAATACTTCAGCGTGACCATCTCAAATCACTATATAAAAATTGTAAAGTAAAGTATTAATTGTAAGCATATCGGTTAACGGATCTGAAATTTTTTACATTAACGTCTTAAATAGCCTTCAGATGAAAATATTCATCGCAAGTTTTATTTTTGTATTTTTATTCTTTGTTGGTTAAGATGTCTTGCCTTTAGTAAATCTGATTTTGGGAAAATCCCTTCTATGGAATATAAATTGCATTTTCCACATTACTGTGAGCCTAAATATATGAACTTCATGGGCCATTTTCGAACTATTATATATCTTAGACCTTCAAATAGCATATATATAGCAAGATATATAACTAGATATATAAATAGCAAGATATATAACTATTATATATCTTAGACCTTCAAATAGCATATATATATACATACATATATATATATATATATATATATATATATATAACCAATCACTTAAAGGGTGTCTCCTGTACGGATAATAAGGTGATGGTTAGGTGAAGAGGGAGAGAGAGGGAGAGAGAGCGAGGGTAAGTTTTATGTCTTTACCGTTGACCTATCATTATACACCAATTGTAACTTATTTATGTTCTATCCCACAGAAAATTGAGCCCGATTATGCCAACTTGATAATCGCTCTAGGCTATGGGGCAGATCAACATGAGCCAAGTTGCAGACAACCTCTTCAATCTTGCGAGCTTTCAAGCAAGCGAAAGAGAGGCGGACCGATGGACACATAGAACTAAATTAAGTCAAACATTAATAATACTACTACTTTTGCATCTTATAAGCGAAACAAAGAATTTCGTCTTTCGTTAAACACTCATATACAAGAACAAATAAAGAACTTAAGTTCTTACACTTCACAGTGAAGCCAAACTGGTCAACACTTTCACAATGTTTTAGAAATTTTGCTAAAATCCTTATATCTCCTTGTAGCCAAACAAACTGGCGTTTATTGACAACTTTTCCATAACCAATCTTTTCAAATCAGATCAAATTATTGGTACAGTAATTAAGGAAAACTCCAATTGTTTTATAAAAATTAAAATTAAATTTTTTAGAAAATTTTTATTCAACAAAGTAATGCACTTTTTCGATTTTCCTCATTTATTCGAAATTCTTAACACGCCATGGCATGTTCGAAAGGGAAAAATATTTGAAGTAAAACAATTTCTTAGCGGATTCCATTCGTTTTCGTAACATTAAGAGATTACATTTATTATGCAAACACTATTTAACACTAGTCCCGACAACAATTGTGCTTATTTTTTATGATTTTAATAATCCCTTGCATATTTTTGCATATTTTTATATTCTTGTGTTCGAACAAACGCACATACATACACATGCATGCATGCATGCATGCATGCATATACTCCAGTAATTGTAACGTTACAGTTATTGCAAACTAAGCGTAACCAAGTACTTCGTTTTTTACTCTTTTTTTGTTTTTTTGCTTTTTTGCTTACAACTCACATATACAAATTTTTTTATTTACACACAAGTACACGTTAGTTTAGTTCACATTTTAAAAAGGTTTCCGAGAAGTGTATATAAAACGAAATGGAGAAAAAGGCTAAAAAAACTAACGTAAAATACTGCGTTGGGCAAGCAAACATAGCAACGACATAACGATAAAGTCTCTTACACCAGCATACACATGCAAACTTTACACATTTACATTCTTATTTGTTTTTTTTTTTTTTTTTTTTTTTTTTTTTTTTTTTTTTTTTTTTTTTTTTTTTTTTTTT
>KK502613.1:473015-485796 GCA_000688735.1 Glossina austeni
TAAATAAATAAATAAATAAATATTTTTTTCTTAACTAACTAGGAATTGCTTAAGGATATCCAACGTGAGCTTTACTTTTAAGAAAAGACAATAATCGAAATGCGTAATTTTTTGATAACAAGATAATAAAAGCTATTTGTGGCAAACAGTGCCACTTAGTTTTTTAGTGCTTTTTAAGTTTTCATTAAAAATTTCTTCATACATTACATTGCTGCAATTTGACGAATTCTCTAAGGTCGCCTTGCTTGGAACTAAGCAACTAACCATGATGCACAAGCGGAAATGTGTACTGCACATGTCCATAGTAAACAGACATACAGGTGGACAGATGCGTTAATGCATTTGCACTGAACAAAATTACAGATATTCGTTGAACTTGAGCGTAGATAATGATGACACATACCCAAGATGTGACTTTCATATGCTGTCCTGCTTGAATATATTTTCAATGTATTTCAAAAATGTTTCTCTCTCTTTATACACCTGGGCAAAGTCAATAAATGCACAATAAATAACGTCGTAATAAGCTTATGAAAAATTACTGTTTATTTATTATTATTTTTTTATTTTTTTCCTTTTAAGAAATTTACTGACATTTATATTGAAATTATAATAACGTATTTTGTTTTAATGGTTTTAACATTAAATTTTCCCTTGAGTGTAAGTTGAGACAATTCAATTAAATGATTACTGTTAATACCGTAACATCTGTTTGTACTTGTTAATGGGAGTACATTAAAGATGATAGTCCAATATTGGTTATGCGAACATATATTAAATACACGTATATGCATATAAACAAGGATGTAAAGGCCACATCCTATGCTTTACGTTCTTGCTCTCTTTAAGTGCAACGTTGAACTTTTTATTCAAATCTTGCACCCATCTCACCATATAAACTGTCCTTGTTGTTGAAGATTGCATGCTTCTTTGGACAAAGCCCAATGAGCGATAACTTGCGCTCGCCACTAAGCAAAGAAATCTCCCATCGTTCGAATTTTGGATATGAAAGAATTAAAATGAGTCAAAAGCTCACCTCGTGAGAAGGTAAAATCTATCTAACCACAGTCACCACGAAACTCCCCGTAAAATTGATCTCTAGTTGTCAAGAGTCCAACTGGATATTCTGCAAACAATAGCTATTCTATGGAAGCGGCTTTGTAAGCACAAATTCGGACACCCATGGTACTCATGGTTCGCATTGTGACGCTTTTGCGATTCCCACTTTAGGCAGCAACAACCTCTTTAACATTCGGTTTATACCTACGGTCTGTGTTCAAAAAAAATGGTGCTTTCTTCTTGAAAAATATTTATTTATGCATCAACACCTATTTTCTCCCCCTCAAAGAAATTCCTCGTATTCGAAAATCCAATGTACGTAGACCACGAAATTTGAGAAGCCATCCCGTTTTTGAACACATGTTGGATTTTCAATGCCGAAGCAGAGATAGATCGACACAGCAATCACACGATGCCAGTCACAATATTACTACCCCCGTCTACGTGGTGCACTCATAGATATGTGAAGATTCTGAGAGACTTGATAGCTGACTACGTAGAAAAGAAGCCTGCAAAGAAACGAATCAATAGTTTCTTGTGACACAGCAACCACACGATGCAAGTCACAATATTACTTCCCCCGTCTACGTGGTGCACTCATGCATATGTGAAGATTCTGAAAGACTTGATAGCTGACTACGTAGAAAAGAAGCCTGCAAACACACGACTCAATATTGCCTTTTATGGAGAGTTCCAGCTGCCGGGAACATGCCATGGTTTGCCTGTTGTCTCATCAGCCGTTTTATATTAAGCGATACGTAGTTTCAAAAAATTATGAGGTGAAACTCATACTTAACCCTTCTGGTCCTGCCGTCATGTGTTAAGCTCCATGTACTTCCAAGAATTACAATGTAAAAGTAAAGCTTGGTATTTGGTATCAGTTCTAGCAACAAATATGATTCGTTCGTAGCTGTCAACATCATCAACAGAAGTCTTCAATTTCCATATCTGACAATGGAAAACAAAGAAATATACTTCTGGACCATTGTCTACTTAAGCGAGCCATTATCATATCCAGAATAGAAATCCAAGCACGGAATCTGTAGAAATGTTTTTGCATATCGTATGTTTTTTTTATAACGGCGAACAGAGAAAATTATACCGCTAAGTGAAAGTGTAAATAATAATAAAACGTCTTACTTAACGCCATGTATTCAATACCCAATAACTAATATATTACGACAATAGGAATTTAAATAAATATCAGTCTTTATAGCCGCGGCCCTAAATTAATAGTTACTATTATGAAGAAAAGGAATTTCACAGACAGGCACTGGTTGCGAGAGATTATTTGATGTTTTTATACCATACACCAAAGGTCGTACTACGTTCATGTATTAAGTTCATGCGAATGTACGCAACACTCGCAAGGACTTGCGATAGACCGTCTCTTGTTATGTCAATCTAAGTTTGTCTGTCCGTCTTGTTATCTTGTGCTCAATCCATAGACCGCAACTTTTGACATATTTTGATGAAATTTGGTGCACTGGCGTGTGTTAGCCGTTAGCCCAAACATGAATGCTATTGAAAATGACTACATTTCGACCTATCTAACGCCTTATTTTCAAAAACCGTTATATGAATAACTGTGCAACTGTAGGGTGAGTAGTCTTGTTGTTGTTTATGGAATGGAAGGCTGTGTTTTTTCTCGTAAAAATTAATAAAAATTTAAACCAAAGGTATTGCATTTTCAATTAATTAGGTAAAGTGTTTATTAACATATGCACAATAAGGTCAACAATAAAAATTTTTTTCAATTATTTTCAAAGCTTAATTACGAATATTTCATAGAAGACTACCGTTTAGTTCGATAGTAAATCTTTATAACTAAAATGCCTTTAACCCCGTCAATGGCAGTTGTTCGGTTTTTCGTTTCTTTTTCTTTTTTCTATTATTCAATTTCAAACAAACCTTTTGATACGAAAATAACCTAAGTCTACTTCCTTTAAAATTTGTTTGTTAGAGGACTTTCTTAAATTCTAGTAATGCGTGCCACCAGCAATGATCAGAGAAATTACCCATGTCTTCAAAACGATAAATTCCGGACATTACCATCGCATACTATACAGAGGAGTCATGCAACTTTGAAGGGAGATTCAGTGTTATGCGACATCCTTACGTCGGCGATTAGGTCTTTAATCTCTCCTTATCAACATGATCTTATTAAAAGAAAATTCAAGGCTACCAAGGCTAACTTGGTGGATTTTGCAGCTGATGCCTTCCAAACGTTTGACCAATACAAGCAGACGGACATAATTTATGCCGACTTATCGAAAACTTTCGACAAGATAGATCATAATTTATTTTAATTCCAAATTGATTCAGCCATGTCTGTCCGTCTGTCTGTCTGTAAGGTGTTTGTTTTTGAAACCATCATGGTCGCAAAAATGAAAATACCGGTTTCTAATTCGGCAGAAAGATTGTACGCAGGTTGGTGCTTAAAATGGCCCAAATTGCTCAAAGCAAAAGCCCGCAGTGGAGCATAAACTGAACGCAACTCCGTTTTCTTAAGAAAAATTTGTGGGTTCTTGCGCGTTACTCAGAAATTAAAAAAGTTAGAAGGTTGAAATTTTTCACATTTACTTTACGACACACTCTGCTCTTTATGTGTAAAAATGAAAAAATTCGGCCACGCCCATACAAAATTGCAATTGATTAAATTTTGTTTTGTTCACTTTTTTGAGGTTTTATGCTTATTTGTCATAAAGCAAACAAGAGAGAATATGGGTTACTTTTAAAATGAAGACGATCGAGACCACGATTGCGGTTTTCTTAATAATACCAGCGATATGGGTATCAAGTAAAAGAACTTCAAGAATAGAATGCGAAAAGCATAATGGTGGGTATGCGAAATTCGGCTTCAGCTGAATATAACTTTCTTACTTGTTTTTATTTATTTTATTTGTTTATCCATGAAATTCGGCTAAATTTAATTGACAGCCGAAGTCAATTATCGTTGAAAGCTAACACAGAATATGTAATGAGAGATAAAGAAAAAAAATGACGAAAGCAAAAAAAGTGTAAAATTTACGTATAAATAAATAATAAGAGAGAGGTAGAAAAAAAGAAAAGAAAAAAGTATGTACACAGCTAGTAACGAGGCACACACGCAGCCGATGTAGATCCGAGTTATGAGTGAATCCCAAACCATTGCAACCGATAATAGTAAACAAATTCAGTTAATTTTCGAGTGATACTAAGATTTTAAGATTACAAGTTAATTTAAGCACCACATAGAGAAATCGCGCGTATTAAGAAGAGTTAAAAAGCAGAGTTGATTTTCTAAGAGCAAAAAGTAGGGATTGCTTTCGAAGTGTTGCTATTGAATCTACATAAAACCTACAGGAAGGAGACCACACAACAGACAACAGTGGCTTACACAAGTATTAGTCTGACTAGCTTTTCTCAAAGAAAGCTCAAAGTGTGGATTAAAACGCAATCTATAGTCGTATCGAACTCCTAAGTCCATGAACGAATTTACATTTTTCAGTTTTTATGAATCGTAGTGAACGAATTCCTTCTTGCGGAAACGTCTTCCATTTTCTTAGATTTGATTTCATGAAATCTTGTGAGCACCATGGAACCAAATTATTTAAGTCAGTTTGAAGCTGACACGGGTGAAAATCCAAGGAATAAGAAGAAAATAATTTAACATCATCAGCGGACATTAAGATATGGACTGGAGTGGACTTAATCACCGAAGGGAGATCATTGATGTATAGAATTAAAAAAAAAAGAGTTCTAACTGGCTGCCTTCAGGGACAGGTGACGGGTGACAGGTCACGGGAAATTCATCCGAGGTGACGGAATTAAGCACAACCTTGAATGATCTATTGCGAAAATAAGAACGTATCCATCTCACTGAGTACAAAGCAAAGGCAAAGGCCTGGACTTTGAAGATCAATAATTTATGGTTAACTAATTCAAACGCTTTACTGATATGCATTATCTCCACAGCGATCTAAATAACAATTAACGGCCTGACGTTGAACTCAAAAAAACGTATGATTTATTATTGTGATGGGTAAACTTGCTGCCTACTTCCTATTTCATTAATGACTATCATTAATAGCTGTTAGCTACCATGCTTGCTTCTAAACTCAGGTTTAACATTCATATCGAAACTTCTGTTAATAAAACTTAGTCCCTTCTGGCAGTCTAAGCTGTCAGACGACCCCTAAAGCGCGACAACCTTATATTCGTTTTTGGTTAAACTAATAATAGACTCTTCAGTCCAACAGCAGATTCCACTGTTTGCATTCAGGGTCGAAGACGATACCGCCGTGTAAGAACCGATTGGAGGTTATGGATTTACAGACGCGTCAGAGAAGAAGGGAAATCTCGCCCGTCATTATTATTCGATCGTAGTTCTTCCCTTCTAGACTTCTTAGGCAGTGCGTTCCTTTGAGCTTCGCTCACTATAATATTAATTATCTTCAGTGTAATACATGTCTGTTTTTACGTGTAACGGTAAATAAGAATTATAACAACTTAAAGTAATTTTTCACTTCGAATAATTTAATATAAAAAATTTTATATTGGGTCGGTAGTCCGAACTTTTAAAAATATAAAATTAAATGAATATTGTTTTGTTATGCAATGCATAAGTATTGAGGCCTGATGGGTTTATAGATATTTCTTGATTGTGAAGCGGTCTTTCTCCATTACTTGTGACGTTGGCTGCGAAGAAAATTTCATAACAAGCAACGTTAAATAAATCAATAAATTTATAAATAACAAGAGGGAACGCTGCCTGTGTTCGATATTAGGTCGGTTCACAATAACCATTTATCCTTGAGTTACGTAGTCTTTGGCGAAATCTTTTCACATAAGAGCTATAAGGGAGAGTTAATAATTCCCTGCCTAGGAAGTTAGAACAATTTACATATTCTTCTCTCACCTACAAACGTGAGCCTTTAGTTTTTCCAGCAAGTAATGAAATTGGCTTATGATTTATTGCGGATGTGTTATGTTTAATTCCCTTTCCTATTATTCTAACTATCTTCCTTCATTACCTTCAGTGTTCTTTTTCTTTTTCTTTTTCATGCATTTTTTATGAACATTTTGTATTATTGTGTGCTTTATTTTTACATCTATAGTAGGCATTGTAATCAATTATAATAGACCTTAACGGTCTATTCGTCAATCAAATAAATAAGTAAATAAAATAAATATTGGGTCGTTTAAGATGAAATTTGTGGATAATTATTAAATATTACATAAAGTAACTTTTTATTCATTGCCTGCAAATTTCATCTTTGACGACCCAATGTTATATAAAGTATGAAAAAATATAATTATTCAACTTAAGTGCACATTGGTTTTTTTTTTTTTTCTTTTTTTGAAACAAACACAGAGTGTGCACTGGACATAAACTGCTGCAAAATATGAGGATAGTGATTTAAATACGAAAACAACTAGTGGCCATTATTTTTGCTTCTGCTTTTTTCAGAAATCAACTTAGGCTACTTGTAAAACAAAGCGTTCATGTTATGATTGTTTCTTTATTAAAATTTTATTGCTTCTGGTTATTTTTTAAAATCGAAAAAATAATAAAAAAAAAAAACAATTCATGTGTTTTTTTTTTTCTTTTATAAATGTTCAAAAAAATTATTAATTCTTGTTGTTAATTATAATATAGTTTTTTGCGTTTTTTTTGTTTTTTTTGTTCTTTGCCTCTACATGAACATTAATAGCTTGTTATTATCTCCTGTGCCACTGTGTACTAAAAACGCAAATTGTGTCATTTCCAAGTACATTTTCCGCTATCGTGGTCAGCGACGGTAATAAGGTTATGGAAGTGTTTGTTTGTAAAACGATAAATGATATTATGAAAAACTATCCCGATAATTAAGGTGGCAATTAGGTTATGTATGTCAGCAATTACTTACAGTTACGCATATTGGTTATCACTTAAAGGTTATTCTTAGGATCATACATAATGTAATATTTCCATTTAAGAACATTTGTTCAGATAAATCAGGATATAGCGCACCAGTAAACAGAAACTATTTTGTAAATCATATAAACAAATGATGGACAAAATAATATGAACACCTGACATAACATACATTATTTATTTTTCAAGGTTTTAAGCCATCATCAGGCTTGTAGAGCAACTGAAATTCTTTGCGCAGCGTGTCTGAATAGTTTCTAATGGAATGACACTCAATTTATGTGCCAAGATTGCCAATATCCAACAAAAGCATATGATTTTGTTCACCCTCTAAATTTTCCTAATGATGAACGCTTGTCGTTGTATGTTCGTTCGCCTCCACATTTTTTTTTTTTTTGAGGGACAAATTTTTAAAATAAAACTGTGTCAATATATGGCTTTCCGAGTAATTGAAAATTCATTTAATAAAGTCTTCTACCTGTGGACTTTTTTATACCCATCACCGAAAGTTAAGAAATGTATATTCATTTCATCCGAACGTTTGTAACCCGAAGAAATCTTCAGAGGTTCCATAAAGTATATAGTATAAGTATAAGTATAAGTATAAGGACTCAAAGTCGTCCCTCGTTTTGGGCTCACGAATTCTCCGTCTCTGGTGAAAGGAAGGGATTAAGATAGCAGTAGGGATAGACTGAGATGCCGATAGGGATAGACTAAGATAGAAACAACATACGATAGAATAGATTAAAGTAGAAAATAGGAATAGAATAAAATAGATTAAGATAGCAGTAGGGATAGACTAAGATAGCAATAGGGATAGGTCAAGCTTAGAGTTAGCTAGTTGAAGTGGGATTCTCGAGCTGAGAGGTCGTATGAGTCTCGCTCGAGACGTGAGAGAGCCTACACGGCAGTCGTTAAGCAATGTATTATTTAACATTAAACATAAAATATCAACGTTGAGATATCGACATTATATTGTTAGCAATTCGCGAAGTATAACGGGAAGAACTTTGAATTATAGAAGAGAGAGTAATAAAGAGACCTGTAAATATAAATGTCTTACGTGTTTTTTCCTCCCCTGGGCCGCTGAGCTGCCCCAGCCTGTGGAAAAGGGGCGAAACGTCTTCGCAATGCATTCATGATCAGCACTGAATTCAAAACCGGTTTAAATGTATCCGTCCATCCGTCCGTTCGCGTAATGCCTGTGGTGTTGAATGCAAATATGCACCAATCGTCTTCAAATTTGGCACAAAGAGTACAAGCTCTTACAAGCAGATTGGCATTGAAATTGAGTCGTAGTATAATATAACCTGGGACAACCTCTGTTGTCACGAATGACAAAATTTGGGTTTTTGTTCCTTACTTGCAAATCACAAGAGATGCAACCATAAAACTTCACATTTATATTCTGTGACTTGCCCTGCCAGCCCTGCCACGCCTACACAATGTTGTAGAATATTGAAATTTCATTCTTTTATCGAAACGTTTGCAGCAGCCCACAGATAAGCTTCAGAGACCGGATTATTAATCACCATTTAACTATAATGGGTATAAAAGACTCGGTCGCAATCGAATATAATCTTCTTACACCCGTCAAAATTGTATTGTTTTTTATTTTTTCTTTCATTAAATTTCCTTTAACCGAGAAAAAAAACTACATAATTAAATTGATCAATCAAATCAACTTCAAATTTAATTAAAACTATAAACGAGGCAATGTTTAAAGTGAAAAAAAAAATTTAATTAAAATCAATCACAGTTTGAATTGTTTACGTAAATGTGTTATTGACTTTCTTTTCGCACTGCATGGATTCTATAAAATTCTCATTACGTCTTATCCAATACAACGGAAAGTACATTTACTTGTAGTTCGCCATTCAATTTAATGGTTATTAAACTTTCATGTCCCAATAAAAGGGCAAATATACAGAAGGATAAAATTTAAATTTTCCAAAACATTAAGCATGTTTTTTAAACCATACAAAGCCTAAGCGTTCGCACATAAAGTGTATATCGGGGAAAAGCTGTAATGGCATCATTGTATTAAAGATCATTATATTTTCTTTGCTTCTTCTTTCTATACCAAGGGATACATGGAATAACTTCGTATCCAAGTGGTGCGTACGGTGTGGATGAATTCTAAAACACTTGACTCAAAACAAACATAACTTTCTTGTCGCAAATGTAGTCGACTTAACGCGTCAAGTGGGACTGCTTGGATATCTAAGTTTAAAAATCTATATCTGCAAAGGGATAAATAATAGAAAACATTGAAAATTTTAAAATTATTTTACTTTTATGTTATTATGGACTTCGATCTAAAATTATTGTTGATTAAATAATATATTTTATTTTACATATCAATTACAGGCTTGCACTAGTAAGTATTCGTGCTCTACAATAATAAAATTTTATTCAAGTAAGACGAGTAACTAAATAACAATAAACAACGAATTTTCCATCTCAAGACAGATGGACGGACAAATAAACTTAACTAAGTAAATTCGAAATCTCTCTCTTAACATGAAGAAATGACGAAACAAGTAATGGATATAAATATGGATAATTTTCATAGAGTAACACCATGCCAGTAAGTTTTCTTCTTTTACACCCACCATCAGCACATAGAGACTTAATTTCGCTTCAGAGCTTCAGATGTCCCAAAAAAATATTAGCATTCTTGATCGGTATTAAATTCTGAATCCTTTGTGCACATATCTGTACATCCCTCTATCCATTTGTGTACGTCTGTGGTAAACGTGTTCCTGCTCTTAAAAATGCAAGCAGTGGCGTTAACTTTAAGAAAATTATTGAGAGATCTTATGCACAGGCTAATATTGAAAATGTGCCGAATTGGTGGAAGGACAGACCGACATTACAGCACGGACGAAAAACATCTCTACTTTCAAAAGTAAAAAAAAAAAAAAAATGGGTTTTTTCGCTCATGACACACAAACTACTACCGATGTAATGATAAAAATTCAAAGTCTCTCTAGTGCTTGTCCATAAATAGCAAAGATAAGCCACTCGCATTGAATATATTAAGTGCTTACTATATAATATTGTATATAATCGTTTATCGTCTACAAAATTCATTCTTGACGCCCCAATATAAGGTAAAGAATATTCGTTTTCTTCGCTTTTTTTTTTTTTTTGAATTTTCTTTTCTTTTATTTTCTCAGTTGTTTGTAAGCAAAGCTGTACATATTTT
The DNA here is from genome assembly GCA_000688735.1 of Glossina austeni. Taxonomy (NCBI): domain Eukaryota; kingdom Metazoa; phylum Arthropoda; class Insecta; order Diptera; family Glossinidae; genus Glossina; species Glossina austeni. Next base: position 483,182 of record KK502613.1, read on the forward strand.
AACATAAAGGAAGACCAAGACATTTTCCCCACAGTAATGTCCACCTTATTAATTTTTCTACGTTCCTGACAGGCTATGAATTTCGAGCCGAAATGACATCTGGTCTTTCGTGTCCATTAGCGAAAAAGTATTTTTCTTGACTTATGGCCAGAACAATAAAAGCAATGCTTAGGCAGACAATAAATCATCAGTTGAAACAACTGGCAAGCAAAAGAAGAAAAGTATGGTAAACGAAATGACAGAGATGGTCACTGCTAACTGGAGGGTTTTTGCACTAGAAGGCCAAGCATCATCATGATAAGAATTCAGCCTATAACGTCTTTTGACGTAAAGCGAATTTTTTTTTTTAACACTAGTCCCAATATCATTAGTTATAGATAGGAATATTTCTCGTTGATGATTTCAGTAAATTGGAGCAGTTCATAGCATAGCACCCAGTTAATCTCGTCAAACGAAAATACCATACCGTAAAGCCACAATCTGTGTTCAACTTCTTTCCTAATTAAGTTCGTATCGCTGAATTGTGATGTTTGGGATAAATTTATTTATAATTCTTAGGAGATCTGTTTGCAAATTATTTATAGGAAATTTTGTTTACAACTCTCTAACTCCTCTTCTGGTCTTGTCCATTCAAATATTGAAATTCAAGTCTCTTGACTCGAGTCTGGCTCGACTGGCTTTGCTTTCCGCAAACATCATACTTATATACCTTATCACAAACAACTGACGATTACCAAAATGAATATTTTCGCCAGTCGCCACCATGTGAAATGTGAACCAAATAACGCACCATGAATATGTTCTTTCTTTAGAATTTGGTTTCTTAGAAAATCGACAAAATTTTCATGAAAAGTCAAAACATTTCGCAACAATACATAATCGCCTGTTTATTGTTCGTCCCCTACTCATCAGATGTCATCATCCAACCGCATTTTCCATTTTTATTAAAAAATTTAAATTTAAATTTAAAATTAAAAAATTATTTTCCATTTTTAGTAAAAAAGATCGACAAAATTTTCATGAAAAGTCAAAACATTTCGCAACAAAACATAATCGCCTGCTTATTGTTCGTCCCCTACTCATCAGATGTCATCATCCAACCGCATTTTCCGTTTTCATTAAAAAAGTAACAGTAACTTATCCAAAGCTCTGAAAAATTATAATACGTTTACACTTTGAGAAAATGAGACGCACTAAATGCGGTGCCAAAAGCGGTCATTGGGGTATAGCCCGTTGGAAATTAATAGTAGTGATAGCCTCTATTATAAATCAATTAAAACTCATTAATTAATTCAATTTAAATTTTTATAGTTTGAGATCTCAAATATGGATATATATATACAATCTTAGATTGTACGTGTGTGGCAGTGAATAAAAGTCTTAATAGTCGAAAGATAAACGAATAAATGATGAGCAGCCTGACAGCAATGAAATTATAAAACTAACGTAATCAATATAAAATCTCTTACTTTCTACGAGGAATACAAAGGATGTCGTCTTATTGTTGTTTTGAATATTATAATAGGTTTCGTACACACACACACGCACACAAGGATGGTTTAGATAAAGAGAGCCTTACTTACTACTCATCCTAAATAAATATATTTTTAATTGAAACCTTATTTTTCTGCACATTTGGAAAACATAATATTTGTTCATATTGTCGCTACGCTGGTGTGAGATTAGTTACTTATGTCTACGAGTTTGTTGTGCGTTGAAAAACTCTATCCAAACTGTGCATAAACTTTATCATACTTTGAGATTATGTTGATTTTATTGGTAAAGTTTTTATTACAAATTTTTGCAACCAACTATCTTAGAAGAAGAACGTGTTAATCTCATTGTTCTGTTTGCAACATCGTTCATAAAGAGCATATATTCCGTATGAATTTACTCGTAACAATTAAAGCATGCATTCATATGTCCTTTAGTCATACGAATTGTTTCGGTAAAAAGATGAAACTTGTGAAAAATATTTTGATTATTCTGCAAGGAAAAGAGGTTCGAGAAATATCGTATAATAGAAATTTTACCCATTAAAAGCTAGACTATCTTAAGAATTTATTTTTTTAGTCGAGAATTTGCACAACTTTGGAATGAATGAATATTACTTTAAGATTTCCTGCAAGCATCTGCAAAAGTTTTATTTTATACGATCTCCTCGTAGGTATACACACATACATAAATTGACGCAGATGGCGCAGCAATACTGCGTATGCTTTAAAGGTTCATCATACATGGTATGACGCATACCAATACGCATACATGAGAAATTCAAAAAGCGTTTCCATAGTATTATCGCAAAATGTTGAAATTTGTGCCAAATAAGTGGTACGTGCGAACAGCATTTTTTTTTTTTTTTGCTCCGGCAAAACACAACAACATCGTTTTCGCATCATATGGAAATGCATTGAGTTGATGCAGGTATAATATCGACCGCACCGCCAAATCGCTTTGACAGAAAGACGCTTCTTCGTATTTTGATGGGAGCAGAAGGGTGTGACCTATTAAGAGCTCTTAAAACTTGATAAAGCGCTTAATTACCAAACACTACCGGCGCCAACTAATTGACTTGAAACGCCTGCTCTTCAAAAAATGACCAATTTAGCAAAAAA
>KK502613.1:512655-525790 GCA_000688735.1 Glossina austeni
AAAGAGTCTCGCAATTCATTGTCTTCAAATTCTTTTGGCCTTCCAGGCCGTTCTTTGTCATTGGATATGATGGAGCAGTATCAGCATAAGCTTCTAAACGAGTTTGATGGGCTTTGGCAGCAGATTTCTTCAAATCAAACAACAAAGTAATGAATATCGAAAATGCGATTAGGGTCTGCAAACGCTGAATAACTTAGTGATACTAAACAAAAATCTGTTATTTTACGCAACATCACCTTTTGTGTACACTGTGTTGACACTGCGCACTACTGCATCATTTTCACCAATAGATGTCAATAATCGAAATACAAGATGCTTCGTGAATAGTAAAGAAAGCATCACTCGGATTCGGGTGACATGCCAGTCAACATATTAAAGTTTCGCACTTTTTACTTTTTTCGTTGCTATCATAAAGTTTTTGTAGAATATTTTCCCATTCGTCTATAATCCTAGAACCGTAAAACTGTCTTTGAATGTTTAAATATTCTTGTTCTTCGTCTCTTTAGAGTCTGGCACTTTTGGTGCATTTGCTAAGAAGGTAGTCGCACATTTTACACTTTACATGTTGCGAAACGATAGAAAAAAAATGATATAATTGCACAGCGGAATTCATGATTAACATCAAAAACTTTATGGCAAACTTTTTAATTTCTTGGTAGATGCGCTCACTACTTCGCTACGCTAATGTATTTTTGTTTCGAAAAGCTTTTCAATCAACTGGAATACGTAATAAAGACAATTGTTAATGGATTGGAAAAGTTAAAAATAAATTAACAAGAAGTTAGGATGGAAGATCTTAGCATGCCTTTTTTTTGCCACACCTATTGTTTCTAGACCGTTTGGGTAAAAAATCGTACTTACAAAGAAAAACTTTCTTTATCAAAAGCGACATTTCGCTCATACATAGTGAAAGGAGCTGATTTTCTGGAAAGTTAAGAGTTACATTCCTCCTTAAGGTGAGGTTGGTGGGCATAAACAATTCGGTTATACTCGAATATAATTTTCGTATTTGTATTTTTTTTTTTTTTTTGCTCTTTCTTTCTTTTTGATATGGAAATATTTTTGTAGCACTTTTGAAATTTTATGATTTCTCTTGAAATAGATAATAAAAAAATCTCGTCAATATGTATAATAGAGTAATGATGGAAAGAGACAGAAGACGAAATTGTAATTACTTAAAAAAAATCTTTCGATTTTATTTATGCAAAATTAAGAAAAAAAAAATGTTAAAAGAATCTTTAAGACATTGTTACTAGAGTAACGAAAATAGTGAATAGACATCCCAAGACATTTATGTTTGCATTCGAGAGATAACATTTAAAAATATTCAAATATTCAGCCGCAAATATTATTGGTTTGCTGCCTGTTATACGTTAGATTAATAATGTCAAAGGCTTTATTTAAAGTACATTTCATCTACTTTCATATTTAAAATTAAACTTTTCTTTATTATTATTATTGTGTTGCAAAAGTTTCTGTATCTATGCAATGCACATTTACAGCACAAGCAGTGCAAAGCCTCTTTCCCTCTCCGATCCATTAAAACTTGATCTTGGATGACATAAAGCAAAAATATTGCGGTTTTTAGATGTACATGGGCAACGAAATTTTTGCCGAGTATCGAAACGAGTTTTATTAGTTCTTTGAGCCATTTGTAGCAAATAAAGATATGCGTAAAGGACCCCATAAGATATATATAGTCCAGATCAGCGCGAATAACTGAAACGGCTGGTCAATGTATTTTATATCTCTGTCATTTGTCTACTGAAATCGTAATTAACACCTCTAAGCTTCTCTCCAACATCTAGGCTCTATTGACTCTTAAATGTGTCTTTTCTTTAAAACTAAACACAGAGTTGAATATTTATATAAAATTAAATTTTTGACTCAGTATTTACTGCGGTACCAGGATGTTCAGCAATTCAGAATCATTTTCTGAATTGACCTAATCTTGTCTGTCTTTCTGTCCGGTTTGTACTCAACTCACAGATCACAATATTCAAAACCCTATGGTAAAGAGTTTAAGTCTAAGTTTATGCAGACGTGTGTAACGTCCAAAAAAACTTAAGATAGGCCCACCGTTTATTATATCGATTGATTGGGAATCTTTTTTTTCCGAATCAATCTAAGCCTGTCTGTCCGTTTGTCCGTCTGATGTCTGTCAATGAAAATTTGTGTTCACCCAAATTTGGTGAACCGGAGTGTTTTATCCTAAACACAATTCCTATTGAAATTGGTACGGATCGAACCAGTTTTTCAACAATTTCCTAGATAATGCGTTGCCTTAAAAAGGCGTTATATGAATAAGTGTATAAACATGTTTACTTGCTTCTTATTATAAATTATATAAAAATGGCCAAAACCAAAGGGCCCATTAGCATATTTACAATTTTTATAACATATTTTGGCGATGCCTGTACTCTCTCTCTCTCTCTCTCTCTCTCTCTCCTTCTCTTCGTTGATTTTGTAGTGTGTTTGCTGCGAGGCGTATTGGCAACCAAAGCAAGGGTGCAACTTGAATCTTAATCCCGTAGATTCCTTAGGCTTTATATGCATAATAACAGTTGAAGGGGCATCGCGGAAAGTTTGTCATTGCTCTCGAATGCTTTGCGCACATTACGACGAGATCTGCAGATATCGTTCAATTGCTTCTAATGTCTATCCTATGGTTTGCACACTTTCGATATGCGATGAATTGCCAGTAATGCCCAAGTGAGGCGGTGAATATCGAATTTTTTGGCAAATGCGTTGGATCTGTTTTGACCTTGAGCTCTGCTCACAGAAGCTCACTATTACACGCTATGTACTATGTTATAAATTTTCATCTAAAATTTGCTCTTTTTTTTGAATACTTTTACACTGTAGAGTAAACAACTGACCTAGAGGACGGACTAAGTTCTAATCTTGACAGAGCAAAACGCATTGTGCGGAGTTTTTAATGTCTGCTATTGGACGTAACGAACGGAATCGCAAGGCTACAGTATTTCTACTCTACGGTAACGAGAATCTCGCTTTGTCAATGACCTTTCCGTCTCTTTCTCTCATATGCAAATTTTTTTACTCTATAGCTGAATTTGTTCCCTTTACACATAAGTTGTTATTACACTTGTCATCACACATTCTCAGCGTTACTCTCTTTCATTTATGATGTTTTTCGTTACGCTTTTGTAAACATTTCATGAATTTCGTTTGAGTCGTATGCATTTGACACTTAACTTTATTATATCCCATACGTCCCTTCCGGAAAAATTTAACAAAATCATGCGCTTGTTTTTTTCTTCGTTTCAAATGAACTTTGTTTACATGATACCGCAATAATATAAGTAAAGTTTAAAGGTCGCTAATGCTAAACGAAGGTAAACATTAGATCCTTTTAAGATACTACTTTCAAAGTTAATCAAGAAAGTTATATGTAAAAGATTTGTAGAAAGCATTTAAATAATGCAGAGCCAAAGGATTTGAAACCAAATAAAGACCAACATTCAACTGACATTTCGTAAGCGCAATGCTACACTTTCTGCAATACTTGTATAAGAAAATATTTGACAACGGGGAATATATTAACAAGTTCTAGTGCCCTTGAAATTATTCAAAACTAATTCTACATCAGTCATATTTAACAGAATAGTAACAAACAGCTTCGTTTCGTATTTTGATAAAGATTTCAATTTTTTATTGATTGCATGTACAATACAATTCTCAATTTGATAGGAAGAACCTAAGGATATGAAAATAGTTGAATCGATTCATAATGAATCTCTTATTAAGATACTGAAAGACGTTTCTTCTGAAGCGTAACCAATGGAATGAAAATGTCAATGTAACAATAATATAAAAGTTGTTTATGCGTTACCACTGACCTATGCGCTGCAGTTCAGGTTTATTCATCTATAAACTGAAAAATGCGATGCAAGACTTGAATTCATACGCATTGAAATTTAAAAAGAAGAACAACAAAAAAAAGATATCTTAAGAATCTACGTGCTTAAGTGCTGTCACAAGCAAATTCTGCCATTTTTTTTTTCTCTCTTATCATTCTCTTTTTACTATCCCTTTTTTCATATATATCTTCCTCTTTGTATCTCTACCTGCTAAAGCCGGCAATTGTATGTCGTTCTGCAATTCAAATCTATTTTTACATGCACTTGTTAAAACGCATTTGCTATTGTAGTTTGCCTGGAAGAGGAGACCCCTAATTGTTCTACTATGACATGTTTTCCTAGATGTTTGCTTCAGTGAATTGAAATGAGCTGGAAAAAGTATTTTACCCCCCTCCCTAATTAAATTGGATTTAAAATTAACTTTTTATTCTACACGGGAATTAAACATCATCTAGGTTGAGATAAAAAGATTATCAGGGCTCTTACATCCATTGCTTGAAAGGACATAAAAAATTGAGGTGAAATATATCCTTCAAATATCTTGCCTACGTAAGAATTGCGACGTAAGACTTTGACTCCAAAGCTTTTATGTCCCTTCCTCGGCTTGTCCACTTACGTGTGTATAGTACTAATATAATATAGTATAGTATAGTACTAATATAATACAGTATAGTGTAGTACTAATATAATATTGTATAGTATAGTACTAATATACTATAGTATAGTGTAATACTAATATAGTATAGTATAGTACTAATATAATATAGTACAGTGTGGTACTAATATAGTATAGTATAGTACTAATATAATATAGTATAGCATAGTACTAATATAGTATAGTATAGTACTAATATAATATAGTATAGCATAGTACTAATATAGTATAGTATAGCACTAATATAATATAGTATAGTACTAATATAATATAGTATAGTATAGTATAGTATAGTATAGTGTAGTATATAGTATAGGATGATATAATATAGTATAGTGTAATACTAGTATAGTATAGTATAGTACTAATATAATATAGTACAGTGTGGTACTAATATAGTATAGTATAGTACTAATACAATATAGTATAGTGCAGTACTAATATACTATAGTATAGTACTAATATAATATAGTATAGTATAGTACTAATAGTATAGTATAGTATAGTACTAATATAATATACTATAGTATAGTACTAATATAATACAGAATAGTATAGTACTAATAAAGTATAGTATAGTACTAATATAATACAGAATAGTATAGTACTAATATAGTATAGTATAGTACTAATATAATATAGTATAGTGAAGTACTAATATAGTATAGTACTAATATAGTATGCTATAGTACTAATATACTATACTATAGTATAGTACTGCGACTTTGCAGGATGACAAACGACTACACCACTACAATTTGATATTGATTGTCGCCCTGATTTCAATCGAAGGTCGAAGATTTTTTCCCCTAGNTTCAATGAGAACAGAGGCAACAATTAGAGTTTTTATGCTCTAGCGAGGAAAGGCAGAGCACACTTCAGCAAATAACTCAACGAAAAAAAAGTTAATTAATTAAATAATAACTTTATTAAGGTTCAAGCAAAGAATTTCGTGTTCACGTTGAATCTGTTTTGCACAACACAGAGCATTTTTTGCTGAAGCAACAGAAGAAAAAGAAGAAGAAAAAGAAGAGGCCACAATGGGTTCATAATTTAAGTTTAAAATAAATAAATCGCGTACCTATTATTTTTCGGATTATTATTTTAAAGATATTTTAGACGACTCGAATATGCAAAGAATGAAAATCGTAAGAGTTCCTCGTTTTGAAGAATCGTTTTTAAAGGAAAAACGCAGCCGAAGACTGCCAAGCTTTACTTTCAAGTTTTATATTCAAAATAAGTTCGCTAGTAAATCATTCCTGCACGACTTATATAATAATTTAATAGCTTTATTAAATATTAATAAGCCCTTGCATATATTCTGACTTTTTCCCATCTTTCTGGCAACATGTCGGCGCCATGTCGAAAGAACGATATTGGTTGGACATCCATCATCGACCCATTTCCGCTTTTTTTCAAAATTTCGAAAACGCATGCCAGTCAAGCCACGCTGCATCGACCTGAACAAATGGTAATCAGAAGATGCCAAGTACGGAGAGTAAGCCGGATGAGACAGAACTTCCCATTCGATCTGCAACAGTACATCCTTGATAAATCTTGCAACATGTCGCCGAGCGTTGTCATGCAGGACTTTGCGTCTGTTAACCGCTATTGCTGGTCTTTTTTGGAACAATAAATTGTTCACTTTGTTCAATTGGCGTCGGTAGACATATGCAATAATAATTTCATTCCATTTTAACAGATCGTAATATACTACACCAGTGGTTTCTAACCTGGGGGACGCGATACTGTTGCAAGGAGGGCATGTAGCTATTTCCAAACTATCATTTTCAAATACAAACCAAAAAAGTCAAATAGGTGTCAAAAAAATGAATCAGCAGTATACGTAATCCACAATCTTCGCCGCGGATTTTTGGTGTACAAATGCTAAAACATCCAATTCATACTCTTCTTAGAATCGAAATATCTCGCTTTTGCGTTTGCAACATCCCGGTTATTCTCGTGCTGACTCGCGCCAAACTTCAATAAACAGAAGCATCAAATTGTTTCGGTTTTTTTTTTTTTTTGTTTTTTAAAGGGGGCCGCATTAATTTCTTTTTTTAAAAGGGGGGCGCCGATACAAAAAGGTTGGAAACCACTGCACTACACCTTGATCATTCCACTATATGCATAGCAAAACTTTGCGACATGAATATTCCACCGATATGAATGTCTCTCCTGGACTAAGCCATGCCTTTTTGCACTTGGGATTGTCGTAGTAGACTTACTCTTCATCGCCAGTTACAATACGTCACAGAAAATGCTTCTTTTTTTGCCTATCAAGCAATGAGATCGCGATGTTGAAACGATTCCTAATAGCATTTTCAATCAATTCGTATGGCAAACCATGTTCCCTTCTTTCGGATCTTTTCCATCGCATGTAAATGCCTAGAAGCAATTGATGAATCAACTGGTAAACTATTCGAAAGTTTTTTGCCAGTTTGAGCTGAGGTTTCGTCCAAAGAGTCTCGCAATTCATTGTCTTCAAATTCTTTTGGCCTTCCAGGCCNTGCGACTTTGCAGGATGACAAACGACTACAGCACTACAATTTGATATTGATTGTCGCCCTGATTTCAATCGAAGGTCGAAGATTTTTTCCCCTAGATCTCTTCGCACTTATTTTTATGTTTCTACTTTGAATTTTTCAAAGAAGATAACGAGAAAGGGGAGTACTTTTGAAGTCTTATTTGTCTATCTAGTTAGCATTCTAGTTTTTGGATTTACAAAGCTTGGGAGATAATTGCATTTCTCTATAGTGCGAAGAATTCTCCGGGGGTTCGTTTTCACGTACAAGCCGACAAATTGGACCTCGGTTGACTAAAACATTTCCCTTTTCTAATTTTTAAATATTAATAGCTTTTTTTAAAGGTGTTTAAAGTTTCGATGCGCAGTTTTCAGGTAATTTGTTTTAATACTCACAAGTAGCCTGTGATGGCAAAATAGAGCACCTTATGTATAATAAAATGTAGCCACTCACATATAATTAATTATGTAAACTTAAAAACAGACATGTATATGTATTGCGCCGCTTCGTAGATCTTCAAAATTAGCGGACAGACGGGCAGACATGAACAAACAGTTTTCAACAATATATCTCCAATTTATGATCTCTTATCTCTCTTGGTGTTACAACCGGAATGATAATACCAATATAAATGTAGCTTCTCATAGTAGAGAGAAAAATTTTAATAAATATTAAATGCAATCAACTTGTGTTTCCTGGAGAAGAATTAGATTTTTAAATACTTAAAGCACTTTTAAGAAGAAAAAATGAACATTTATAAGAAAATGTCTTAATGTTCAAAGCAGACTTATATATAAGCGACTGATGATTCTTCACGGGTGTTTCTTCCACGTTCAGTCTTCTGCTGGACAAAAGAGCACGAATGTTATTTTAATTTTGTGTTTTTTTTGTACATGTTGAAGTTCACGAACTGCTGAACGTGACCCTCACTAACAAGTCATGCATAGTTTGAATGGGTGCTAGACGACGTGATGCCACTTTCTTCCTTTATTTTCGTTCGTACGCATATTTTTCCTACGTAATTTTGTACGACGACTTAGACGACAAACAATAAAATTATCTTTTTTATCTTTCCACTGAAAAGCGTATAACTTGTTTCATCTTCTCATCAATTTATCTTACTCTACATTCTATCTAAGTTTTTCGCGTCATCAACATTTGTTTTTATTCATTTTCACTATAGTTCGCGTGGAATGTTTGATTGACATTCGTACAAAAAGTCTCGCAAACTTGACAGCATTATTGACTGATGACAATGACAACTCATGCTCGACATATCTGTGCTTTAATCGCGTGCTTATGCATTTGATTAATCGTTACGAGTTCACTGAAGAATGGAAAAAAGTTGTTGTACCGCTTGTACATAAGAAATATTTTTACTCTAAAAGTTAAATTTTTTTTGCACCCACCGAAGTATGGTGAGTATATTCATTTTGTCAAAATGTTTACAACAACTAGAAGCGACATTCAGAGGCCCTGTTACGCATGTATATTCTTCATCAGCGGCAAATTGTGAACCTGCGCATGCTCGTCTCTCCATCTGACCGTCTATGTAAGGATTCTCGGTCTCATAATTTCAAAGATTCAAATTTAGCAGCGACAAAGAATTTCTTCCATTCGGCCTGGTATTCAAAGTGCGGCAAACCGGTCAATAGGCATGCCGACAGTACAAACATAAATTGAAAAAAATCTCTGTATTTAAAAGCAAAATGTGAGTTTCTTCTTCCTTACCCATAAACAATAGATGCAACGACACAAATTTTGAGGTATAAGATGATCAAATAAGACCGTTTGAAATAACAGACAAACAGCGAATAATATCGGACCGATTTCTTCTTTATTTTGAATTCCGGTTTACGCTCTTTTTATATAAAAATTATTTCATTCAGATTTGTTCGCCTGAGAAGGCAAAGGACATAGAATTGAACTCAATGGTTGTGAGCTCAAATCTCAAGTTCGGTAGTTTTCAATATAGTCTTAGATAGCCTTAGATGCCAGTGCTTTAAGACTTTAATCGTCGAATTTACTTCTCTGTCGACGTTGAGTACGATAATAATAAATTTGTTTAAGAAGTCTTTTCTGAGAAAGCAATTCTTAGCCGCTTTTCCACTTAAATCTGCTTCTATTTCACTAAGAAGACGAATAATGTTGGAAAATGAGGTCTTTAAGAGTGTGAGGTTTATTGGAGTAAGACAATGACTTAGCATAACTCCAAACAAGCAACCAATGGAGTTATAGCATATGATCTTGATGGCCAGTTCGCATTGGTTTTTCTGCGAACTATGCGGTTATTGAAATTTTCCTTCAACACACAGATAGTCTCACAAGATATATGGCATCTTACGATTCGTATCGTAAAATTCCCAATTTTATTCTATAAAAATAAAAAAAAACAGCACACACTTATCCAGTATTATAGAGTATGGAAATTAGTTTTCTCTTTTTCTTTTTAGTCTTTTTTTAGGATAACGGTGATGGATATGAAAGATTCGGTCATAGCTAATTTAAATTTTTTTTTTTTTTTCTATTTTTATGACCAAATTCCAATTATATTAGCTCAAGCTTTTAGATTCACTGTCTCCTTACTAATCTAATTTAAGCTATGCGAGCATAAACGTTACTTAAAGAACTATCACAATATATTTGGGAAGATAGCATGAAGAGAAATTGAGAAGAACTCGGAAAAAGGCAGAAACGCGGAAGGCACAGAAGACTCGAAAGACTTTCATTACAGTTTGTCGTCAGAATTTCATTTATCCTACTTAACAAGTATATCGCGATTTTCGTGTAAACTGATTTGCACGTTGCGCGAGTTGTTTCTTTTTTTTTTTTACTGTAGCCAATCAGTCAGGAGATGTATTCTATTCGAAAGCAGGGGGAGGAAGGAGAAAGATAGAGGGAGCTGGTCCGGTGAGTGTGCGCCTAAACGATAAATTTTGTATCTCGGCCGACTGAGCACTCACACTGAGCTACGGACTTGAGATTTGAATCCAATTACTCAATTACTCGGCAGCCGGATAATAATTAATGAAATTTCTTGTGATCCTGCTCCGTCATCGTTACCATCAAAAATTTTGATGCTATAAAAAACATGACATGATATTTCTGTCCTATTATTGTGTAGATTATCAATCATTTTTTATTGTAACAACAAGGTATAGTGGAACGGTATAAGGATGAAAGTTTTACATTACGTTTTATCTGCACAATACCGCTTTTTATCAGGTGTCTTGTGTAGTTCTTAAATGACGAGCAAAAAACGTGGCGTGTCCTCTGACCGCTTTGAATTATTTTCATCATCTTTTCCAAATTTTTTGACCATACCTTGATTTCTGCGACCTGCAGAAGGCTTATCACAAATACGACATAGTCGAGCACACAGACAGATGGACAGGCGAACAGATGGACACGCTTAAGCAGATACCGAATTTGATATAGCTCAAAAATGTACATAATTTAATAACATAAAACTTTAATACACCGTAATGTTGTCTGAGAGTCGAGAATTTTTACCATTTTTCTATAAATACTACAACCACGCCCATAAGACATACGCTCAAAGTTTTATGGATTTATCTGCTGTAATTTGTGAGTAACAGGCAAAAAAACAAATTTTTCCGCTTTGAATTATTGAGTTTACCTACTATTGTAGGCGTATACTTCGACCGATTTAGCCCATTTCCAATACCAATCTGCAGGCAAGAACTTGCAATGTCTCTGCGCATTTAAAACGGATACCTTAATATTTGAGGCCACGGGAATGTCTATGGTAGACATCACGTAGGTGGGCAGACAGACGGACAGACGGACATTCTTAAATCGCTCCAAAATTTGATGTTTATCAACAATATGTATACAAAGGTATTGATTGAAAATAAAACCACCGAGTTTGTATGGATTAAATTATGCTAAAACTGATTGTGTGGGCGTGTCAAATTAAATAATAAATACGTTATAACGATTAAATGTCAACACATACTTGGAGATGACAAACCCGGTTTTGCCGTTATTTGCTGGAAACATATAGTTAGTGATGTAACCCTGTCAGAATAAGGCAGTAGTGTTAAGTTTAAGATAAAATGACTTGAAAAGTTGTTTTCATCTTTTTTATTATTTGTTTACTTTCTTTTCTTTTCGTTTCAATGTTTTGCTTTTTTTTTATCTTCACCATTGTTTTGAACATTGCTGCCTTGTACATATTTAAATAAAATTACATTAATCGAATTGAAGTAGCAAAAAAAAAAAAAAATAGAATTTCATTTCATTAAATTGTTTCCCAAATGTCATTTCAATTGTCTTGATTTATTTAGTAAATATTGAGACACATTTTTCTCTTTCCCAACTTTCTTCATATTAAATCTAATACGAAATCAAAATATTTACTAAATCACAATTGAACAAGTAAGAAAATTACATTTGTTCGTGACCGAATCTTTTGCACCCATCACCATGCTCCCAAAAAAAAAAAATGAAAAGAACTTAATTTGTCGTAGTCTATAATATTGGGTGGACGGAGCTGGTTTTTCCCACTTTGAGAATAAAAGCGGAAGTTTATATGATCTATGCATTGCACTTTATGAGTTACAAGCAGAAAACACGGAAAGCAAAGGTTTTCATAGTTTTACAGGCACAGGTATGTGGGCGTTCTGGGCGTGTCGTTTGATCGATTTAATTCATTTTCAAACTATTTTGCAAAATTTTAGACAGATACTACACGTTTACGCAGACGGACAAAAGGACGGACAAACAGACGGGCATGCTTACGTGCATACCGAATTTGAAACTGTCCAAGGACTTGTACATTTTGTGAAGCTTGTTTCTGCGCATTATGAAGGCATTGAAAAAAAAATTAAGTTTTAATACACTAATATATTGGGTAGGCGTGGTCAATTTTTCACATGTTCATAAAGGCATTACGGCATCGCCCATAGAATATACGTTCAAATTTTTGTAGATTCATCTGGTGTAGTTTACGAGTAATGCGCCAACCCCAGTTCATTATTTATTTTGAAAGTAAAGGTATTCTCCGTTTGCGCGGTATTGATAGCGTGTCCTTCGACCGATTTGGATCATTTTGCATAATGCCAACGTGCGTACAAGAACTTCAAACGTTTCTTCCAAATTTGCAGTCGAGAGCTTCATTTTTGTCGCCATGAGAATGTTTACAAAAAGACATGGCCCAGCGGATAGACGGACAGAGAGGCTTACATCGATTTAGAATTTGACACTCGGAAGCTTCCTTCTGGTCGTCGCAAACGTTTTGACAAAATAAACCCCCCGGCGATTGGAATAAGAAGAAAAGCAAACACGTTTAGCACTTGACTAGTTCTAGTTGATAAAATTCAATACAATTTGAACAGGAAAAGTCATAAAAGCAGAAACAATAAAAATACGAACACATGGAATAACTTATGCATAAGTTAATATATAGAATTTTTTATTTTTGAAAACCTACAAGGCTTAATAAAAATCTCTACATGAACACGTACAATAGAATAAATCGAAACGTATTTACGTCATGAATAAAACATAACTAAAGATCGTATTGCAAATACACATAAATGGATATGCATGGTGAGTAAAGAGATGAAAGACATAAAGACGAACGGATAAATATAAATAAATATTATATTAGCTTAAGTGTACGTAAAGGATTAGTGGCAAAATTGCAACATAAACAAGAGCGTACGCTAAATATAAAAAAAAAAAAACAGGAAATTTCACGTTGAATTTCTCTGATTTACTTGAAAGCAAGTGCAAACCGCATTAGTACGACCTACCATTAAATACCCTACAAGACCCTACACTCCAAAGTAATCAAAAAAGTGACGTTCTGTACATTGTACGCAGCAAGACCAGACGGACAGATGGATAGACGGGCAAGCAAGTTCGGAATCATTCGATATAATAGAAGACCGATCGATCTCAAATCTTTTTCGTTCTTGCATACATCCGCACAAATTTAACGTAACCTTCTGTCACAAGTGGTGTAGGGTACAAGGATTTTTATTCTATATTTTACCGAAGAATGAGGAATATATTCATTTAGTCAAAATGTTCGCAACGCTCAGAAG